>BJBW01001753.1:7215-72213 GCA_004320125.1 Scolopax mira | reverse complement strand
ACACTCCCATCTAGTTTGGTGTCATCTGCAAACTTACTGCAGATTCATATGGCGGTGGTGAACCTGGAGGCAGTTCCCCCTGTGAGAGCCATATAGTTGGATAAAGTGGAGTGATCGGCCACTTTCCAAAAAAGTGCAACAATCCCTCCAGACACTTTTTTAAGTTGATGAACAGAGGTCTTATGCCTAAAATTTTATAACTAATAACGGTTAGTGTCTCTTAACAACTCATTAGAAAAGTAGATATCGAGAGAAAAACACATAAGTGCAGGGTACTTGTCAGAAAATTCAGAACAAAGAAGCACCTTGGACACATCTGTGTTCAAATCCACTTTAGTCCTATGCCCAAGTAAATTCAGTCCAAGTAAAACACAATTGTCAGAATCTGTTTATACTCAGGATGTTTTCTGGGTTCCTAATCACTGTGGATCCTATTTCACAAAGCACTGAAACGTGCTTGAGTCCAAAGGGCTTCCATGTAATTTAAGCATAAGCTGTAATGTAAGGCCTGGCCTCAAGCAGTTACTGAATAAGCACAGAAGTGCACACATGCTTAAAGTCAAGCAGGTGCTCAAGTGAATCATGGCCTCCTAAAACCTCACATTCTATCACTAAAGAAGATGCTGTTTAAGTTGTGGTTGCCTCCAGGTACACCAATCCAGGAATGCAGTGCCAGGCAGAGAAGGCTTGTGCTGAAGGAAACATTTCTAAAGTGGTAAGAATGACAGCATCCATAATCACTAAACTCATGTCAAAAAATGGGATTTTTTTTCTTGACAGGGGGAAGTGTCTACTCCATATCACCCAGCCACTGAAAGAAGCAATGTGCAACTAGCACTCTTTGCAGATAAAAAGATAGAATTTTCTGCACAATATTTAGAGCCCAGTGAGTAATTGACTTAATTAAACTAAAGAAGATTAAGAATAGTAGGTGTATCTATATAAAACATGTCCCAGATTTTGATAACATCCATTGTATTGTATGCATGTAACTGATTCCTGTTTGCTTGCTTTTCTCTTCATTGAGCATTTTTTCACTGTGAAGGCTTTTACTGTCTGTTTCCCCATTTTACAATAGTCAGTGTGGGGCTGATGTACATACTGCAACATCTTGTCTTGCTGCTTTAAGTCCTGCCAGGCAGCACCAGGAATGTGTGACACTTGGGAATTATGTACATCAGCATAGGAGATGCACTAAGGTAAAGATGGCAAAGCCAAGGTGGCTTATGCTCCTAGGACACTTTGATAGAAAATTAAATGCTTGCCAAGTCTAGCTGAAACATATTTTTTGATATACAGTAAAAAAGATTCATATGTACAGTGTTTGAGATGGCAAACACATATTAAAAACAGAAGAACAACAAAACAAATGACTAGAAAAAAATTATTTCTGCTGGCAACATGAGATATAATTTGTAGCTTTACTTGTGTTGAAAATCTTGCCTTTGATTTTCTCTGCCTCAGTATTTACAATCTTCCTAAAGATTTGACCAATACTGTGGTTACAGAAATTGTCCTGCATCGCACACAACGTTTTCTTTTATATTTGGATACCACTGATGTGCAAGGGACAAGCTATTTTCCTGCTCAGGATCCCACAGAATAATCATGTGTTGGACACTGGGCAAATAAACTGGGTTGGCTGGAAGCCTGCTCAACTGCTGATGGTGGGCAGCTGCTCTATGGCAATGGCCATGGCCAACAGCAGAGGAAGGCGTAGGAAGGCTCAAATTGCAGCCGTATTTCTAAATTTGCTCCTTTTCTACTTTGTGCTCCCCATTCCCTCACAACTCTCTGTACCTGCTGTGAAGAGGAAGGTGGTTCAACAGAGATGATATTCCTGTCACCCGGTGTCCCTAAGCACCCAAATTCCTTCCCTCACTGAATCCTACTGCCTACTTTTCTAGTGAGGTGAGGTAATCTTTGTTCCTTTGCAAATGAGACATCTGTAAAGACAGGAACCAGGGAAGGATTTTTGCAGCAAATAATATGTGCTTCTTATTTGCAGGGGTGAGCACAGGTAAAAATCAGCACAGACTGGACTTCCATTGTGTGAGATTGTTTATGTCAGTAAGTGTAGAACCAGGGCCGATATCTCTCAGCACTAGTGCTGGATTTCCACTCATTTTGTATGAGGGTCTTCCTGTGAATCCCCTGTGGGAGCAGTTCAGTGCTACTTAAAGGGATGGCATTTCTGTAATTATCTAATTATTGTTCCAAGGTTCTTTCTTGTGCTTGTTAAACCTTCATTCCAGTGAAAGTGTAACCCCACACTATTGAATTTGGATAAAAACGGATTGAGAATCAACATTAATTCCCTGGTAGCCTTTGGAGTAGCTACTTTTGGCTTACTTTTATATTTTCTGTTTTGAAAACACAGAGTTCAAGTCTGGCCATTCTGAGTAGGGTGAAAGATTTTAAAGGTAGTGTGGTGTGCTCAGGGGGCTGTGATTCTCCATTAGATTCTCTATGCTGGCTTAAAAAAATAATGGGACATTTATTTCTCCAACAAATTCTATAATAATTTGAGGTGATTGCTCAATTATCTGAATTTCTGTTAATTGCTATCAATTTCATTCTTAAATTCTGAAAGATCTTATTTAAATTTTCAATAAGGAAGCAAGAGTGAACGTATTTAAACGTATTTAGAACGTATTTAAATTCAACAACCTTTCAGTTACTTACCCCTTACTTGATGTTGACTTATGCTCTTTCTTTAATCCCGTCATGAGTTCCCTCCCACTGTGTGAGACCCAGGAGTCTAACACAGAGGGAAAAAAAAAAAAGGAAAGAAAAATGAAAGATGAAGCCCATCTCAGGTTACTTTCTTCTGGTTCCTACTTTTTAATTCTTTTCACTTTTCACTATCAGCCATGAATATTACGTCTTCATTTGAATTTTCAGCTGCTGAATCATGATCAGTAGAAGATCCCGTAGCCCCGCGTTATTGGATATAACTCAAGGGGTTATGCTGTTTTTAGTGTTTGGCACATACTCAGGAGCAGGAACTTAGCTTAGCAGTTGGAGCATATGGCAGGGGGAGATAGGCCAGCATCTTGGATGAAGATGCATATATTTTGTACTCTCATGGTATGATGCATTCTTGTGCTTTGCAGATGGCACCTCAGAATTGTTGCTCTGAAAACTAATTTTGCCCAGCCACGCAGGTCTGCTGACACAAGCGCCAGGATCATCTGTTTCTGCGCAGGCACTACTGCACGCTGCAGATATCCCGGGCAGGAATTTTTCTGAGCAGCACACCTGCATCTCAGTTGCTGTGCAGGGAGAATTAAAAAACTTGGGAACCTACGACTAGCATTTGTATCTGGAGAGAACAATTCACCCAGGCACCATCACCATCTATCAGGTAATACTTCATAACTGCTTCTCCTAGAAGTTTATTACGCCATAGCTGTCAGGGCAAGCGTAGAGGGGCAAGCATTGATTTTATGACAGCTGGAAAGAGGGGTTCATTCTAATTGACAGTCCTAATACTGCGTTTGATTTCTTAGCAGCCTCCCTGTGTACAGACAAACCACTGCTCCTCAGAGAAACTGCTTTTGTGTTACATAGGGCTCATGGCACTAATAGTGACACTCTCTGAAACCTACTTCTGCTCCCTCTCTTCTTCTCTGTCCCCGATTAAGCAAATACACTTGTTACATGTGCAAGTGGACCAAGAACTTGCTAGAGATGTTTCAGGCAATGGATTCTGTGCAGGTAACAAAACTGCAAATTGAGGTATGAGTACTTTCCATTCTATGGCATAATTTGTATTACTTAAAATCACTTTGGGAACATTTTTTAAATGCACTAGGCTGGGGTGCACTTTATCTCAGAACTGTACTTCCTCCTTTCCTATCTCCTTATTATTTGCTATACTGTGTCTCTAAGCTGAGTCAGGCAGATGTATTTTTAAGACCAATGTCCTACATGTGAGGTGGGCTTCACACTACCTACCACCAGGTCTCAGCTTTTTTTTTTTTTCCACCAAATTCCTGTGCTCCTTGGTAGAACAGACAGCTCTGGGTACTAGTCTGTGCTTTTTGGTAGATATCTTCCTAAAGCAGTTTGGCAGCAAATAAAGCCATGGGTGATGGACACAAACAGTTAAATTCTGTTCCCTACCTGCAACAGGAAAGCTAAAGGAGAAGTAGGGATCTGAATTAAAAACGGATCTGTCAAGCAATGAATGGGATACTGTCTGGAGTAATGTGAAAATTACTGCCAGCTTATTGTGTACTGAGGGGCTGGGTTTTTTGCCTTTTTTTTTTTTTTTTGAAAATGATACCAAAGAACTATTATTTACAGGACCCCTGAGCAATTGTTTCCATGTTGGGCTAAGACAAGAGAACAGTTGCTGGCACCACCAATAATATATGCCTGCCTGCTAACAACAAGTTAGCTGGAAAGCTCAAATACCTGCAGTATGGATTCTAGGGAGGAACCTCCTCTCATCAACTTCTGTGGGACACAAAAGGCACACACATTTTTGACAACATGTGAGTAGATAAGAGCAGTTGCTGCCTGCAAGTGAAATGCTAAAACAGCAAAGAGGTGCCATAATCCCATCCTGCCTTCAGATATTGTGTAATTAGTAAGTGCTTTCAGAAGATGCCTCATTACCCACAACAGAAGTAACCAATGTGCTATGTTCATAGCATAGATTTAAGGCAGATTTGAAGACTTAAAATAGAAAAATATCTGCTCTCTGAATTTATTGTACTCCCTTATTTTTCCCATTTTTAGACTCCAGCTGACTACCTGGGGAGCCTGATTTAGGCTTTCTTACTACTACAGCATCCAAAATCTTCAGTGATTCAGAGTGCTACTAACAAACTATGGTTCTTTGTACAGTCACTGGAGAGAAGCGGTTTCCATGCCTGAGTGCATGCCGGACTAGGACCCATCACTGTATTTTCTGGTTTACTTCCACAAGTAGAAAGAGTGAATAATTCTGAAGTACTGAGAAAAATCTTTCCTATTGCCCTGGGTCTCATCTGCCATGGTTTCCCTGGGAAGAAGGCAAGAAGGGGATCACCGTTTTTTTACTTTTTTTTTTCTGTGGGTTTTGTTTGCTTCAAAGATTTAACTGAGTTTTCTTTTTCTTTCTTGTTGCAGCTGAGGAGCAGGACAACATGAGTAGCTCCTCTAGAGCCTATTTTCAAAAGTATGTTATGTGCAGTTGCATTGCTGAAGTATTTTTTCATAACTATCTTTGCAAGTGTATAGAAATTAAAAATCAGTTCTAAAAGAGTGCACAGCACTGGTAAGAAAGAGGGTTCTATGATAAAAACTTTTTAAATTGGCTTATTTAAGAGAAGCCTTTTACTTACTCCTTATCTTGGTGACCAATTTGTTTGCATCCAGGCACTTGATCACAGTGTGTTTTTGAAAAAAGGCACGTGAGAAGAATTTGAAGTCCTCAGAGCAGAACATGTTCAGAAATAGCACTGGGAAGCAAGTTCTCTGCTAGATTTCACAGCTCCAAGTGATAGAATAGGAAAAGTCTTGAAAATCATGGACAGTTTTTCTGTGAGTTATACATCTGAAAAAGAACAGCAAAGAAACTGAGAAAGCTTTTGAACTTCACCTTTGCCATAGTGATCTCTAGTTTCACCGTTATTAAGCATAAGTTTGAATGTGTACATTCTGAGGATTCTTGAGTTTTTGTAATAACCAAAACCAAACCAATAACTGAAGAGCGTCTTGAAAATATTAAGGGAGAAAAATAGCATGAATGGAAATTGAAACTCCATTTGGTATTTCCTTTATCAATTGGTCTATCTAAAGTGAAAACACATCAGAGGAAAATAAAAGAAACAGTGGAAGGCTTGGAGAAATCAAAAAAGAGGATACACACAAAAAAAGATACATTAGCAGATTACTCTAATGAGAAAGAGGCTGGTTTATAGAAGTTATCCTCTGACACAGTACCTAAGACCTGTCATATACATGTTATGTACCTTATCTGAATGGTCCCTTGAAATCATTTGTGCTGTTTTATGATGTAAAATATTAAGAAGAAAAAAAGAAAGGAATGAGGTGTCGGCACAACACTATGAACTGAAACTTGCTTTTCAGCATATTATGGGAGGAGAAGACATGGCACCTGAAGCTGAAAATCTATGAGAATGTGCAAATTATTTTTGAAACAAATATCAAGAATAAAATACTTGTTAGACTATCTGAGCCCTGGAAAGTGAGTCAATTAGTGCTAACATCGACACAATGAGGTTATTTTACCAAGTTGATAGATTGTAATAATTATCAAAAGCATTCAAGGAATGTTGTATTCAGGTCAATCCCACCCAGAACCTGATTAGCTTTTCGAGCTCTGGTTTGATTACGTTCTCTTGATTAGGTAAAAAACACCACAAAACTTACAGACACTTTGAGTCATTGAATGGGTTTTTTCCCCCTGTGATCTCAGTTAGAGTGGACATCACATGAGAAAGCAACATAAGACTGGCATAGACATCAATTCTTCTTCATGGGATTTACACAGGACTTGACCATCTTTTGCTCATGAAAAAGTTGCCAGATTAACTGTTTTCCTGAGCTTCTATCTATAAGAACATGTGAGAGATGGCAGTGTACTGGTGGAAATGGTTTAAACATTCTAGGTAGACACAAGAGAAGAGTACATGGAACTGCTGGTGGTTCTTCTCACTTATGCTCAGAATGCTTATAAAAGTTCTTGTTAGACCATGTGTGATGCCTTTCCAAAGAAATAAAGAAGTTCTATAGTCTAGTGCTAAGAGCCTGTGCTATTTCTATCTTTCTCTTATTTCCCAGGTAAACATTGGGTTTTGTCTGAGAACATTACCTGGTAAATGGATGATGGCTTCTTACTACTGGCTAGTTGTCATATAGAATATACAGCTGGAAGACTACATAGAGCTATAGATAAAGATAATGAGATATTCAAAAGCTGTCTGCTGTAGAGGAGTTGGACAAGATAACCCCCAAAGGTCCCTTCCAACCTCAATCAATCTGTGATTCTGTGACAGCATCACAAAGTCTTGTCTGACTATCCGTCTTCACTCAGAAAACAGCAGCTCAGGACACACTCTTATGATGAAAATACTAACAATGTAAGCCTTAATTTTTAGTGTTAGTCCTCCCTTTTAATAAAGAGATGACAGCCTTCTTGCAAGTAGTTACTTGGTGGTGATTGTGAGTTCAAGTGGTATCAACAGATACAGTCTGGGCTGGTATTACATCCCAATGAAACTTAAAGGACCCGTTTCTTATTTATGTCCTGTACATCTGACGTGACCTCACAGAACTTTGTGAAAACATCATATCTATGTTGTATGCAGATGCCCTTTGGGAGCCAGCGTGTCTCTGCACTGTGTGCAAGCTTTTGAAAGGGTAAGCAGGCGTTCCTCCTGCACACCTGCCTGCAAGGCTGTCAGCTTGTGTGGCAGTTGTGGAGCTGTTGCACTGGAAAGACCAATCTGCCTTTGAAGGGCCTTCTGCTACTGTCAGTGTGAGGCTGGAGCTCTGCCAGCACCCGCATTGCCACCCACATGGCTACGAGGAAAGTGGGATGATCCCTGAGCCTCTCCTTCCCACAGCTCTATCTGCACAAGTCCTCACAGAGATGTGCCCCGGCTCTCAAACTGGTGCAATTTAAACAGGCCCAACGTTGATGGATATTAATAACAAAAATCCTCTGATGAAGGCATGCAGGAGGAACTGGAATTTAATCCAATCAGATAAAATATTTTAAGTATACTACATAAGCAACATGGTTTTGACCATAGTGATTTCCTCTGTACTTTTTGCAACCTGGTAACTGTCATGGCTCAAAAGCGACAATAGGGTTCAAGCAATTAACATATCCTTTAAATCAATGTGTCCTCCTACTTTTTCAAAGGTGAATTTCATTGAGGTTTCACATTGCAAAGAAAAGATGTTCACAGATTTCACAAACATTCCTGCAAATAATTCTTTCCATATTTTGCTACTACCATTTTGGTAAAAAACAGTAATGTTTCTAGTAGCCCTTTTCCCATTTGCCACTGGGAAAAAAAAAAGTGTTCTATTTTTCCCTAGTTCTACTTTTGTAGTACAAACCAATCTAAACATAATTGGGGTGTAGAACATGAAAATATTTTGATCTGTGAATGTTGGTGTTACACTCAGTAATCATCATCTTCTTCCAGGTAAGTTCTTGAGGACATTTACCACCCTGGTATTTGGGACTTCAGCAAATTTATTAACTGATGGAATTGGAGCCTGAGCATGTTGCATGTGCTTGCACTTTGGAACTCAACCAGAAAGTGGAGAAGACAGTAGTGTCTTCTTCTCCTGGCACCCACGAACTCCTTACCTTTGAAACCTGGCACTGCAGAAATACACGGATGTCTGTGCAGTTCTGGTTGCTGCCGAGTGTTTCTACTGTGTTTAAATATGGTATTCTTGGTGGTTTGGGTTGTTTGGGAATTTTTATATGAATGAAGACCTTAGTTTCAGCATGGCCCTAGGAAACCACTGCTTTTGGGAAATGCTTCTGCCTACCCGTGTTGTAAAGAATGCAAGAGGAGGATGCAGCAGTGAAGGGTTTTATCACTAATGCTTTTTATTTGTATTTCTGAAACCTAGCTTGCATACTATTTAATGTAGTGTTTCTGATATATGTTCCAACTCCCACATGGAGATAGCTACTCCCAGTACCGGTGCACAGAACAGTGAGCTGCCTACACTTAGAAAAATGCCAGCTGAACTCATGTTTTCCTGCAGACTGCTTTTAGTTGTCATGAAGAAATGTGGTATAGACTTGTCATGGGCTTTCTGAGAACACTTCTGTATCCTCATGGCTTAGTCTGGCTGGATAGCGAGGCCATATCCAGACTGATTTCTTGTCTTACATGAAGTTTTGTCATATTTCTCTGACCAGCAAGCAAGGAGGAGCCTTTTACAGACTCTCAGACATCATTTAAAGTAATTTCTTACTAACTAGCAATCACTTTCCGGAGCTGGAGGTGGTCTAAACTGAGCTCCAGAGTGACCACTAACTTTTTTCTCTTTTAAGTAAAGCCAGTGATTATTTTTTCCCTCTGGGTGCACACTTGCATATCTTTACAAACAGGGCACTGTTAGATTTCTACCCTGCCATAAACTCTGACTGCAATACCTCATCCACTACTGACCTGAAGTGAACTCTGAGGAGAGGGAACAGTAATAAAGCAAAACCCAGCAAACAGTGTGAAGCTTTTGTAAGATCTTATATAACTGAATTGGCTATATTGGGAACTTGCCTTTGGTTTTAATTATAGATTTAAGGGTGCACTTATTGGGCTCTGTGCCATCTCTTTGCTCCCTCCCTTCACTCTTGATTTGCTTTATATAATAAGCAGCCACTACAAAAAGGATGTTTTTCCCCCTTTCTTTCAGGAAGAGAAGAGGCCGACAAAAGTTCACTGGGGGATGGGGAGGTCTAACGTGTTAATTGTCTCATGTGTCACTCTGGTCTTGGGCTTTAGCCTGGTCTCTCCAGAAGGTATCAAATGCCAGCTGTGAGAACCCAGCAAAAATCTGTGGTGTCCCAAAACTGGCCCATGTTTCTTCCCAAAAGCCTGAGTTGAGCAATAAGTACTTCTTTGAAATTCCAGGAGAGTGTCAAGAGAATGACAAACCTCAGATCTACCCAAATCTATCTCTTAGTCACATTCGTTTCCCAGAATACGCAAAAATTGCTTTCACAGAAGCCAGGGAGGATGCAAAGCAACAAGGTCTTCTGAGGGCCTCACAAAACATAATGGAAACTCCTCAATGGAAACAGGAGGACTTGGACGCCCAGAAATTTGAAATACAGCTAAGTCAGTTCATAGTGTCTGAACATCACTTCTCGTCTCAAACTTGATTTGTAGCCATCTTTCTTGTGACTTCTACCTCTCAGAGCATCTGCTGGATCAATTGTTACATGTGTATAGGGAAAGAGGTTTGTAAAGCATTAGGGGAGCTGCTGCCTCATTTGAGGGGTCCCAAGCTCAGAAATCAGGCTTCTGAGTCTGTTTTTCATATCAGAAGCTGGTCCCCTGAAGGATTTACTGGAGCTAACTGCCTTACCACATCCAAGAAGGTGATGAAGGCACTGGTGGCTATCCTCCTGCTCTAGATTAGATGTGTCCAGCTTTTTTTTCCACCTTGTGAATGGTCAGTGGTTAGTAAAATCAGTAGGTAGGTGTCACAGTGTGAGCTGAATTCCTTTAAGTCAGTAAACTTAACTGTCTCAATCTCCGTTATCCGTGGTAAGCAGAGGGGGCTCGGGATGTCAAGGTGTCAGGGAGGAGAGCAGGGTACATGGGCAGCTCAACACAAAGCTAGTCCAGGTCCAGTAAAACTGACCCATAGCCTAGAGATAAAAAGTTCTGCTTGCCTTCCTGGTGCTGTGAAACCCAGGTAAAACATAGCAGGGGAATTAAGAGTTCACTGGATTAATAGCTTCTTTGGTCCTAGAAGGTTCATAACATTGTTCGGTCCACTTATACTGCAAATGCAATAGCTTGTCTCCTGGTTGTCACCCTTTCACAGAGACCAAGTTAAAAGTATTGCTAAGAAGCACAGCAAAATTTTGGAAAGATTTTGGAAAGATGGTAAAACTCATTCTCATTTACAAAAGATCACTTTTTACCAGCCCTGTGGCCAGGTTTCTGCAGTGAAGAATTTGCCATTCCAGAGAAGTTCTACCTTGTGCTGAGGTGTGACGTGTGAGATTACAAAAAGACTGCTCCTAATGAACCTGCTGCTGAACTGATGGAAAGTTTCAATCCTCAGGCTTCACAGAAGCCACTGCAAACTGGCTTATACAGGTGTGCATCCTCAGTAGCAGAGTAGATGTGTTCATCCTTGCTCCCAGCTCTCAGCTGATATCACTGCATACAGTTTTGCTTTCTTTTTTTATGCATTTTCCTGGGATGTGAGTCAGTGCTTTTCAGAAAGCAGAAAGCCTTTGTCTGCATCATTCTCCCTGCCAATCCGTTACATCACCTGCTTGATCCAGAGTTGGGAGTGACTCATTTTTCTCATCCAAACACATGTGCACACAATGAGCTGTCTCCCATCTAATGGCCTTTCACAGAAACTTATATGTAGGGTCATGACTGTGTTTTGTTGCAGATGCCCAGTGCCCATCTGTAGAGGACAGTCTCTGTCTGTCTCAGGATTTATATTGTTCTGAATGCTTTAAAAGCTTTGCAAGTGAAAGCAAATGATCTATGTCTTTTTTCCCTTCCTCCTTCACTAGCTAATTTTGTATCTATTATTTGTTGTGGGAAAGCTATGCCAAACAATCTCTGCATTTTATTCTGAGGCTGATTTTCATCCTAAACCATTACAGAAGTGAGCTTGAACCTGTTTGTGGAAAATCTGCACACCCCTTACCTACCACCTAACCTTTGGTGTTTGCCCCATATGCAAAGATATGTTTTTAATGGGTCCTCCTAAACCATGTGGAGACACTTGAGTGGAGCTAAGTAACTCAAATTTATATATGACTGAAATTAAGACATCTACAGTGCAGACACCTGAACTAGTCCAGCTCTTCTTTTGCCCTGTTAGAGTCAATGGAAAGATGTAAGTGCTTCCCAGCAGCAATTTGGCTCATCCTGAATTAGACAGCTACCATAGGTCACATAACTTGCTACTACAAAAAGCCAAAGACTAACAGTTTTGATGCAGATGCCCGCATTTTGTAGATGTTTAACATTATGTTGCTTTATATAAATTAAACTGTAGTAAACTAGCTGGTGAATAGAGCAGAGATGCTGCAGACCAGATATTCAGGAATTACCAAATAGATTATACCACTGTCACAAAATGGTAGCATTTTAATTTTGAATTGTAATACCTCTGCTTAGAGTTTATTCAACCCTAGCCTTACATATAAGCATCTCTATATCTACTTATACAGTTATACAGCCAAATAGGAAATGACGTACTGTTGTCTCACAGACTTCTCCAACTGCTTCTGAGGCCTGCTGGTAAGATCAGAAAAGTGACAGGCAATTGCATCTACCCGTAGCAGAGCATTGTACTGGAAGAACTGTGTCTGTAAGACTCGGGTCAACAAAAGAGGCTAAGTGTATCTCTAGGCACCTATTCTGATATTCTGTCTGTCTGGAAGTGGGATAGCAATGGCAGAATTGAACATGATGAGGGAAAGAGCTTTACTCCTGAGCTCACCAGGATATTGGATGGACTAGTGGGATGGCAGTGACCTTTCCTATCAGGAAACATACCCACCTTTTCCTGTGTCACACATCTTCTCTGCTCATCCTTCGCATCAATGTGAACTAGTTGTAATGTTCGCAATACTGTACTGTGCTCAGATCCAGTATGGAGGACCCAACTTCTGGACCCTAAAATGTTGACAGTAAAAAAAGAAGATCTGAGGTTTTCAGGACCCCAGAAAAACTAACAAAAGGAGATAGGGCTTTGTAGAAATATTTAAGTAATGACTCAGAGAGCTGAGGATGTCGGATTCCCTCTTTTGTCACTTAACAACCTGAGGACAATGAGCTGAGAGCCTGCCTGTGGAAAACAAACCTTGACAGTTCGTTACACTTTGGTTGAATATTGATGATGCTCTCAACAAGGCTGAGCCAACCTTCTCACTGCTTGTGGTGTAAAAAAAACCTACTTTGCTTGCCTTTGTGCTAGGGACCTTCGAAACATATGGTCTTGGAGGATCCTGTTTCTCAAGAGAAGAAAAAATTATGATGCCTTTTGGCACTCCCTTGAGTGAGCCATTGGCAACATGTTTTGGTAGTGCCCTATGAACAGACCAGAAAGTAGATGGCATTTCAGAGCATGACAGTCTTGCTGCCTTATTCCAGAAGTGGCAGATCCTGTGCTGGCCTGATGACAAGTCTTTCTGCTGACTCGTGGGGGTAAAGAAGATGGACAGAGCCACCAGTGGGAGGAATGTCCTGACCAGTGGGGAGTGCTTTCATTACCTCCCTCGCCCCATCCAAGGATGATCAGAGGTAGAAAGCACCTTTCATTTCCCTGCTGCCCTTTGTACAAGGCAGTCCACAGACTGCTGCTTGTGTTACTTAAAAATGAAATATCTCCAGGCAATATTTTTTTTTCTCCTGCTTAGAAGACTGTCTTTTCTTTAATCCATTTATTCCTGATCTGCCTTTCCCCTAGTCCTCACAATCCCTGAACACTGTAACAAATCTGTTCTAATTTATTGTTAAAACAATGCCATTTTTTCACAAGGCAATTCAGAGATGGGTGGCACGAAGTTTTCCAGCTCTTGTTCTACCTCTTTTTATTTCAGGAAGAACTAAAAATTTCAGCAATTCCTCTATCTGATTAAACGTAAGCATTAAAGACAGGTCATAAGAGAACTTAACTTTTTTTTTTCCTTGCAGCTTGTTTTCCTGGTGACAGCAAGAAAGAGGTAGCAGGACTCTCTCAGTAGAGTTGTTCAGAGTAATGAAGGTAGACATGATTGAAATGAGCCAACATAACATGGCTCTTGTTCATTTAATGTCACATTTTTCTGCGTCAGGTTTTATCCCTTTTGTGATATGAAAAATGTTACTTTTCTCTTGAGTTTTGATTGTATCTCAATTCCATACAGATATTTTCAATTATAAAATAGGATAACGTAAACACCCATGAATAAATGTAGTGAGTATTAATATAAGACTGTTTTCCCTTACATTTTCAAGCACTAATCTGAAATTCTATGAGCAGGAAAGATAACAAGAGAGAGACATAAAATGGACTAATAAAAGATTAATTTTATGAATCTTCGTTCTCTTTCAAGAAATCTTTTAGGTTTGCAATATAACACATTGGTACTGAACTCCCAGGGAAATTAAGGGATGGGAAACCATTTCTGTAAGAGGCCTTGGAACCCCAGAGATCAGCAGCAAATGTTGCTTCAGTTGCTGCCGTCCTTTTTGGAATTTACTTCTTGCTGGTAGCTTGTTGTGTGCCGCACTGTGACAGAACGTTCAGTGTCATTTCTCCAGACTTCTGAGAAACCTGAACACTGCTGAATAAGACTGCATTGGACATAATCTTTAATAAGGTATCTTTGCAATTCGGGGCAAGAGAAATAAATACCTTGGCTTTCCATCTGTTTCAATATTGATTTGCTGAGTATTACACTTTAGAGCCATGCACGAATATGTATGATTCTATTCTGAGAAGGTGGCAATGTCTGCACTTACCACTCGATTTGGAAATCAAGTTCCAGAATGGCCATACTATTTAATGCTCACTGTCGCTCCCTGGGATTTTATTAGTAGAAGTTTCTCAATTAACCATGAGTCATAAGAGTGCAAGCCTGCTTTTATAAAGTTGCAAAGAAGAGAAGGGGAAGAGAGGACAACTTGTGTGAAGGCCCTGCCTGTGTACCTGGCCCCGGCGAACCCCCTCTGCAGGGGTTCATTCCTGGGATGTGCCCATGGGGTCTGCTGACCACAGCATTGCCACCTGGGGTAGCATGTGGGTGAGGACATCTGTCCTTCAGAAATCAAGTGAGACCACCAACTGTTCCCACAGGTCAGCGAACACAAACCTCAAGATAGCTATAGGTATTCCTCTCCACTGACCTGCATGATTTGGTCTGGTGACCTACTGCTTTTGTTTATTTTTTTAGGGTATAAAATATGCTTATCCAGCCTCTGTAAGCAAGTGTGCAAATCTGAGAGTTGCAGTTCAAGAAATCCACTCAGAAAAGCCAATTAAAGGACTACTAACCACCCCTCTCTTGCCTTAAGTACCTGAACCCTTCCAAACATACTTAGAGGTGCAGGACTGCACATCCTATTAGGAATCTGCTAAGCTAGCTTGGCATACTAGCTGGATTTTTAAGGTATTCCATGAAGATTATAATCCTCTTCTTTCTGTGAGCAACTTTATTACCCCAGGGAAGCAGCTGAGTCAAGATTGTGCCAATATTTCCATCACAGAGTTAGTTCTCTTTTTTTTAAGTCTTGATGAAAAAGAAGTCATTTTGTCCCATAATTAAGAACCAAATAGCTTCTCATGGCAGCAGATTTTGTTTATGATTTTCACACAAATATTTTTGACAGCGTTGACATTTTTACAAGCATGACTAACCACACATTTACCCAGTTTCATTTTTATTTTTTTTTGGCACTTAAATGTGCTAAAGATAATGTAAGCTAAAGAATTCCTAAGTTTGGCAAGCAGCTTACTACATGCCAGGGACTGTTTTCATTTATTTTAAAAGAAAAGTAGATGGCTGAGATACTGGATTTGAAATGGCACCTGCTGAGCTTGCATTGCAGGGGCTGTGACAAAGGATATTCTTGTAGTAGAAGACTGTTTCTCAGAAGCTGGTTTCATTCAAGGCTTTGACCCATGCTTCCTTTGCAGCGTTGGGTCTGGCACAAATTTTAGAGCTTTGGGCTCACTCTCTGTGAAATGAAGTTCATTACCTACCTCCCAGGAGTATCTGCAGCTTAGATCATTAGCACGGATATGTACTGTGCCCACAAGCCTGCACATACATGGCATGACCCAGCATCCAACTAAGGACACGGATACCTTTACTCACCTGGAACTTTATTCATGTTCCTCCCTCTGACATCCGTCCTGCTCCTTGTGAATGTCACTACTTGTCACCTCAGGCAGCTAAGGAAATACCCTGTGCTGTGCAAATCACTAAAGGAACTCTTTCACAAGACTTTTCTCTCCATGCTCAATGTGTTTCTCTGGTGGTGATATAATACCTGCAATATGTGTGCTCCAGAGGTAATACCTGCCAGTACCTCCCACATTGCTGGGAGGCCCCCTTAGTGGCCTCTAAAATATTCATTTATTGTCTGTTATAAGTACTAAGGAGATGAGTGGTGTCTTGGAGACTGCTGCGTGCAAACTGCAGGCAAATGCTGACATTTATGATGGCATCATCTGACAGTTTTAGCGAGTGTGATAGTTGTGTATTATTGACCCCACAAACCCTCTTGCCACTGTACCCCTGTGCCACCTTTAGCTCTCTCTGCCCCCTCCAATATCTTCTGCTTTTTAGTATGCCAGTACCACGCTCCTGCTGAGCAGCTGCCTGTTTGGCATGACTCATGCCAGACATTTGGCTATTTTGGACAAATGGGGATATGCTATTTATCCCAAATAGCTGCCTGCCTTGGATAGCACATTGTCCTGAATAATGGAAGTACTATCAGCCTAAAAATCCTTTAGAATTCTTCTGCCTGCACCCACATATCACAGCAAAGATACCAGGAAATAACATGCAAATAACTATTAATACAACAGATGACGAGAGACACTCTTTCGAAATGCTAACTTGGTTTGACTTGGTTGCACCCCCATCAAAGCCAAGGAGAAGACCTTCAGTGGGTGCAGGGTCTGGCAGGAAACTCCTTGAGTGCTGTGCCCAAGCCCGGGAAGAGACCTCAGGAAAGGTGCAGGTACCCTGGTGGATTCTCCAGAGCCATTACTGGTCCCTGGGTCGCTGCTGGCAGGTTTGCCATGAAAACATTTCTGATTGTGTTTTTTTTTTTAAGCTGTTGATTCACTAACTGATAAGAGCAACTTTAGATTTGAAAATCTACATGAGATGTTCTGCCCAGGGAAACAAAAAACCAGACAGTTTGGATAGAAATTAGGACTTACTTTGCCCTTTTTTACCTGGGGATGGAGTGTCAGTGTCTCAGGCAAAGATCGAGGGGACTTGAAAGAATGTTCTGTCTTAACACAGACTCTCCCGGGAAAGCTATTTTTTTTTGCTTTTGCTTTTTTTTTTTTTTTTTTTTTTTTGTTAGGTTTCAAGATCTTTTAATGAACCCATTGTAATTTATAGCAGATTGTTGCCTGATGATGAATGATGTAGTTTGCTAATGATGGATTTGGTTACAGTGTGTGTGTTGTAGAGTGAGAGATGATTTTATCTTGTTCTGATGGAGGACTCAGGTTACCAATTCTAGCTCTTTATCAGTCCACCAGTGGAGCCACCAGTTTAAAACATGGGATTTTTCTACTTTCTCTTCTAAATCTGACAGAATTTTAAAACAGCTTTTAAACCTGATTATTTCAGACCATGGCTGCCCTATCAGCCTATTTGTCATCATTTGCATCGGTCAAATTTCCATTAATTTCAATGTGTGAAGGGGAGAGTGTTGGGTATGAAAAGAATGTGGGGTCAGACCCCAAGAGATAGATACATAGATGGACCCACAGCAGGGCCAGTGCCCTTGGTGAGCATAAGGGTGAGCTGGTGATAGCGAGTGGTGGAAGCTCGCAGAGGGAATCGGTAGTGAATGGAAGACTCTCACATGGATTAACCTGCCAGGCTTGTTTTTGGAATCTGTTCTGCATACACTTTAATGACTCATGGGCAACCCTTCCCCCTCCCTGTCTCACTTGAACAGTTTTCATTTATTTTGCTTGTGTTTGGGAAAATATGTTTTACATTTCTAACATCCTTTATCATTTCCTGAGATTTAGTGTGTTATTTTATGTGTTAACCAGTAGGGTAATTTTTTTGTTGTGTTTGTAATCTAATTGGGAACTAAGCCAATTTCCTATCAAATTAGATCCATATAATTTGGATACATGTATATGTAGCTAATTTACTATTGTTCACTAGCGTTTTACTATCCAATGATTTTTCTTTTGTAAACTTTTTTTTTTATTTCAATAAAATTGGCTAATATTTCATTTTTTTCTTGCAGACTGATGGGAAAAAATGTATTTCCCTGCAAAGTCCTTTAAAATTTTAGCCTTAAAATATGAAATCAGTGGATGAAAATGTGGTGTTCAAAGACACCATCTTGCAAAGGTGTATGAGCCCTACCACAATCGTCTGTTTGCCTGTGACAATAACAAGAAGAGTTCTGTATCCCTCATCACTATCTTTTTCTGTACAGAGGTTACCAGTACACTACACTCAATATAGACTTTTCAAATTTTGAAACATTTTATTATTATAGTAATGGCTATTGTCGTTCCTAACACACACCCTGTCAGAAGGTTTAAAAAATGTATGCCTTGGTTCATAAAAAAAAAAAAGGGGGGGGGAGGAGGAAAGAAAAAAAAAAAAAAAACAAAGGTCAAAACTTTTAAAATGTCACTTCTTCTACAGTTTTGCATAGAAAATACATTGAAGCAGTGGGAGGGCTCCTTGCCCATAGAAACAGGCTGTAAGAAAAGAATGTTATCCTGCTGCTGTAGTTTCCACTTTCACTGGCAGCTGCGGGCTGAGCAGAAAAGCACTGTGGGAGCCTATTGTTACCCCAGCTGGGTAATAGTTTTCTTATTTTACAGTCAGCAACCGAGGGGGGTTGGGGTGTCTCAGCAAAGTGCCTGAAAATATAACTCCTGCAAACAGATCACTTTCTCCTTCGCTATGAGAAAGAGGGATCCATAAATCTTTTATTTCATTTGGTTCCTCTAGCAAGGTAATTAACTACTTCAAACAAAAGATGGACTTATTTTCCAAACAAATTTACGCTGCGTGGAAATGTTGCTCTGAAGGCTGTGAAATCCCAGATCCCTAATGGAGCGCTCAATAATATTCATCTCCCTTTCTTTGTATGGAATTTGATTGCTTTAGAGGAGAGTTTGCAAGTGTAAACCTGCATGCATGATAATCCAAATTTTTACCAGAACAAAGTTTTGAGAGGAAATGGTGAGGGTGGGGAGTAAACTTTACAAAGCCTTTCTTTTCCTGATGGGGAAAGTGTGAGCACCCCTGCAAAAGTGATGTACATGATTTTATGTTGAATGATTAAAGCTCATAAGTTTAACTCTTACAAGACTGTAGATTTTGTATAGGGCTGGTCTATCCAAGCAAGGGCAACTATTTTAGTCACCACAGCAACCTAAGCTTAAATGAAGGGGGGGGTGGGAGGTGAATGACAAAACCATTTAGTTCAGCAGACTTGCCTGATATCTTTCATTTCCTAACAACTACAATTTGCAAGACCAGCTGCAAAGGAGGCAAATCTTGCCTATGGTGGGAAAGTTGACTAGTTGAATCACCTCAACTTTTTGATAGCCTCAAGTGTCATCACAGTCCCCACATATGAAGTCCCACAGAACATTCCAACAGCAACATGGAAAGGTGAAACATCACTGATCAGCTGGAAATGAGCAAAGATGCAGGGCTCAGCTGATGTGCAGGTGAGTCGTGGTCAGAGGACTATTTTGACCTGAGAACTTGCCTGTGCACTGGGACTTTTTTCTATTGTAAAGCCTTTGCACTCCTTGGATAGAAAGGAGGACCTGCTCCAAAAGAGGGTGTGACCTGTAGCTGTGCCCACCAACTAGGAGCACTGAATGAGGCCTGGGACAAATCTTTCTCTCTAGAAGGGAGGCAAGAAGAGTATTTCCCTATCGCCATCCCTAGCCTCTGCAAAGGGCTCCTGACAGAGTGATGACTGGACCATGCCCAGGCTTCTTATGTTGATGTATTTTGCTTTAATCTTGTAGCTCATGGTGAAGTCAGAGCATCACTGGGTTCATGCTGTTTGTAGTTGGGTAGCTGGATTACGGCTTGCTTGGCCATTTTCTCACCCCTCTGGACCTCAGGGCAGACAAAGCTACCTTACTTCCCTTATTCCCTTACTTCCGTTATACTATATCTCCTCCACTTATGACACTTAGCTTGTCAAATGCTTGCCTGACCAAGCTGGCTGTCTAGGTCCATGGGATGAAACGTAGAGGTGTATGTGTTACAGAAAACCAGGTCTGGTGCTCTGCTGTTCCTTGTTTGTTTTCAGTTCATGCACCTGTGATTTTGGTGTTGGTGGAGACACTACTCTCCTCTTCTGCAGAGGAATCTCCTGGGAAGTGCATATAATGAGCTATATGAAGGTGGGATGCCTGGTGAGAGGACCAAGGCCAGGGATCCCTGGAGATGGCCTTGCACTGCCAACCTGAGAGCTCAAAGCCTCAGGAAATCTATGACTTTGCTAAACTGACATATGCAACCTCTGGTACCCACCACCATGCTGGGGGGAAACTTCTCACTCTCCAAAGGGCGGACCTTATGGCAGGCTTTTCTGGCTGCCTTATATTAAAGGTGTGCCCAGTGCATATTCCTGGATCCCACAGCTGAGGTACAGGTGTAGCTTGTCAGTTGTGGAGAAAGAAGGAGAGTGCTGAGGCTTTGAAAGGAAGAGAAGGAAAACCCCACACATTTTTCTGAATTATCTGGGACAAATGCAAGAGGAGACATATTGTAGGAAAGAGTGCTTCATTCTTACTCTGGTTCTACGCTTTCAATACTTCCTCTGAAGATATTTTCAAGGGAAAGAACAAGCAAGCTTAGATTTTGGCAGTAACATTAATAGCATGCACTTGTTACACCTGTCAGCATGGAGTCTTAGATCAAGCTTGTACTTAATTGTGGCTTGTACTTCCTTTTATGGGACCAAAGTTCAAGCGCAGTTACTAAACAAGCGTGATTTTGGGAAGGCTGAATATTCATAACAGAGAGGTTGAGCCAGAACTGAATGGGTTTTGTTGCAAATCCAAAGGATGGAGTTCCAAAGCTTTGCTCTGCATTTCAAACTGAAGAGATTCTTGCCCTTTTCTCCATGAACTGCTGGTTCAATTCTAAGTCTCCCAGACCGTCAGCCACGTGGCATACCATGCAGAAGAGAACCACAATATCAGTTGTGCCCTAACTGTGTGAACTCCCAGAAGCAGGAGCTCAAGGGAGGCTGGTAAGGAAAATTATGAGATTTTCTCACCTGAGAGATTTGAACCAGCTTTTCTACACAAAATCTCCCCCATGTATGAAAGTGGAGCTCATTGCTGGGAGCTTACACCTGCCCAGTTGGGGCAATGGGGTAATGGATCATGCTCTGCTGGGAAAAGATGCTGGAAAAAAGCTTGGCAGATTCAGGAGAGTTGTCTTTTAACAACTACTACATTTTAATAACCAGTTTATGTAATGCCTGCGAATCCTCTCCAGCAACATTCATTTGACCCTCTTCTGAACTTTTGAAACTTTGTTGGAAGACTGCAAGCCCGGAGTTTGGCATGAGAGTAATGCATCAGGCGAGACCCTTCAGTACAAATATGTACAGTCATTTTTGTTGTAAAACGGTTTGTTATCCTGCTGTGGTTAGTGGATTTTAACATAAGCTAGTTCCTTATTTCTAAGAGCATTTCTGAATAAATAGCTGAGAAGCACAGGATTCTTGTGTGTTAAGTATCTATTCATAGCAGTGCTTCAAATTCCAGTACCTCTGTGATTTTTATGTCCTGGGTAGTAAGCGAACTCACTGATTCCAAAGAAAAGATGGTTGGATTTCTTGACTGAACCAAAATTTCCAAGTGAAAGTAGGTGGGGAAAAGGAAAGAGAGGAATAAGGAGGTTTCTTGTTTCATCACTTCAGGAAACAAGTTTAAATATATTGTGTAAATACGCAGAGATACACACAGAGGTATACACACACACAATTTTTCATTTATACTATTCATCTAAATTTGACCTCCACGGTTAATTGAAGCCTGCTTCTGCTCTTTATAGGAAGTGAAGAATTAATTAAAAATGCCACCATGCTAACTGAACATCTGCTCTTACCCCATGGGTGCCTGAACTGTGTGTCTAGCCAGACCAACGGACTCACATGTGCAGTCAGTGCTATTAATCTCTAGGGCAGAGTTTACAGATCCCTTTGTGTTCCCTGCTCTGCATGCACTGAAGAAAAGACACAAGACTCCTGTGAGAAGGTGCTCACAGCCTATGGATATATTTACCTGAACTTGTGCTCTGCTGATGCCACGAGCTGAGCAGAAGATGTGTCACTATGGCTAATAAAGCATGAAGATGGAGCTGAAGAGCCTTTCTAAGGCTCTGGGTGTGTTTCCTCAGGCTTGGCACCCTACCACCTTGGTCATGCCATTTTGGGTCAGCATGTGGAGAGGGCTTGCTTGCATCTGACTGCAAAATGCCCTGTAGCCATCCCCTGCAAGGACAAAAGCAGGGCAAAGAAACAGATGGTGGAGCAGTTTGCCTGAGGCCATACAGGAGGTCAGCAAGAGAAGCTGGAGTGGAGCAGAGATCCCCGTGTCCTGCAAAAAATGATTCATCTCCTGAGCCCACTGCCCAGTAGGGCTTTACTAAGGATAAGCAAATCCAAAGTCTAGGCAAAACTCCATCTGCTTCCTCCTTTGCCACCCCTCTGTGAGCAGAGTCATTGGGTATTTGTGTCTGGGAGAACATGGGAAGGTTATGTAGAGTTTTCTTTGATTCATTAAAATGTGTAAGAAACTACCCAAAACATATAAAAATACATCATCCAAAGAAGGACTGACTTCCCTGAAGGTTTTTGAAATTGTTCTCTGCTTACATTACCTTAATAGCAAGTGGTACCCTCATGGAGAGTATACTTCCTCGTATCTGTCTTCAGCCATTTAGATGATGGCTTCAGCAATTTAGATGACCTAGTCTAAGCCAGATATCTATGCCACTGCTATAGCCAATGGAGACAAAGAGGACCAGATATTTTAGGCACTGATCTGAGGATGGTGTGAATTGCCCTCTAAGAAAGGGCAATCACCCCTACTTCAGAAGCACTTTTTAATGTAGTTTTTGGGTACTGTTTACTGCCATTTTTTATCCTTTAACTATAAGACATTTCCCCATAAATTACAGGAAACAGTTCAAGCTAAAGCAAGTAAGATGTTAGCCTTTGACCCAGAGATACATTGTGAGAGAATATTTAGAGAATAATCTTATATTTGACAAGTTTAAGTCATCTTATGCCTTTGGGAGAGCAGGATAGATACAATGGTCTCCCAGCAGAGCATTATACCTACTTCAAAATCCTACTGAAAAGCAGACCTAAATCGAGAGGACACCTTGAATACAGATCACATTAAAAATTCCACAGTTTGACTGACATAGCCGTGGCTCTACAAATATTCTGTGACTTTCTCTCCTTTCCACATTCTTCATGGACACAAGTCATCTTTAAGTACATCTTTAAAATGATTCAGAGAAATTGCTCCTTAGACATGTTGGGGTTTTTTTTCTCAGTTGTCTACAAAGGGAGGCTTGGGTGAAAGCTGCAGATGTTCAGGTTGCATCAGATGAATACAGGCTACACACAGAGGCTAACATGCTCCCAAGAATCTTTTAGAAAGCTTGGAAAGACATTAGCTCCTTGATGAGAAGTTGGATATGATTTTTGTGTATCACCCTGTTATATTGAAGTGTGGCTGTTCAGAAACATGCTTTGAAAAAGGTCTGTAAGCTGCACTTTTTTCCTCTTTTGTTTTATTTTATCCTGAATCTGCCCTTTTCTTTATTAATCATTCATATATCCAAGACTATAAATGGAAATGATCTATTTTTCCTCTAAAATCTAGATGGATTTCATTTGCCTTTAGAACTAGTTTAAATTTCATGTTACTCTCTTCCTCTTTTCTTATGTGCTGTTGTGGCCTCCACACAAACTTCTGCTCCCTGCCGATCATACTGGAATCAGGAATGTGCACTTTTTTTGTAAGAGGATCTACAGCAGTATTACTGATGAAGAAGAAACAATAAAAATGTTTTCTTCTCAATGGCAACTAATAGAAGATATTTTGTTAAAAGGCATTAATTTAATATTTTTTAAAAAATCAAAGCTTTGGGATCAAAGGTGAAAAAATCAAGGCTCGTGATTCAGTTGCCTAAATGGAAACGTTTAGAACTACTTTAGGCATGTAGGGTATCTCTTTAGGTGCCTCCATCTGCCAGTACGTAGGGGTACAGGTATCTGAGAGGCTTTCTAACACGTTTGCCAACATCTAACACTGGATTGATCGAAGACTAGGGAAAATACCATGAAGAAACACTGTGTGTCGATGTTTAGGAAATTAATCTTGCCTTTTGTTTTTAGTTTAATTTTTGGAAATTTGTCATCATGTCTTTTTTAACATCTAATTTTATGTTTTCATTGTTGGTTTTCTTCAGTGAAATCCCATCTTCAATATACCTATAATATTGCTTTGTCTCAGATATTTATCAGTAGAACTTGCACAGAAACTGGCAAAAGATATAACTCACAACCAACACTGACATGTAAATATCCAGGTGTGGACATTCTTTTAGTGATTACTGCAGTAAAACGTCTCTTGAGGTAACTTTTTCTTCTTGGAGGACACCTGTTTGCAGACTGATGATTAAAGAACTGGTAGGAAGAAAATCAGAGCCTATACACTGGCAAGCTGAGGGAATCACTGAACCCTGACACTTAGTGTCCTGGGGGAAGATCTTGCCCGCAAGGAATTATATAGAAAGGTCACCACCCTGTCGTCTCTAATGGCTGTATTTTGAAGACAAGTAATAATGACCTTTAATAGAATAGAATAATACTTTTATAAGAAACTTGCCTCACAGTGGGAGAACTCTGGAGACAGCAAAGGACCTTTGCTGTAGACCCCCATCAGGATGCCAAAGTTTTGCAGAGAGCTGAGCGGCAAGATGTGTTCCTCTTTTTAGTGTTGCTCTTGGCTAACCATTGGCAGTGCCCTGCCCAGCAGGTTGGCCGTGCTCAATGTCCCAGCACTTGCTCTTCTCTCTTCTGTGTATGGGCCTGGGGGGTTCATCCTAGATTCGTCTTAAAAGCCCATATACTCAAAATCATTACACCATTTACCTTTTAGGCACTATTCATTCTTTCTTTCCAATCCTCCATTGTAAAGGACCAATATATTATGAACAGACTGAAATCACCACATTCTTTTTCTATGGACACATAATGACTAACATACACAGTAATGACAAACACACACATAGTAAGTTTTATAATCCTGACATTCCTTTGATGACTACTAACCTGAGCTAGTAAAGACCCCTAAGCTGTTCCAGTTGTCATCAAAGATCTGATTTGGGTTTGTACAAACTAAAGGTGATGAAAATGTTGTATGAGATTTCTCTGTAAAAAAACCTACATCTTTCATTCAAGTCATTTCCTGGCAATACCCCTGTGAACGGCAGTGAGAATTTTGTGTGAGCAAGAATTGGTTGAAGATAACAAGGCAGTTCTAGACCCTGGGCATCTCTACTACGCCATCATTGTTATAAGAAGCAACAGTGGGATGGAGCACAACATTCATAACAACTAGTAAATTGAGGCTCTTTCTGGCCTCGATTTACATGAAATATTTCGGCTCTGGTGTCCTTTTACTGTTGGAATATTGCTGAAAGGGAGAATTTGCCCCTTTGTGGAATGTTCTGCAAAGGTAGTTCTTATGTGCAGAGGGCATTGGTTTCAAAAGAACAGTTAAGGTTTGGTACAGCCATTGGTGCCATTTACCTCTTGTTCAAAACCCTCCTGATGGTGCAGTTCCCTGATGTGGAGACCAGTTCCTAGGAGCAGCTTTGCCAAAGATGTTTCTTCAGAATCACACCTTCTCACACCACCCTCGTTTTCCCCACCTTGGGGATGAGTCAGGGCAGTAGGTATATTTCTGATGGCTGTGCAGTGTCCTGGGGAAGGATGAAGCCAGAGAGCATTGCTTGGGCTCCTGCCTCCAGCATCCTCCCAGAGGAGACTCTGGAGTTTTCTGGGGAGGCTGGAAGGGACAGCACATTTGCGAACTGCTCTTCACACCATGACAGATCTACATGAGTAAGTGACCTCTTGCTTGGTTGCTTCCCTGCTGTAGCTGAGGCTGGTGCAAATATTTCCCTGTGCCAGAGGGAGTTGCAAATCCTTTCCAATCACATCTATGGGTCCGTAGGACTTTCTTTGACCTTACAATTCAGCACTGACTGTCATGAGTCACATTTTTGCAGATGTGTTTTTTCGATACATGAAAAGATTAATTTAACCTTTGTGAAAAGCTGCCTTAAAACACAACGTAAGATACATGCCACTTTTCCTGTGGCTTCATTTTATGCTTTTGTAGAAGTAAGAAACCAGAAGAATGTTTCCTTAAGTAGAAGTCTTAAAAAGATTTTGTGTGTTAATAAGGGCAAAGATGCAATAAAACAGAACATGAGTAGAAGGAACAACAAGTAAAGCTGGCTAAGGAACTCCTTCTCCTCTACAAAGTTAACAATGACTGAATAGTAAATTGTTTTTTAATAAGTTTTGTATTCTCCTGGGGTATGGTTAAAGGGTTAATTTAACGCTTGACCCATTAAAACCGTTGAGTGCAGTGAGAACCTTGTAAGGCTGATCAGATGATTATTTCTGGAAGATAAGTGGTTGAAAACCGAGCCTCACTAGTTCAGGTAATCAAGGGAAATCGGCATAAAAGAGAAGATGCGGCTGAGTAAAGACAGAACGGCTACCTGAGATTCTATTACTTGTCGTCTTTCAAGCATAATAATGAGATTATAGTAACCCTAAACTGGCTGAAAACAGAAATCTGGCTGTCTGTCAAGTTCATTGTGTTGAGTTTTACAACACTCCAGATCTGGTTCCTCTGAACCTACAATAATTATACCAGGAAGCCAGGCTCAAAGAAACCCTTTTCAACCTTGGACCTTTGTCAGGTTTTGGCTTATGACCAGAGTACTATTATGTCATGGGAAAGAAAAAAGAAAAAAAACAAAACAAAACAACAAAAACATTGTTAATGTTTATTATTATTTTTTCATCATGCAATTCTTAAAAAAATATTGCCACAAGTCTTTCCTCACTCCAGCTGTCACATTGCCTTGTGATTTTCTGAATGAACTCGTTATTGAACCACGAGCCTCTTGGCTTCTCTGTGGATATTCTAGTCAGAGCCTTTCGCTGTAATCATTCTTCACACCTTTAATTGACACATACCCTCACATCATACACATGTGAGGTAGTGGCCCTACTTTTTAAGTAACAAAAAATGTCATGAGATACAGAGACAGGGAGTCCATTACATTAACCTCAAATGTACATGTGCTTCCAGCCTGGATTAGTCTCAAACTCAGGTTACTTTCATGTGGAGAGAATTGTCTAAAACATGGGATCCTGTTCTGAGACTGCTTTGAGACTGCAGCTGTAAGGTTGCAGTTCAAGAAGGCTCTTAGGCACGTTTGAAGCCCAACTGGTTGCAGCTCTGTTGGGCACATCAGAGCTTCCCATCCTGCTCAGTGGGAAGGTGTACCTGTCCTTCCTTCTCTCTTGATTCAGGCTTGTATAAGTGCTTTTCCATGTTGATATAGGCTTGGGCTGCTAGTATGAACATGTTTGTATCCATGTTTGCATGCCTTACTTCAGACAGTGAAGAAAATAATCAGTTGGTAACTACTATGCGAAGAGCTGTGTGAGACAAGGGTGTCACCAGCCTGTTCATGGAGGTCGCTGCTGTTGTTGTTCTGCAGGCAGAGTTGATGGGGTTAGCCTGGATTACTTGGGCAGCTGGCATTAACCTGGCTGCTTCTGGCCAAAGTGCTTTACAGGAGAGTTCACGCAGTCAGAGTTCCTGAAGCAGAAGCTCCTGTGATGGTCA
The DNA here is from genome assembly GCA_004320125.1 of Scolopax mira. Lineage (NCBI taxonomy): Eukaryota > Metazoa > Chordata > Aves > Charadriiformes > Scolopacidae > Scolopax > Scolopax mira. The sequence goes on along the minus strand of BJBW01001753.1, from coordinate 44,808 downwards.
GGGATCATCTGGGGATGATTTCCACACTTTACCATTTTCATGTTCAGAGGGGACGTCTTACACAGCTTCATGCCTCTGTGTAAGAGATGCTGATCTCCTGGCCCTTGATGCTGGCAGATGAGCTCTCTTGCTCCTATATATTTTGTGGTCTTGTGAACTGATTTAATTCAGCCTTTGAAGAAGCCTTTCTCCTGGCGTAAATTGTGTCTCCCAGAGGGAGCCAGAGCATAGGAATGTCAGCTTGCAATTCCAAAAAGTCCTTGAGACAGACATCAGGCCCTAAGCACGAGTGTAGACCAAGAAATGTGAATAAATCCTTTGTTGAATGAAGACCTGTGCTTGTAGCCAGTATATTTCAAGCAGACACACAGACATTCACCGTTTGTTAAGGGCTGTGTCCACTGCAGGCTGTCTCATGATTTTTCATGGACTATGGGCTTGTGACATTGTTCATAAGCTGCCTTAATTCCCGTTTTTAGCTCTCAAATATCCATGTAGAAAAAAAGCAAAAAGGTCATCCTGTAAAGTCAAATTAGAAAATATTTACATATTTTAAGATTCCTTTAAAATGTATTTTAGCAGCTATAAGGCAGGCCAGTAATCAGCATCATTGCCACGGGAAAATTCTCCAACACACATCAGTGCTAGAATTGCTACTGACATACCACGTACTGCTGTTTATGGAATAGGAATAATGACTATCACTGAGCTTCCTTCCACGGTTTCCATGAAGTAACAGGCACCATTAAATATTTTTTAAGTCCTAAATATTCTTTAAGTCCTTACAATGGACTTAGCAGCCTAATTTTGAATGCGCCTATTTCTTAAATGTGAGGTTTTTATCTCGGTGCTTTTCCTGGAAAGACCACATACTACGGGCTTTGCCCATGTGAACAATACAGAATAGTCCTATGGCCTTAACCTTAAAATCAACCGGATTTTCTAACAGCAGTGTGTTTGATGAAGCACAGAGTGGATGTATTTATTGCAGATATATCTTTCCTGTTTGTTCTAAAAATCAGATTCTGTTCCTCATAACTAATAACCAAGCCCCACAGAACTACCAAGTTTATGTCAAAGCACAGTGAAATTAACAGCTTTTCCTGTTTCAGGCAGGGCCTGGTTCTCATACGCCAAAGTCTATTCAATGAAGGCTCTGCAGTTCATAAATCACTGACTGTGAGAAATGGAAATACACTGTACTACACCATTTGTAATTAATACAGGATCTGCGGTGCCAAACCTTCAGAGCCCTCCAAAAGAGCATTTTGGGCTGCTGCTTAATATAGTTCAGTGCAGAACTAGCCCAGGAAGATGGAATACTGAAATTAAACAGATTGAGGAATTTGGCAGCAAATCAGATTTTTTTTAACTGCAAAATGATGATCCATCAAAATAGAACCATTTCATGGAAGTGTATGTTTTAGCAAAAATGCCCTGGGAAGGTTTAACCAACCTAAGAGGAGAAGGCTGGTCACGGTGGAGAGAGACAGCATCTTGAGGCCATGGACTGAGCTGAGCTGAATGTTTGAAAACAACTGCTTTTTATCTTACTGCACCTTTTATTTAAAATTCGGGAAGAAAAAAAAAAGCAGTATTCATGACAGTTCAGTCACTCAAAAAAAAAATATTCTGAAATGTTGGTTTTGAAATCCTAAGGCTTCTTCCTTTCCTGGGTTATGCAGAAAAAGATCACAGCCCGAGCTGTGAAAGTGAGGAGTTAAACATGCTTCACTTCAGCTACTCCGGTAGTAGCAACACTAAAAAAACAGAATGTTTGCAATATTTAATAAACCTCTGCAGTGATGTTATGGCCAAATATTATGAAGGAGTTACAAGGAAACTGCAGAGTTAATAGAACTGAATTGAAGAAAGAATTTTTAGAAATTACTTAATCTGAGGCTTGAAAACTGAAAGAACTTTTATCCTTGTTGAAAAACTGCTGGCTCCCTTCACCCAAACATATTTATATAGATATTTAACTGATTTCACTAGTGAACAAGATAATGTATTCTAGAACAATTTATTTTAAAATTTGAACTGTAAAATTATGCTACAAAGTTTATTAAACTTTCAGGTGTTACATTTTGACATACTCAGATCTTTCCTTTAACAATGACAGAATGCTACACAAAAATACTGCATTTCATCTGGTGTAGGTCTTTATCTTATCTTGACAGATTATTGCTGGTTAAATTGTAGAGCTGACTTAAAGGCAGGACTCTTCAAGGGAGTGAGAAATTAAGGCTTCACCAAATGGTAATAAAGCTATTAAAAATGCAAACAGCAAACATCTACACTGTACAGGTTAGACAGCTAATCCAAACTAGCAGTTTAAAAAAGCAGAGCAATTACACTTTTATTTAAATGCAAGGAATATGAGCAAGAATAGAATGAGGTGCCTTGTTTAAATGCATTCTTTTGAATATTTATTAGAAATAATACATGTAGTTAAGCCACTTATCTGATTTCAGTGAATAAGTAAAATGCAAAAGATCAATTTTCATAATTATACTAAAGAAGTCTGTCTTTCATAAAAATCTCATTAATAACACCATTATTACTGAAAAAATATCTCAGTATTATTATTGTTATTCTAATTATCAGCAAAATGCTACTGATAATGTTGTCATAAAATTCCTTTTTAGTATCCTATTAAGGAAGATAGACTAAGTAGTGGTTTAAGTTAAATCTAGATCCTAAGTGGCATTTAAAAAAAAAATCTTCTTTGTGTATTTGGATAAAATACATTATGTATATAATTACATAAATTACTTCAGGTTTAGCAAACAAGAGATATATAGATAATGCATGCGTGCACATGCATTGTTATATCTATAAAGCTATATAGCCAGCTCAGTAGGAAACACATCAAGGCATGCAAGCATAGTAATAAAACGTTGCCCAAGGACAAAAATAGTTTCTCAGAAAAATTTTAAAGAACAGCCATTTTCACTTATTTGCTATTATTAGAGTGTCTGTCAATAGTCACTATTTTTTTGTGTGTGTCCACCTGGATTTATTAAATTGTTAAAGAATTTGAGATTGCCTCAAAATTAATATTAGGAATATTAATATTAGGGCACATTATCTTACATGGGAAGGAAATTATAGCTGCTCACATCCATTATCCCGCACACTTCAAAACTAGGCCAGCGTGGGTTGCAGCACGGAGGAGGGAGCAGGAGGGATTTTTGGAGCTGGAACCTGACAGTTCTCCATTTTTATGGCAGACAAGGACCTGGACAACCAGCACAGCTAGAGAAGAAGAAAATGTGTTCTTGCCATGTAATTCGTAATACATGGGCTGGCTCTGTGTCCAGGAGCTCTATGCATTCACCACAACCTCGGCATATGAGCTCCCAGACAAACAGGACAGCTGCTTCCCCACCCAAAAAGTTGATTAACAAATAATAGGTGTAGTAGCCACCAAACTAAATCAAAAACATGTATGCAGGCTTCCTTCAGAGGTCTGTGACGCTGAACATCTTTCTGAAGCAGGAGACACCCAGAAGATGAAGAGACAGCTGGAAAAGTTGCACAATGTTTTCATGGGAAGGCAGCCTGCCACCCTGCAGCCCTCCCTGAGTTTCCACACCATACAAAAGAAATGTGCCATTGGCAGCATGGCTATCTTATAGCCTTTATATTTGGGAACATAATGTTGTGAGACATGTTCAGGTTTCTTGAGAAACAGATTTTCATTGTTGCAGATGGTTCTGGCAGTTTCTGGTTCTGTTTTCATAGCCACAGTGACTTAAATAACACTGGAAACAAATTCGTTTGATGGTATGAGAAGAGACCAGTGTCTGGAAGGCAATGATAAGAATAGGCTTGAAGGGTGTTTTTCTGACCTGATCTTGATTACTACTATAAACATGTGTAAAAACATATGGTGGGCTGTGGCCACAGACTGATTTTCTGTTAAGAGGTGTATTTCTTTTTGTTAATTTGTATGATGTTCTGAAAAAAACTCCTGGAAAGTAAGATCTATTTTTATCTCTAGCTTGGTTGCCTTCTGCTGTCTTAAAACACTTGAAGAAAATTAAGTTATCAAAGTAGAGAAAGTCAAGTAACTTTCAGAACCAGCTTTCAGTGTAATCCAATCCCTGGATGCAATAGAGATAGTTATACTTATCCCAATGTGTCACAGGTGGCATTTACCACTATGCATGAGTGTTAAAGCAAACAGAAACAGCTTTTATCACAGCAGAATGTCATGATCTGCACTTAGGGTTCAATCTTTCCATCCACTATGTGGGCACAAATTGACATGCCTCAGAGAGTAGGATTGAATTCTCCACTTATTTTAGAAAGTGTTCTAAAAATACAATCAATATAGGGGGTTGTAAAAATAACTTCTTTTTTTTTTTTACTTGCTAGGGAGAACTGTGCATAAATTATGGCTTTATTTTCTTCTACTTGAGAATTATGTAAGTTGTACAAAAAGCTCAAAATAATTTAATACAACCATTGTGCTTTTGCATCTGTGTGTCTCTAGTGATTTCTTTTTTCCTCCCTTTTTGTTTTAGCCCTTTTCTCTTATTCTCTCTTTTCCACTCTCTGTTTCTTGGTATCTCTCCCTGTGACTTGCACACGCACACATACACACACTCTCCAGTAGCAAGGGCATATGCAGTAGGCAACCCCCAATTTTCCCACTTGAAAGTGTTCCCGTGGCTTCCAGTATGATTTTTCTCAGCTTTTATGTATAACCACCTACCTCTGCAAGACAATTGATTTCTGTTGATCTCTTGGGTGCACACTTAGGGCAGGTTTCACTTAGTCAATCTCTGTCTCCATCCCACTGTTTGGATTTATTGTGGATACTTTATAAGCACTGGCTAATTCTAAGGAGGAAGAATACAAATAAAATAATAGTAAGAGCACGTTATCTTCAAAAGAATAACTGTTTCATTTTATCTGGCACTATTTCTGCTACTCTAACAAAGCGAATCTCAATTAAACAGGGATCCCAAAATCCCTCACTCTTGGGCTAAATCCTGCAGTTTTCCTGTCTGAAATCTTTCACTGGATTTTCTTTGCAAAACACTTAAAATATGTAATGGCAAAGCTTATGTCCCCAGTCTGCCCGGTAACATGGGCTTCATGGAGCTGCATGTGCTCACACTGTCACAGTCCTTAATTATGTAATCACAAAGCTCCCCACAAAATCCTACAGATTTTGTCTAGAAAGTTTGGCATGGGTGGCGTTTTACAACATTCTTTTAGTCTAAACCAACTATTTTAATTTACATATCAGAACCCAGAAAGTTTATTGCTGTAATCTCTCTTCTCTCGAACGCTCATGTTAACAAATTGATCAGCCTTGATGTGCTATGGACTTAGTAAAAGGAAAATCTTTTTTTCTTTCGGAGATGGTACTCAAGAAGTGTAAGCACTTAGAAATGTCTTTTAACAAGTTGAATGTCTTGTTTGTGACTGTATCTCCTACATAAAGTCGTACATACTTGCCATTTTTCCTGTGACCAGTTCTTAAACAGTTTTCAAGCTCATATTCACTCCTCTGTGTGTCAGATCTCTTTTTCTTTCTCTTTTCCTTTTCCTTCTCTTCCCCTCACCTGTCCTGTCCTTCTTTCTTTCCTTTTTTCCTTTTCCTTTTTGAAAAGAATTTGCACTTGTTTGTTGCTGATTCATATGTCAACAGCATTTCAATAAGGCAGTAAGAACAATTTGAAAAATTTTTTTCTCAGAAAAATATTTGCAATATATATGTGCATTCAGATATTCCTTTTTCACATTTTAATGAGCACAAACACAGAAATAATACTTATAGTAGATATTCATGCTGCAGTGAGCTCCTGAAACATCATCTTTTGTACGAAAGTGCCACAGCTTCTTAAGACAGCTTATATGCATGAAAAATCAAATCTGGACACTTAGACACTTTTGAAGACTTGAAACAAAACATTAGTGAAATAATTGCTGAATCCAGGAAATTACTGTGAAGTGATATGTGACACATAATGTCTGTCAGTGTTACTGCAAGTGAATGTGCTTTGGGCCAGATCGTGGCCAGCCACTGAGCGTTGAAGGAAAGACAGAGCAGACAGATAGCATTTTTTCTTGCTTAAAATTATCTTTTTTTGCTATACTGCCGATCTGTCTGCTGTGTCCCTGCTCCCAAGAGAGAGGGCCAGGAAAAATAAGATTTTGTTGTCACCTTATGTTGTAATCAATGGATGTTAGGCTCAGTCCAAAAAGGCTACTCCATCCTCTGCAAGTCAGGGCAGACTCATGATTGCTCCTGTTTTGCTCCAGGGAGAAAAATCAGCCCTTGGGAATAGGAATAGAGTACCTTGGATACACAAAAAGGAGCACTCTGAACCACACATCAGGGAGCATTTGACCAGTCGCCTATTGAAAGTTACAGGGAAACAACATCCATTAATTCTCTCCAAGCAGTCCTTAGACACACCTGTAATCCTTTCTCCACCTGTATTATCATGAAACACAACACTTTTTGCCTTCGATTTTTAAATGTGATGTAACCTTTTAACTCCAAATCTCTTATTTTCTCTGTTATATACTTCAGGTTCTCCACATTTCCTGTAAATGTCAGTATGGCTCCATATGTAATTTCTCCTCGCTCGTGGCTGTTGTAAACACACCATTATGCAGAAAAACATATACCCCATCTCTCCAGTCCCTCCACCCCAATTTCTCTCCTGATATTGGAGGTGTATTATGACTTTTATTTCTATTTGGCACTTTAGGGGAAGGGTATGTTTACAATTTTGACAATGTATATGCTTATGTTTAAAGTGTATTTTCTGTCTTTGAGTGGGAAAGCAAATAACCATTATTAGTCACTACTTATTAAATAAAATTGTAGCTAGTAAACAGCCAACTTTAGCCATTTTTAAGTCCAGCCATTCAGTTAGTATAACGTTCCCATCTAGGAGATATTTACCTTTAAGAAAAATTGCAAAGAGAAAGGGTATATGGAAGGGGAAAGGGAAGACAGAATGATTCCTAGGAAGAGTCATGACTCCTGTGGAGCTATTCTTTGTTTCACAACATAATCTGCACTGTAATCCTGTCTAGTCAAAAAACAGTGTAAAAGAATCTGTTATTTCACCACCCATTTACATGGTAAGAGTGTGTTGTGATCCCCAACTGCTGAATAAATAAATTACAGTAGCCCAATCTCCTAATTTGACCCCTTTCTTTATAGAAGAGCATGTTCCTGTAAGCATCAACTATGGCTAACACTTCTCAAAAACACTGCTCTCTGACATTGTGACACCAACCTGCCTTGACTGTGAGATTTGCCCTCACTTGATGGTCCATGGATCTCTTAAAGCTTCCTCTCACCTGGCCAGCTAATCCAGTGTGTACATAGCTGTGCTGCACAAATGTACTTCTGGCATGTTATCTTCATTGCTTGGAGGTCCTCAAACCATCAGGACTCCTAGGGGAATGTGGTTCTTTTAGCTGCATAAACTTCACAGAATCACAGAATGGTTGAGGTTGTAAGGGACCTCCAGAGGTCATCTGGTCCGACTCTCCTGCTCAAGCAGGGACACCTAGAGTCAGGTGCCCTGGACTCCAAGGTATCTCTAAGGATAGAGATTCCACAACTTCCCTGGGCAACCTGTACCAGTGCTTGATCATCCTCACAGTAAAGTCTTTTCTTACATTTAAAAGAAGTCTCCCGTGTTTCAGTTTGTGCCCTATGCCTCTTGTCCTATCACTGGGTATTATTGAAAAGAGCCTGGATCTATTCTCTTTGCACTGTCCCTTCAGGGAGTTGTATACAATGGTACAATACATCCTGAACCTTCTTTTCTCCAGGCTGGGCAGTTCCAGCTCTCTCAGTCTCTCCTCATATGGGAGGTGCTCCAGTCCTTCAATCATCTTCATAGCCCTTCATCGGAGTGTGTCCACCAGTGTGTCCACATTTCTCTTGCACTGGGTAGCCCAGAACTGGACACAGTACTCCTCCTGTGGCCTCTCCAGTGTTGAGCAGAGGGAAATTATAACCTCCCTCCACCTGTTGACAATACTTGCTAATGTAGCCCAAGATACCATTAACTTCCTTTGTGACAAGGACGTGTCACTGACTCAAGTTCAACTTGGTGTCCACCATCCCCAAGACCTTTTCTGTGGAGCTGCTTTCCCGCTGGGCAGCCCCCAGCATGGACAGGTACCTGTAGTTGTTCTTCCCTGGGTACAGGACTTTCCACTTCAGAGAAAGGTTGGGTTGGAAGGGACCTTAAAGATCATAGAATCATAGAATCTTCTAGGTTGGAAGGGACCTTCAAGATCATCTTGTCCAACCATTAACCTAACTTTGACAAAAATAAATATCCACACAACAAACAAAACATCATTAACACCATCACTATACCATTTGTCCCAGCACCACGTCAACCTGTCTTTTGAACACCTTCAGGGATGGTGCCTCAACCACCATCCTGGGCAGCCCATTCCAATGTCTGATGACCCTTTCAGTGAAAATTTTTTTCCTAATATCCAGCCTGAAGCTCCCCTGGCGTAACTTGAGGCCATTTCCTCTTGTCCTGTCACCTGTGACTTGGGAGAAGAGACCAACCCCCGCCTCTCTAAACCCTCTTTCAGATAGTTGTAGAGAGATCATCTAGTTCCAACCTCCCGGACAACTCCCACTAGATCAGGTTACTCAAAGCCCCATCCTGCCTGGCCTTGAATTCTTCTAGGGATGGGACCTCAACAACTTCCCTGGACAAACTTCTTCCAGTGCCTCACTACCCTCATAGTGAAAAATTTCTGCCTAATAGCTAATCTAAATCTGACTTCTCCCAGTTTGAAGCCATTATCCCTCATCCTACCACTACATGCCCTTGTAAGAGCTACCCCTCCAGCTTGCTTTCTTCAGATACTGGAAAGCTGCTATAAGGTATCACCGAAGCCTTCTCTTCTCCAGGCTGAACAACCCCATTCTTGTTTCACTTTGTTTGCATGTGCAGCTTTTGCCTTACTTATTAAACTGCCTTTGTCTCAACCCATGAGTTTTCCCATTTTTACTCTTCTGATTCTCTCCTCTATCCCACAGTGGGAGGAGTGAACAAGTGGCTGTGTGGTCCTAGTTGCTGGCTGGTGTGAAACCACAATACCTCCAAAGACTGCTGCAAAGGCAGCTGCCCAGAGCTGCCACAGAAACAAGGTCTGTCTGAGCTCCTCGACACTTCTGCAGGCAGCAGGGCTCAGCTCTGCACTGCACCTGTACACCTCAGTCTGCTCGGTTCAAGAGTGCCCAGTCAGTTTTGGTGGAGTGGTATCCAAACAACTATGAGAAGGCCTCCTTTGGCTCACACCACAAAGCCAACAAGGAACAAAAAGTGAAACAACAGATTCAAACAACATTCAGTCTGAAGCACAGGTGAAAACGCGCTCTGTCCCTTCTCTGTAGTGGTCCCACAGGGATCAGAGACCCTGAGAAGGTTTGAACCTCTAGCGCCCACAGAGTTGCCCCACATCACTTGGTGGGCACATTCTTCATCCATCTTGCTGATGCTGGAAGAGGAATACCATTACGTGTTTCCCAGCAAGAGGATGTACAAAAAGGCAAAGGATTAGGCTCTCATTGCACAGTAGACAGTCCTGGCCAAAATGTTGGCTTTTTTTTATTTTTGAGAAAGAAAATTCCTCTTTCAGGATTTAGATGTCATCTAGATCCCTTTGAATGCATTTTGATCATAAAATATTTTGAGCAAAAGATGGGTCAACAACATTTCCAGACTCAGAGCTTCTAATGGTGTTTGAAAGCTAACTTTGGGCACCAAGGAAACTCAGGCTCAACAGTGAGGCATCCAGTGTTTTGGGCAGTTACTGAGAAGTAGAGGAAAAATAGGTTTGGACACCTCAAGATGTCTGAAGCACTAGGTGACAGTCATTGGAGAACAGTGCTGCGATCAGTTGTTTAAACTCTGCTTCTCAGTCTAAAACAAAGACATCCCTTGCTGCTACTGGGTAACTTCAAGAACTTAATCAGGTATTGCATTCAGAACAGTCCTTGTGTTGTGTTCACAACTATTTATGATGTTACCGCGGAACAGTTGCCGTTGCAGTGTATGTTCTGAAAACTGGCGATGGATCTCTGATGAGTAAAGAAACACTTGGCTAGGTCCAAACAAAGACTTGGCTAGGTCTTTGTTAGGGAGAACAAACTGGTGTCAAGTATTTTTTACTTCTGTTAACCAAATATATTGAAGACAGATTTACTTTCTAATTTTCACTGAAATCTTCTTGAAGTGGGATTTTATGATACCATTTGTATTAGTATTATACTGTACAGTTTCCCATTTCCATTGCTATATAAAGAGAGAGGTTTCCTACTTATGAACTCAAAAAGATACATTGCAATTTTTCTTATTCCAGATAAGGTATTGACAAGTTTATACAAATACATAAGGAAAGATAAATGCACTCTATATCAAGGTCAAAGTAAGTGGTATGATAATTTCAAGTGTTGACAATTTTAAACATGTTTTATAATGCTGCTAAGAAGTTTTCCTAAATATGTAGCTTCTACTAATATTGTTCTATGCTGCTCTTGTACAATAATGCCAAAGACCTGATAAAGACCTAAAAAGAATACAAAACAATCTTAAATAACCATGAAAACAAATCTTTCCACCTATGCAGACCTTTGGATGTTAATGGAGTTAACAACGTAAGTTGTAATGCAGATTATTAGACCTAGTCATATTTCCAAGACAACATATCAGAAAAAATACAAACGGTTGCTAAGGTGAGGTTGCTGGCTGATACATTTCCTTGAAAGTTTAAAGTTATACAACTCTGAAAAATAGGCTGCTGAGCAGAAATTGAAAACATAATGGGAAGACTCCAGGAACAACAGCTGAGGAAAGCAGAAACTGAAATTCTGAAATTGTATCTAAACTCAGATTTTAAATATTTAGATTAATTTTAAATCCAAACTCTCCTTTTCTGCAGATTTTTACAAACATTCAGGAAAGCAAAATACTCTTAATTTTTCATGTATATAATTTAGGCTCATGGGTGTAGTATATCTCAGATAGCAACACCATTTATCCTCTCAGTTTTTCCCAGAAGCAGTTTTACAGTAAGATGTAGTCTGCTGGGTCGAAGAAGTACCCTGTTCATCCTTAAACCACAAAAATCTCAGGAATATCATCAGGTTTTCTTCTCTTGTATCATGTGCTATTTAAAGGCTCCTCCAAAATCATGAATAAACTATAAAATGTAGCCACACTTCATCTGTCTTCCAGAATCTGCTGGATGCTCACCAGCTCGTGCATGAATGCAACTTTTGGATACCAATTGCAGCCTGTGAGGAAGGCAGCCACAAGGAGCTGACTGCAGGGCTTAGGTTGGACCTGACCCTTTTTGGTGTCAGGTTAGCACCAACACTTCAGCTCTTGAGGGCTCTGCGAAGGGTCCTCATCCCTGCGTTCATTTGACTCATGGATACAGGGTTGTTACCAGTAAAAGAACAATGCGTTTTAATGAAGGCCATTACTTGCAGATTTTCTTTTTCACACATATATGGGGATATATTGCTACTAGTGACCCATATTTTTTCCCTAGATGCCCCAATTTTGAGGACAGTGACCTGAAATCTCTCCCTATCCCATCTCCACAGAGGGAACAAACATTATTCCTGCTGCCTTGAAAAAAGATACATTGAGGGCATCTTCTACACACAACCGCTTTTCCCCAGTTACATTGAATTTGTCTCCACTAGCATCCTGTAACAACTCATACAATATCTCGGCTACTTAAAGATATTCCCTCTCTCCATGGCCACTGTCTCCCTCACCTTTTGCCTCCCATTCTGGGCAGTAGGGAAAGAGAAAGCTGTACTGACAGTACCCACAAGAGGACCACATGCCTCTCTGTGGCCTTCAGCATTTCCTGCTCCTTCTTGTTCACTTGTCAATGCCACAGCAGAAGAAGATCCTTGTGGAGTTGCTCCTTGTAGTGTCAGCTGTAACTCTGATGGGCAAGGTCTTGCAGGGACTTAGCTCTGTCTTTCACAGGTTGGAAAATGTAGGGGATCCACAATGAGTGGCAAATGTTTTTGGCAGCCTCAACAGTGCAGCCACACCAGGCTTCTGAGGATGCTGCCAAGATAGGGTGATTTTTTGCTGTGTCCACCTCTACATCTTCCTTCTTCCCTGGCATAGGATTCTATGGAGTTGCTCCTATTGCCTGTCCATAAACTGGAGACTGGACCCAACATAACTCAGTTTGTGAATATATTAATATATGTTTTTAGCTTGGGAGGAAGTGCAGTGAGGAAGAGCACTGCAAAGATCCTATCAAGCACCAACCAAAGCCTTGGTAGCTCTGTATTTACGCAAAGCTGACAAAACTATGAGGACATCATGGAACACCTCCCAAAAGGCCTGAGGAGCAACCAAAGGTCTGGTCATGCCATTCAGAAGGAGGACTTACATATATATGTTACATACAATTCCTTGCATTACGTTGCCATGTGCTTGTATTAATTTATTTTATACTATTATATAATTTATAACTTTTCTTAATATTTTAATGACTCAAAAATGTTAAAGATGTGTCAGAAAAAGCACAAAGAAGACACATTGAAGTCCTTCCCCAGAATAGCAAAAAGTCTAAATCTGATGGGAAACAAGTAATGTGCTGAGAAATCAAAGACAGGAAAGGGAATAAGAGGGGAAAATGAACATTGGGACTGGATCTAATAAGAAATTCATATGATGAGTCCTATCAGTGAGATGGACATGGACATGGACCTGTTGGAACAGGTCCATCTGAGGGCCACAAATATGATCAGAGGGATGGAGCACTTCTCCTATGAAAACAGAGAGCTGGGGTTGTTCAGCCTGGAGAAGAGAAGGCTCCATAGTGGCCTACCAATATCCAAAGGGAGCCTACAGAAGAGCCAGAGAGGGACTCTTTTTCAGGAAGTGTAGTGACAGGACAAGGGGTAATGGTTTTAAATTGGAAGAGGGGAGATTCAGATTAGACACCAGAAAAAAATTCTTCACAGTGAGGGTGGGGAGGCACTGGAACAGGTTGCCCAGGGAAGTCGTGGATGCCCCATCCCTGGAGGTGTTCAAGGCCAGGCTGGATGGGGCTTTGAGCAACCTGGTGGGAGGTGTCCCTGCCCATGGCAGGGAGTTTAGAACTAGATCATCTTTAAGGTCCCTTCCAACTCTAACCATTCTATGATTCTATGAGATATTGACTGCTTTCTCAGCTGTTTCTCCTTACTCATTCCCTTTGGAATGGAGGAAAATTATGAAAAACATAAAGTTAAATACCTAGAGTATCTGGGAAATAATATACCTGTTATAAAGGCTGGTCTGAGAGACTGAGTATAGGTGCTTATGAGGAAGGAAGATAAAATGAATATTGGGTCTGATGTCTGCTGGGGAGCAGAGAAGGAAGAAGGCAACAGGGACAATGAGTGGAAGCAGACATGGCCATTGGCAACAGTTTTACATTCTGACAGTTTCCTAGGTTGTAACATTCAGTTTTCTCACTGGCAATAGCTCAGCCATTTTCACAAAAAAAGAACAGATTTTGATGAAAAACCCCTTATGCAACAATTGTTCTGACCAACTGTCATGGTTTCAGCTGGGATAGAGTTGATTTTCTTACTAGCAGCTGATACAGTGCTATGTTTTGGATTTGGAATGAAAATAGTGCTGGTAACACACTGATGTTTTTTGGTTGCTGTTAAGCAGTCAAGGCTTTTTCTGCTCCTCATGCAGAACAGAGCGAAGAACTATTTAAGAATAGGACTTTTTTGCAATACTCATGAATAAGAATGAATATTAAATTTGTCCAAAGCTTGTGATTTCACATCATACAGTCCTGGGAAGCAAAAAACTTAAAATCTGAAATATTCATTGTAGCTGCTGTTTTTAAAAAAAAAAAAACTTTCATTTTTAATGAAGGAATCAAGAGCTCAGGATTACAATATCATATATTAAGCTTGAGCTGGATAAGCTTGTGCCTGCCTACAAAGAAAATGGGAATCTATTTCCCATTGAGAAAGCAGAAATTAATTCATAATCTGCCCCCCCCTCCCCCATATTTATTAGTTCTACTTACCCAGTAATGGGCAAGAAACAACCTGTATGACTTGAAGGACTGGTTACTCTGGGAGAACAGCAAGCAATGAATAGTGAAGGCACAGATCCAACGTGTAATAGGCTGAAATTGGCTGAAATATGTTCCCATCAAGTATTTCTTGAATACTTATAAATAACAACAAAATACAAAACCCCCTAAACTCCTCCAATCAGTGTGTTAAATAATAATTGCCCATCATTTGGTGAACATACTGTTTGCCATCAACTGTTTGTCGATCCCTCCCGCTGATGGGAGAGAACTCCGGCTGAGTGGACAGATGTTTCTTTCTGCTAACTTTGACAACACTTGGGTCCATAGTCCTTGACCAGAGGAACTAATTAAGTAATAAAATCAGCTCTTTGTAAGACAGGAAGAAAGAAAGGGTGGAACCACTGAAGAACTTGAGGCACTGATTAACTCACAAGTGTTTCCTGTATAATGCAAATCATTAATGTTTAATGCTCGCTGAGAGTAATAAACCAGAATGGTAAGTGTAGCAGCAGTATCACAAATCATATATGAATCCTACAGGACCCTAGGACATCTTTTTTATTTCATGAAATTTTCAATCCCTTAGAAGAATTTTTTCAACTTCTTGTTTACTGATCTTTACATTTTGATGCTATACATTGCAATAGAACTTAGCTGACAGGTTCTTTGTAGTGTGGGAAGTGGAGAAATCAAATTAAGAAAATGACCGTCCTCGAGTACTAAAATGTGGAAAAACTTGCCAGAATTATCACAAAGGCAGATTACAATCAGCCTAATATTAATGAACACTTGCTGTATCTTTCCTCTGCCTGTTGAACTACTAATTGATGTGCTTCTGATGAATAAAAGGGCTGGTATTTCAGCCATGAACTCACTTCACCACTGCGGTTTACTGAGAGCCCCAAGCTGCCGAGCTCATTACACATCCCTTTGCTGAACTGGTTTTACAAGCAATTTTGTGAAGGGGCAGCATCAGAGCTAGCCCACTGATTGGGACTCCATTGGCTCAGCGGGGCTCCAAGAGTTCAGGGGAGAGAGCACAGCACTGAGCTAAAAATATGTCTTTGCCTCTGTAGTGCCAGGAAGATTGCCTGGCTGTGCTAATTGAGAGGGACCGAGAGATCTGGGTGGTATTTTAGGCTAATCTCAAGGTGGGACCTCTGCAGCATGTATGTGGCTCTGAATATAATCTCCTTCGGCACTGTCATTTATACCATTGCAGGCATTTACAATCAGAACCATCCTTGATTGACTCGTGGCTGTCGCTGCACCCTAGACTCATCTTGCAGGAGCGAGGGGGGGTGAGGGAAGGTGAAATGGCTGTGCACTGAACTGACTTGTGAAACCCTGTTACTATTGTAGTGCGGCGTTGAAGTTGTAAAATGGGAGAAATTGCCCTGACAGGACGAGGGCTTAGGGCTATTGCACACATCTATTCTTCCTCGAAATTGGCTTTAGAGTTTCACAACAGAGTGGGATTTCCTAAACCCCTTTTTGTCAGGATTTATTTTTCAGTCTTGCTTTCTTTCTCTCAGTAGTCTCATTTTTAATTCTCTGAACAAACTGTGTAGCCCTGATCTCAGCCCTTCCCCAGTCTACCTCTGTTTAGAGCTAAAAACCACCATGTTCAAAAACCAGGGTGAAGAGTCTGTGTTTCTGCTCATACCACCTGGACTTGTTAAGGAGGAAGGAAACACAGAGAAGAGAAAAAAAAGCGACAGACTGACAACATGAACTAAACCAACAGAAGCAGAAGTAAAAAAACTGACAGAAAAGGCTAGAATAAAAACATTATTATGGGAAAAGTGAGAAACTGAGCATTTTTTTTAAATAATACATTTAACTATTTGTTTGTCTATTTGTTTGTTTTAACAGATATACAGTTCTTTATTGGTAAGACATATTTCAGCAAAACAGAAAAGTAGAATACTTCAGTCCTACGAATTTGATGTTTGTTTTCTTTTTTTAGAGCTACTTCATAAAATACCAGCGTGATTGGGTGAGAAATGCCAAATGCTCACTGCATGAAATACCTGTGCCACAGACCAGTCTACTGACTATCAATTACTGGCTGAAATACCTAAAGTAAGTTTTGTAAGCCTCTTCACATGACGTAGCAACATTTTTATGAAGCTGTTCCACTGGAGATCCTGTAGCAGGTATGAATTTAACAACATAGTTTGCCAAACAAAATGCAATTATCATAAAGTTTAACAAGTTAATTTTGCTGCCCGGGCAGTGTTTTATAAACTTTACTGGGATCATTGCTTTGCACAGCATTAGTCCTCCAACCATGTCTTTGCAGTGACCTTGACACTGGACAAAAATATTAGGCAACTTTCCAGGCACAAGATGAAGGATGAGACCTTATAGCAGCCTTCCAAGTACCTACAGGGAGCCAACAGGAGAGACGGGAGAGACTCTTCATCAGGGAGTGAAGCAATAGGATGAAGGGTAATGGTTTTAAACTGAAAGAGGGGAGATTTAGAATAGATATAAGGAAGAAATTATTTACTGTGAGGGTGGTGAGGCACTGGAACAGGTTGCCCAGAGACAGCTGTGGCTGCCCTATCCCTGGAGGTGTTCAAGGCCAGGCTGGATGGGGTTTGAGCAACCGGCTCTGGTGGGAGGTGTCCCTGCCCATGGCAGGGGGGTTGAAACTCCATGATCTTTAAGGACCCTTCCAACCCAAAATATGCTATGATAGTATGATGATGACCTCACCCAAAGCAACATGGAAAATTTTAGGATGTTAAACCACATTTACAAATAAATAAAAGGAGGATGTTTCTAGGTTATGAAATGGCACCTCTTGTCAGGCTCCTACATCTATATTTAGAAACCAAAACAAAGACTGGCTTTTTTAAGTGCTGAAGGCACAAATACTTTTTATTTTCCCATTAAGCCCCTGTCCCTAAAGCACTAACCCTGAAGTACCAGCTGATATGTCATCTCTTTTTCCCAGCTGTTGCTATTTATTTCTAATGCCTTTATGACTAATGTGATTCTAATAAGAACTTAATATAAGTCACTGCTCCAGGTTTAAAATAGTCTTAATTCTGCGTAGCTGCTTGAGAACACCTTGCTATAAACCTAGAGGATGTTGAAAAGATTTCATAGTAGAGCAAGAAGCATGATTAAAAGCCTGGAAAGCATTACTGACAGTGTATATAGAAGAAAGGGAAGGTACTCAGTCTAGCTAAATCATATTAAAGCCTAGGTTAAGGGGTGACTTGATCATGTAAGTATCTATATGGGAGCAGAAGGATGGCTGTAGAGGACTCTTCAGTCTAGCAGACAAAAGAATACATGTTACACTGCACCTGAAGGTTCAAACTAGACAGATTCTGACTTAAAAAAAAGGCCTAAATGGTTAAAGATCATGGCAACTAACCACTGAAATTGGCTACTGAAGGCTGTGATGGATTTTCTATTCCTGAAAATTCTCCAAATAAAACATGTTGTTAAAGTATACTCCAGTTTAACCACTGCTTTTTGATTTAAAAGAGGAATTAATTCAGGAAAGATCGGAGGCATTCACAGACCTGATACCTATAGTACTTGCTGCACCAGTAAAATGTAATACATAACACAGCCAATTGTTCCATTTTACTGCTCAGCTAATTCTATCCCGAGAGTTTTTGGCAATACTTTATCCAAGGTTTTGCACAAAACCATCACTGATGCAGAACAACAAAAGAGGTACATCCTGATTTCACATCTATGGCAGTCAGTAGAAAAGAGTCCAGCTGACTTTGGTGGGATTTGGTCCAGGGTCTTATTTAGGATTTGAGAAAACAGAAGAAAAATTGCTTTCTGGCTTTATCTGTAAGCGCGTAAAGGCTTAGAATATTTCTAAGGGCTTAAAATCCTTCTAATTACCATGGGGTTCATTGTGTCAGCCAGGTAAATTTTCTGTGATCTGCTGGGTATAAAGTTGGGGATAAACTTATCTTGGGGATTTCAGCAGAAGAGTTGCAGCCCTACCACCAAAGCTAAAAGTTATTTGTCTCTAAGAAACTATTTCTGGATTAAGTGTACGAAATAAGTCCTAGAATTTACTGTAAAATGTTTAAAATAATGCTGGGTATGGAAATCTTGTTATTATTCCTTACCAAATGAGGTACAGACTATACTTTTGCTTCCATTTCTTCTTCCCTGGTCACATAGGGAGATCCACCAACTTCAAAACTTTGAATATTTTATATTTTTGATTGAATTTCATTCTGAACTCCAAGTATATAATTAATAATCATAGACTCAAATTTCTGGGCTCTGCAAATGCCCAGAAAGTGAAGTGAAATTAAGGAAAAGGAAAAAAACCCCACATTTAAAAGCAGGATCTCACAAGTTCTTTCATTCCACTGGAAGTGTAAAGTCTCCTTTTACTGACAAACTCAGAATTTTTTAGATTTCACAGTGTCAACTTTTCCTAGCACGGGGAGACAAGCTGCATTCATACAGTGAATGACCTGATAAATTCCCTTTAAACTTAAAGTCATGCTAAAGTGAGATCTGGACAATAAATTTGAAAGATGCTTCGCGTACAGTGGTAGAAAATAGCACCTTGAATGCATTAGCATGTACAAAGATCGCTTTTTAAACCCAGCTCATTCTCTGCTAATGGGCTCCTGGTGGAATCCAGATGCAAGAGGTATCTTCTATTAATGTTTTCTGTAACAATAAAAAATATAAAGCCCAGTATTTGTTTTGCCATCAGGTCCTGCGTTTTTCACCCACCTGAAACATTCACCGCATTTGGAATGCCCAAGAAAAACGGGAAGGAGCCATAAATATTAAGTGATTGTATAATGGTGAGCATGCTGCAGTTCATCTGCAGTGGTGAAGGCAAGACCTGCACATTAAGTTCCCACTCCTGTGAGTTATAGGTCATTTGCTCATTAGTGAAGTGACTAATCCAGTAGTGAAGAGGATGTCTAGTGAAAATAAATTGCATTATAGTTCTGACTGCTGTGATGGATTCTTTATATGCTCTTTGTGTTATCGTTCAGAGGACCCCTTTTACCCAACCCTTGGTGTTGCAGCCATGTTATAAGGAATTTTATCAGAGCGAACAGGAGTCTTCGTAAGGCAAGAAACAATAGAACAAGCAGGAAATAAATAATAACTAGATAACCAGGAAACAGCACTAACACAATAGATGTTCAGTCATTAGTTTAAACTGTCACATTTGTCCTGAAATGATCAGAACAACCACGGTGAAGCTGCAACGGTGAAGTTTATAATAAATCCACGCTTATGCATTTTGAAGGCCACTTCAGGAGAGCTAGAGGAATAAACAGGGAAATCAGGGGTAAAACTTGACGCTGAAAGTAGGTGAGCTGGAAAATGTTTTCAAGCATTTAAATTCCTTAAAATTTTCAAAGCACTTACCGTTGAAAAGAAACATTGCTTCACTTACCAGCCATTTATAACAACCGAACACTAATATGATAATCTAGATGGGATGTTTAATTATGATGGGGTTTCTTTCCCCATGCATTGTCTTCACAGACATGGTTTAATGAGGCAAGTATGTTCTGCCATTTCAGTTCACTTAAGGGGCACGAGGTAGTTTCAACATATGGAAATACCATTCTGCTGCTGTCTGATCATTGCTCAGATTTTACTGATTACAGACTATTTAACCAGACTACACTGATTCTGGATATTAGAATTAATAATATGTATGGAAACACTATAAACTATAAAAATGGGAGTAATTTAGAGGAAGATTTTGTTGTAATTCAGTCTGTTCAGTGTATACAGGGTGAAGAAAATCAATGTGTAGATTCAAGTTTGCTTTGTTACCTATTAACGCTTACCCATACATAAGGTTTTTGCATTTGGCTTCTAGCATCCTGACTGTTACTTCCACCTTGATTTCTCCTTTATACTTCCTTTGTTGGGGATGCTTCAAATCAATTCTAGTGGTTTGTAAGTAAAACAATCCCTAACAATAAACTGCAAAGTTCTGCTTGCTTCACTTTGCAGATCTCAGAGTTAAAACTAAGTTTAAGTGGAACTAATCTGAGTCATCACCAAAAAAACCAAACAGATTTTGACCACCCCCACCCCCACCCCCGAGCCCCCTCGTACACGTTGCCATACAAAGCAGAGAGAGATTTGAGTTTTTAATTGTGGTTGTTTATGACTCTCTTTGGTAAGACTTGCTGAATTTCTAATTATGTGCTTAACAACTGGAACAGGCTCCATATATTACTGCATAAAAAGTCTCCCTTGATCGCTTTCTTCCAAGTTACATAGCAGCCTCGATGAGCGAAGGTGTGGGATTGCTTTCCTGACATTTATTGAATAACCATTATTTAAATTATTTTTCTTGTTTCAATGAATTTGTCATACATTGTATTTTACAATAGATTCTCTTTTCGCTTGTTATTTACATAAAAATTGCAATGCTCTGTTGCCAGAAATAAGGCAATGAACACATGTATGAAAAAGTAAAGTGCAATTCACCCAAAAATCACAGGCGAGCGAAACATACTGGGAAGTGCAAGTTTTTATTTTGTTATCAAATTGTATTTGTAAGAAATATTTAAAATGAAAACTATTGTTATAAAAAGTAACCCCGAGCATTTCTGTTCAAGCAATTCATTCCAAATTAATCTGATTTCACAGGAAAGAAAAGATGCAGTAAAAATAGCTTTTCTCACCCTAGGGACGTGAGGCACAGTGGTGTAAAAGGCGTTGATCCAAAGCCTGCTTGAAGTCATTACAGTGACATCACTTACCCCCAGATTAGGTCTTGAGCAAAGGATATATTGAATTTTAAACAGATGTAAGACCAGGATGTAGCTCAATATACAGATACTGTATCAATTGCAGTGAAATGTCTTTTTCTGTTTCAGCAGGATAGGGGAACAGTTTTACCACTCTGCATGTGTATCTGTTGCTTTTCCGAAGAAATATGAGTAGCTGATGATTTCTTTACAAGAACTATTTTCTTTCACATTTTCATCAAAGCTGTTTTTCAATTTAGGAAAAAAAAATTTAAAAAAATAAAACCCCACAACTGTCACAAACAGGGTCTTTTTAATAGTATTGTTATAGTTTGGAAATGGTAGAGAATTCTACTCTGAAAAAATGAAACAGGAAAAATACAATGCTATGTATGCAAATGGAACTAAAATACCTGAAGGTTTGCTTTTCCATGATGTAGATATTACACGATAACCGACAGTAATTTAAATTTTGTCATTATCGTGCATTTGTAGGGTTTCTTCAAAAGTTAAGTTGATAGTTAATTTAAGATTGCTGAGTTAGATCACAATATAGTAATTAGACAGAATTAAAGTAAAAATTGAAAGAAAATGAATCAAGTAATACAATACATTGTGTAGTATTTTTTCCACAGGCAGTTCCACTGATAATCTTACAGTGCATGAATTATCGGGGAAGAAAAATGCTTTTATTATACAACTCTGTTACAAAACTATCTTTGAAATAAGGTAGAAATGCTTTAGTTGCTACCTTTCACTGAAACTACTATGTGCATTTTTACATCTACTCTGCAGATGTATTTTTATATCCATTTTTATTGTAGCAATGAAAATAGCTGAAAATGAAAAGATCTCAAGGACTGTAGCGTGGCTCGCAGTGTCCTACTGCTTTGGAGGAGTGTGGGTTTTTTATGTATCCCTTGCTAAAAATACACATCTTACAGCAAAATAACTATTTGAAAGACCAGAACAAATCCATGGTAATAAGAGTTAATACAAACAATTTAACAATTTAAGTAATGAAATGAGGAAGGAGGAAAAGAAGAAACCGCATTTCAGCAGAAGGGGTGTTCTTGTCCGTTTCTGGCATCGCTGCTCTCCTGCAATTTTTAATTTCATAAATTGAGGATTTTGATCATTTTTCATGAGGGTGAATTGCTCGGCTATCCCTTCCACATAATTTTAAACAGAAACTGGAAGAATAAGAGAAACAAGACAAAACAAAACCTAAACCCTGTATGCTCCATTTGCTGAATATATGGTTTTCTTCCCCCCGTGTGTGCATGTGCCAGATGGCACTACACTGGGTTGGATGATAATAAACATGAAAAATACAGTCAGTGCACGAGCAGAGATAACTGTGGCTGAATGTACCAGGGCTGGGGCGGGTAGGGGGAAGGGGCAGAAGTTCCAGCTGTGAGAGAAAAGGGAAGTTCAGCTCCTCAAGGGAGGAACTGCTCTTGTTTCAAATTAGCTCCCATTGGCAGGGGTATGTGGGGCCACTGGGAAAGGAGGTTGTCCCTGGTTATCCCAGCACACTGCCTGAGGGGCAGATTTGGAGCCATTTCCCTCAAATCCCGTTAACCTTGGGTGATGGGAACTTGTCTGCTGCTACAGAGGGAAGGCAAACCTGGTGGTGGTGCCTAACCTGCCTCTGGGCTTTCAACCCTGGGGTGTGAGGCTGGCAGGCTGCTGAGAGGGGGTGAGGTCTGGTTGGCAACATGGGTGGGAATAGACCTGCTGTGGGAGAGGGACATGTCTGGGTGTTGGGATGACCTTGTGGGCCCCTGTCCCCCACCCATGGTCTGGACCCTGATGAGCACCATCCATCCCACCATCAAGTGGGAGCTGCGATATTCACAGAGGGGACCCCCATCTCTGTGTAGCTCCACGGCAACACCTCCATGGGAGATGTACAGAGCAGCTGCTCCTCTTTGAAAGCCACTGCATCCTCCTCCTTCACAACCTCTTTCTGGAAGTACTTTAGCAAAGATCCAGATGGAGATTCACCCGCTTACAGCAACAGGGTATGTGCATTGTTGGCCATGTGCATTGCTGTTGTCCTCTGTGTAGGCTTTGGATGCTTTTCCTCTGGGTTTCTGCATTCAATTTTGCAAGTGAAGAGCCTGGAGGGTACCTGAATCATGCTCAAGACCTCCTAGGAGATAGGTTTTTGGAGATCCATTTGTCTAGCTTAAAGATGGTGAACTGATAAGGGAAAGAGTCTTGGGGACATCTGCTAACAAACACCTGGTGGGGAAGGGTGCTTGTAGTGCATATCGCCTCTATTGAAATACCTGTATGAAGCAGGTAGCAGTCTGAATTCCTGCTGCTACTCATTTGACCAATGTAGCTGGAAACTGGTTTTCTTTTAACACAGTACTTGTCCTTGGAAAATACTCTTTGATGAGAGGAAAGAAAGTTCCAGGCAGAAGATTAAATGGCACCTACGCAGTAATTTATTTGTCCCATTCACTTCATCCTCTCTTTGCTTTTGTTTGTTACTCTCATCTTTTCCTTTTTAACAACACACTGTGTTCTGAAAGGGGCAAACTTAAATTTAGGAAGCTAATCAAATCATAATGGTTAAGTATTTAATTTCAAATAATCCCATCCTTTGCTTCCTTTGTAATTTATGTCACCTTATTACAGAAAACGTTACCCTAGTAAAAGGGAAAGAACCAGTTTGGAGAGTGGAAAAGAAACACTGAACTGTTCTTGGTCCTGCAAAGAATGTAATTAAGAGTTTCTTAGCTCAGGTCTCTTAGTCCGATGAAATGTTCTTCTCTGTTCTTGCGTGGAAGCAAAACATTGTCCACACTCCCAGTTGACCACTAAAAGGTGTAACTGCTCCATCTCTGAGCTGGACAGCATCTGAGGCTGGTTATGGTGTTATCCATCTCTGTAGGCTTACTGTAGTAAGGATGTTGATAGAGAAGAAGCTTTGGATTTGCTAATTCCTGTGATATAAGAGATGGTGAGGAGGGAAGGGTAACCCTCAAAATTTTAAGATACCAATTGCACAGACCTTTTGCTCCTTGAGCCTAGGCTCCTGACATGAGGTGGAAGAGAGGGGGTTTGCTCTGCTCACCACATGGTGATCACAAATGTCACCTACAGACAAAAGAAAATGAAAAGGAACGTTAAGTGCAACACGGGCAATTCTTTAGTTCCTTGAAAATGCACATTAATCATCCGACAGCCCTCAGCTTTACTGCAGTGAAAGTTCATTTCTCATGGCTGGGCTAACTTTGGGACCAGTACTGGGAAGCGGAGCTGGAGCAGGGCTGGCAGCAATTCTTAGAAACTGCAACTGCAGGATTGTATTAGGAAACTGAGTATTCAAAGAAACTCCTAACGGACCTGTAAATGCCCAGCTTAGCTGCCGGTTTAATCACTCTCAAAGACACTGCCCGACTCTTTCAAAGCCCCGCGTATATGAAGTTTTGGAAGCGACTGTGAATAAATACTTCACTGCCTGCTCACAGCCACCTTTCCTCGGCGTTAGCTTATTAGAGCGCCTGAAAGAGAGCTGACAGAAAATAAGTTAAACGCCACGTAAATCACCATCCGATTCGACTGTAAAAATAATGAAAAAGGCGATGCGTTCACCAAAAGGTTGCAAAAGGCTTTTAACATTCAGCTGTACCGCAGCTATTAGGAGCACAGGGAAGGGGACTGAGGGATGTGAGCGGGCAATGTGCCTGGGATCCCAGTCCCCAGTTGTTGTGTTTTGGGTTTCTTTCCCCCCCTTTTCTTTTTTTTTTCTCTCTTTTTTTTTTTTTTTTTTTTTTTTTTTTTTGGTGACTCCGAAAGATGTCAAGGCAAAGTGAAATCTTTGCGGAGGGCTGCTCATGCATTCAGACTGTAGAGTTTTCAAAATGTGATGTTTTGCAATGATGACATTAGAGTAGCAACCAAGGGTCCGAGACAGCAACGCCTGCTGCAGCTGGGCTTCGCTTTGAAATGCCCAAGACAATGGGGGCCACTGTTCTCCATCGCTTCGCCTTTCCATTCCATTTGCATAGTCTGTTCTGCCTGATTGACCAGCTTGGGCTGTCCAAGGGACCAGCATTGTTCACAGATCACTTCAAGATGGCACAGATGACAAGATTCAGGTGAGAGATGAAGCGGGATGATTCTCAAATGCCGTAAGAAAAAGCTACCCTGGGAACTTTTACCGCAAGAGAAACAGTTCGAGAACTGAAGCAGTTAAAGGATTTTTTACTTTCTTCTTTTTTTTTTTTTCCAGAAACTCATCGTATTTGGAACCACGCAGCCTTGACACACAAACTAGTAACAGGAGGTTCGTGTGTTTCGCTGCGGCATTTTGTTTGGTTTATGTTTGGTTATGTTGTGGGGTTTGGTTTTGGTTTTTTCTGCTTTTTGTTTTTGTTTTCCATCCCAGACCTCACCTTCCCCCGGCTCAGATGGGAGCTGTGCCGTTGGAAACCCTTGCGAATCCAAGTTTGCTTACTAAAAAATCAGAAGGCGACAACAAATCAATCCCATCATAGCGGCGAGTTTTGAAATTCCTTGGTGCCTGCTCCGTAACTAAGCGCCAGGATTAATTAGTTAATGGTCAGAAAGCGCTTTCGACGTGCAAAAAACCCTCCTAGAAATGCAAAGGGGGACGAGAGCTGTTAGCCAGCCCCGCACAAGGCGGGCGGGACGGCGGCGTCCTCCAGCCCGGGCGCCGGCTTGGGAGCGGGGGGCTGCGGGGCGGGGGGAGGGCGGGGGGGGGGGGGGGGGGGGGGGACGCTGGAGCACGCCTCGTTTTCCCCGGAGAAGCTTCAAACTATCTGTGCTGGCCCAAATTCCTGACTGAAATGTCATGGTTTGGGCTTTTTTTGTTGGGGTTTTTTCCCCCCCCCCCCCCCCTCAGGTACTCGAGTAAACACACACACGGCAGCGCCCCTAAAAAGAGTTCCATTCGACACCGATGTTTTGACTTCATCTCAAAAAGACAAAATCTTTGTCATACAAGTATGTTTTCCCTGGAGGGGTTTCCAGCACAATTTGCTATAATTTCTTTACACCTAACGGAACTGATGGGATCTGAGCGGTAAAACATATTCCCACAGTAGTTTCGCGCTCTCGCACTCTCTGTTACCCTCCTGGGGTTCAGATCACTCTCTAGTATAAATATTGCCAATAATTGTGCTAATATGGTGATTCGCAGAAGGAAGCAGAACTCTCTCCTCCTCGTACACCAGCCCTAAAGCCATGAGCCTTCCGCTTAAATCTCCCGGTGTATTCTCTCCTAGCTGCTCCTCTTTCCCCTGCAGCGACTAATACACTTAATTACATGATTTACAAGAATTGCCAACACGGTCCCAGAGGCTGCTAAAAACCCACCTCCGCCCCGAGGTGGGAGCCTGTCTCTGCAAGGCGGTCACCTCGGAAGGAAAGAGCGTCGAGCAGGACTCGGCTCTGCAAAATTATCCCTAAATTCAGGCCCTTCTCCGCTATTTTACACGCACCCCACCCCCACCCCACCCCCCTTTCATCTTGTGCTCCGGTCCCAGGTTGGTTTGGGGAGGGGGGAGGAATCCACCACCACCACCACCCCCTCCGAGAAGGGGGTTAAAAGCTGCCGAGGAAACTTAAGTGGCTGTGGAGTTTGTTTAATTTCCCTCCAGTGTTTACTGATAATTCGAGAGACGCTTATCTCGGGGAATATAACGATTAATACAACCGCAGGTTTCCAGATAAGTGATTGTGATGGAGATTGTTGGCGAGAAAATAGACAATTATCCGCTGTTAGCTTTACATAAAGATCGCATTAACTTGAATTAGTTATCAGACAAAAGAACATCAGAAAGCTGCACCTTTCTGCCAAGGCAACCGCTCGCAGGCGGTGTGCTCCGCACAAGCAAAGCACACCGCTGCCTCCCCAGCATCTCGCAAGCGTGAAAGGGGCGGCGGGGGTTTTGGGGGGGGTTTAAAGAGGGGGGGGATTCACGGCACCCCCACGCCAGGCTCATGCGGAGGAGCGGGGAGGGCGAGCCCCGGGGCCGTGGGGGGGGGGGCGGGGCGGAGGGGGAGATGGGGGATCGCTTTAATATCAGCTGCCCGGCCGGGCCGCTTTCATTTCCATGGGGCGAAATTAACATGGACGTGGGGCAGGCGGTGGGGCGGGAGGCAGCGCCCGGGGAAGCAGCGGCGTGGCTGATCGCCAAGGAAACCTCGCTGAAAAGCAAGGGGGAGGGAGGGGGGAAAGAGAGAGAGCGAGCATGTGGCCATTAAAACCCCGACACAATAATAACATTAAAAAAAAAAAAAATAAAACCATAATGATAACTTGGAGGCAGCTCGCCATTTGCATATGAAACCAGCGGCCAGAAGCGCGGCAGCCCCCTTGCCGCATTATGTGCTCGGCGGTCCGAGGTCTCTCCCCCCCCCCCCCCCATCCCCCCCAAGACTGAAAAGCCTTTTGATTATTTCTCCTCTCCCTAGGAAAGGCTGATTCCTCCGTAATTGATAGCGGGGAAGGGCCGTAATTAATTTCGCAGCGAAGTAAAAGTGCAGCTTCTTCTCCCGGCTGGAGGGGAAGGGCTCGGAGGGAGGAAAAGGGGGCGAGGGAGCGGAGGCAAGAGGAACTCCCCCCCCTCCTACCCCCCTCTTTCCTCCTCTCCCCCCCCCCCCCCCCCCCCCCCCCCCCCCCCCCCCCCGAGAACCCCCAATTAAAGGAAATCACGCCTCACCCTCTCCGGCACCGAGCCCCCCCCCCTTCGTCTCCTCGCCACCCCCTCGGTTCCCCGGGGAGGCAGGAAGGGCAGGGGCCGTGGGCTGCTTTCACGGGAGTCAGAAAGCATTCACCAAGCGTTTGTGTTGCGGGAGATTTCTGTGGGAATCGGGCGGCTCGAGTAATTGCGGAGCGGGGCCGGGGGGGGCGGGAAGCGGGTGTACTCTCGGCTTGTTTCTCCCTGGAATTAAAGGCAGGCTTCAAAATAGGGTGTTTGTTAAAGAACTTCAGTCGGGAGGGAACCTGCCATTTCGGATCAGTGCTTTTTTCTGACAGACCCTGCTTTTCCAGACAGACCCCGAAGCGCGGGGAGGGAAAGAGGGACGGGGGCGGGAAAAGGGGCTTTTTCGGGTGTGATGGGAGAAAAAAAAAAAAAAAAAAAAAAAAGAAGAAAAGAACCAAACTGGTGGGGTACTTCAAGCATCGGGCCGAAGCCCAGCGGATGCCGGGATGGGTGGATCGGGGGAGCGGGGGCACCTCAGGTCCCGGTGTGAGGCAGCTGCCGGGGGAGAGGGGAGGGGATGTCAGGTGAAGCGGCGCGGCTCCCACCCGGGACGGAGAGCCCCGGGAGCCGTCCCCAGCCCCGGGACGTGCCACTGCCGCCGCTGGGTCCCCGCTGAATGGAGAGGATAATGATCCCCGGTTCCCAAGGCAGGCTCGCTGCTGCCTGGTGAGCCTTGGATTTGTGTGGTCCAAGCCTTTCCCAGCTTGTCCCATTCTGTCACCGGGATAAGGGGCTCCCTCGGCTCGTTTGCACCTGCGTCGCTTTTGGCTCCTTCAGGAATGCGCTGAAGCTTGTAATCAGCTTTGTGAAGCCATTGAGTGCACGGCTGAGTGAAACTTCCAAAGCTCGCAGAAAACTGGCCCGCTGAATAGGAGTCAGCATGGGGCTTCTCTCCAAGCCCCTGGCCTGCCAAATTCCAGCAGAGCCCCTCACAATCAGTCCACACAAGCTTTACTGCTCTCCCCGCACTGAGAGAGGCGAGAAAAGAAAAGCTAAAATACCAGTCACCGAGGTTAGCGGTTTGTTCCCAGATTAATGGCAAACGCCTCTCTCCCTGCCGCAGCTAACCAATTCACTCGGGAGATGTGTGTACATATATATATATATACACATACACACATATATCTATTTGCGTGTGTGTGTCTACGCATATAGATATACGTGCATATGAATATGTACGCACCCTCGTGTGGATAACAAGAAAAGGAAGAAGGAAATAAGGGACCGTTATTAGTAATTAACTGTATGTGACCACAAGCGTTCAAAGGCTCTTGTGGCAGCAAACAGGTAGCGGGGCTGTCTTGCTCTCCCGCAAGGTCACACTTGTATCATCTCAGTATTTTCTGCAACGGTGTGGTTTTAAGGCTCTGGGTGGAGGTGACCCTCCACCGCAGCCTGGTTCTTCCACCTGGAGGTGGTTGAGTACCATGAGTCCATGGGGCAGTAAGAGAAAAGTAATGGGTCGGGTTAGGGGAAAAAAAAAAAAAATCACCACCACACCCAATAAGCCCACTTTATGGTAAGATAACAGAGGGCCCAGGCTTGAAATTTTCACAGGGTGCTCTATGGTACTCGCAGGATGGGTCTGCCATACTCGAGGGGGAGCGGGGATGCTCTGCTGCCGCCTGGATCTCTTCCAGCCCAGAGAAAAGTGCGCAGGGAAGGTCCCGCTGGAGGGAATCGCCTTATTTTGAGCATCCTTAACGTTTGCGACAGGGACCGCTTCACCGCTCCGTTCAAACTTCCCCGGCATCTCGTTGCACGGGCGGGTGTGACGCTCAGCATCTCCAAACACGCAGCGCGACTTCGTCACCCTCTTCATCCGGGTTCCGAAGGTCCGTACGAGGCTGAAGATTCACATTTGCTAGAGGACACGGTCACTCGAGTTATACAAACGCCTTGCTTTCTATAGCAGCCCTTTCAACAGCAATAAACGCTATGAAATATCCTACCATCTGCTAAAATGGTAAGACGAGTGGCATTGTGGCATCCGGTCTATGTGAAGAATGTAGATCCACGAGCAAAGCTTTATCATCGGATCTTGGGGCTTTTTGCTCTTCTTATTTTTCCACACCTATGTAAACCGATGAAAACAACACTAATATTTCCCCAAGTCCTCCTCCTAGGCTAGTACAAGAGGGGAAACGGAGACTTCTAGCATTTCCAGAGATGGTGTCTTCTGAAGGGCTTTGCCATGCCTCTTAACTACGTCATGAAAATCATGTTTTCTTGACGTTCACATTGAAATAAGCCTGGCAAAACGGACAAAATTCATTCCACAGAGCTGGTAGATGTTTCTTGTAAGTTCAGGAGGATATTATCATCTCGCTCTGCTGTCATGCTTTTGGCGTCTTCTCTATTACTGCATCTTCAGGCAAGTCCAAGAAATAGATGACAGCGGTAGGTGGTTTTAGGTGGTTTTGCCACTGCTGTCCGACGAGTTTGTAAGGACTCAGCTGTGAGAGCTGACTGCACAGCAGACGATCACGTAAAATAGTCTATCAGCATCAGTGCACCATATTCTGCTCCCCAAGTCTCTCTAAAGGATAACGTAATACCTGCTGTCAAGAATTCGGGAGGAAAACCGTAGAGCAAAACGTCTGATATTGAAGTCTTGACCCTTGAAACTGCGGCGGCACAAAAACTTCTACATGGGACCACAGATGGTTTAAAGCCCCATCTCTTTTTGTCTTTAAAGTTTGTTTCTTTTTTGGAAGTTTGCTGTGCTGTTTTCGACCGTGTTGCTTCTTCCAACCATTCTCGGTGACAAGTCATGAGGATATGCAGTAATTCAGAAATTAGTGAAATTTTATTCTTGGTGGGGGCGTTGGATTAAGAGGCTGGGAGAGTGTGAAACAAGTCAACGTGTAATTGTATGATAAGGCTCTCACGAGGAATTTATTGGCCAAGTTGCTATTTCTATTCCTTCCTAATCTCGTTTAGCACATTCATTCTCTGCAATCTGTCTCCATAATCTTCTGTGACAGAATGGCAGCCAATAGAAGCATGCATGTTTGGAGAGAAGAGAAAATATGCAGAGGCGTGATAAACTGATGCTAATTATCCATATTTAGGACACCGAGTGCAGAAGATCAAGGTTTACAAATAACAAACCAGAGCCAACGATGATGGCTTCCTAGTGTGGAATATATTGGAGGGGACAAGATAAGGGTTTCACATGCAGAAGAGATTTATTGGTCAAAGGGTTCACCTTCCACTTTTCCACTTTTATATAGCAGTAAATTATTTAGGCTAAATTCACCAGAACATTACTCTTTTATTTGGCAATGTGCCATGACTTGCTCTTTCTTTGTGTCCTTTCAATGCAAATCCTTGTAGTGTAACATCAGTTGATAAGAAACAAATAATTGAAGTAATAGGTAATTCCCTTTAAATTGTGCATATAGGACAGTAAGGTAATCATCTAGTGTAGAATGAGACCGGAGTATAGAGCAGATAGCTGAAAGTGAAACAATATCCATCTCGGCTATTAAATTACATTTGTACTAGAGAAAAATAGCCTGCAGAAGGCTTGTAGGTTGAACAAGAGGCAACACTAGTCTAGTCAGTTTTAGACCATTTTCCTACAGACTTCTCAAATTGCTTTCATTTTAAAATACAGCTTTCTCTTTTTTTTTTTTTGTTTTCCTTTCTTTCTTCTTTCTTTCTCTCTCTCTCTTTTTTTTTTCCTTTTTCACGGAAAACTAACATTTAAATTAGGGATGCTGCATTCTCCTTGTAACAAGTGTTGGCTCTGAGAAATAATAAGGGAATTCGGTTTGGCAATATCTGTATAGTACGGTTGCGGGTCAGTGGAGTGATCTTAGTAGTCTGCAGTAATTCTACCGCAAAGTTTCCAAAATGAGAATAATATTTGGTGACTTTACGTTTGTTTACAAGCTCAGGGGGCATTTTGTACTGGGGGCTGCAAAATTCCTACTGTTAGTTTCTGTTAACGACTCCCTGACAGGTGGGGAATAACCTGTTCTTTGAGAAAGTCACTAACTATTAAATTGTATGTCAACACTCGGCTTCTGCAGCTGTGTGTTCCCTGTGTCGGTGGCACAACGACACCCAGCAAAACACAGACTCCGGCTGAAGCCTCAGAGGCGCTTCATTTCGGAAAACTCTTCAAAATATCTCTCATTTGATCTAAGGAAAGATATTTCTTTAGTGACTAGTCGTTTAAGATGAGAAAATATTCTGGCCTTTTGTTTTACCGCCGAATAACTCTGGATTTATTTTTCCCCCCCTCTGACGCATTCCTTTAAATTGGTTCATATTTTGTGTCCTGTGCATGGGCAAAAATACTTAAATCCAAAGCTTAACACTCTCACAGGTGTCCTTAAAAGGTTTCTAAAAGGAGTCGTGCTTTCTCAAATTCTGGGAATCGGCTAGCTTCACCCAAAATGACCCAACAAAGCAGATGGTAGGAGAGGGCAGGCAGTCAGACCGGCTGCAACTTAGATCATGGAAGTCGCCATTTGGTCACCGGTGGACAAAAAGGAAGGGAACCAGGAGAAAGCCCGTGGCGCAGGGCAACCTCTGGGGCACAGCTGGATGGATGTCGGGCTGCCAGGTGCAGTCGGTGCCTGCGCTGGAGCCACCTGCGGGCTCCCCGACCGGGGAACCCCGGTGGCCTCATCCAGACCTCACTAAAATCATCCGGGGGCCAGACCCGCCTGTTCCCGCATCACTCCGGGACGCGGCTTTGCCCCACGTCCCCTCTCTCCAGGGGCGAGGGGCGCTGCGACGCCGTGGGGGTGGAGGGAGAGGGAGACCTGAACCTCTTCCGCGAAAGAACCAGGGCCGTGGGGCGGCTGTCCCCCGGGTGACACTGTCACGGGGCAGGGGAGAGGGGGGCACACACAGCGGTCTCTGTAAGAAACTAGTTGGCTCTGTCGGGGAGGGCGGGGGGGGCGCTTAGATTAGTCGGGTCCCGGACTTTATTAAACGACGTTTGGCAATTAGTTAGACTAATGGGGTTGATTTTCAGAGCAAGTAACGGACGCTTAAGCCTGACCCGCTTTTAGTCAGCAGCCCCTTTCGCGGGAGGCAGGGCTGACCCCCCCTCCCCCCCCCTCGCAGCTGCCTTCTCCCCTTCTTTCCACGCAAAAACCTTTTTCTCCCTGTTCGTAGGGAAAAGGCAGTGAAACTCGAAGACTTGTTTTGGGGGGAGGAGGTGTTTTTGGGTTTGGGGAGGGGGGGGGTGTTGTTTGGGGTTTTTTTGTTTGTTTTTTGTTTTTTTTTTTTTTTAATTGCATTTCACACACTCGAAATCCCTTTATTCCGGGTGGTTTTGCTAGCGGAGGCGTGCGCACCCCCAAAGTTTTCCCTTCGAGTGTTTTGCGGCGGTGCTCACTGTATGACGGCCGAGGAGGGAAAGGACCCCATTCCAGATGTTGCTCAGCTGTTTCACAGAATGGGAACGGAGCTTCCGCAATACGTTTTCTGTCCTTTCTTCAAATTTGTATTATTTTGCCTCGCACCACAGAAGCCAAAGCGGGTGCTCTGTGAATTTTAGCTCCTTTCTTCCATTCGTCGTTCGGTTTTCACGTCTGAGGGGAGTCTTCTCCCTGCTAGGCAAGGTGACATTACGACTAAAAGGTGTGACAGGGCGCTTTGGCCGTCAATTTGATGGGATGTTCCCAAGCAAAGGGCGCCATGACGTCTCCTTGTGAAGCGCTTGCTATCCACGCGTTGGCGTTTTTTTATTAAAGTTGAATATCCCGGGGAATAACGCGAGAGACCGGGTTTTGAACAAGGTGTTTGGCCCTTCTCGTGAAAATAAACTACCTTTCAATTGTAGCATCTTCTTCTCTTATTCAGCATCTAAGGCTACTCTAAGATGGATGATAAATACAGCCGCCTAAATAGGAACCAAACGCGACTGTAAGCACATGAACGCATGATTTTAGGCGTTACAAAACATTTAAAACACGCCTGAGACACACGAACGCATTTAGTTCATCTACATGGAACTACCCACTAAATAATACAACTAAATAGCAAGCTCCTACCAAATTGCTCCGAAGACCTCATTTGGTCGCCCAAGGACATCCTTTGCAAAATTTCATTGCTTTCCTTGTCCCAAATATCTGGACCCGTGGCACGTTTATCCTGATGCGATTGTCCCACTTATCTAAGTAAGCTTTGCTCTGCGACTCCTAAAACGGAGAGGATGTTGCTATATTCGGGAAAATCAGGGCTTTTCCCTCCAGCCGTCTACTCGAAGCAAAACGATTAGGAGACTATTTGTCCCCGTGT
The DNA here is from genome assembly GCA_004320125.1 of Scolopax mira. NCBI lineage: Eukaryota > Metazoa > Chordata > Aves > Charadriiformes > Scolopacidae > Scolopax > Scolopax mira. Next base: position 10,943 of record BJBW01001753.1, on the reverse strand, counting down.
AATGACCCAAAGGCTGGTATGCTAAATGGACCTTTTGGATGGAGAGTTAGAGGAAACTTCATCGGCCTTGCTAGAAAGTTAGAAACCGAGAGGAACAGGCTAAACTCCACGCTTCCCTCCTTCGGCTTTTTTTTTTTTTTTTTTTTTTTTTTTTTTTTTTTACTTATTATTATTTCCCCAAATTTTAATCTTCCTGAGTTGTATTTCTGGAATCTGAGATTTACAGTTTTCCTCCAGATCTCTCCGTCCTGAAACATGCAGGATATTAATGTCTCCCCTACAGCCGCGTATTTTAAAGGGCGTTTCCCATCGCGTTTTCTTTTTCGCTGTCCTTCCAGGCAGGAAATACACTTGTTCACAAGATCTCGATTGTACAAGCATCTTGCTCTTCGCATTATTTTCTACATTCTAACGTCCAGGGGAGAAACACGCAGCCCCCACCTGCCCTGTGTCCGAAAAGCAATTTAGAGGAAGGTAGGACCGATAATGCAGGAAAGCAAAGATAACGGAATAACCCCAAACAAACCCTAAACCAAAGCAAAGCCCTTGCTATCCTCTCTATATATACATACAGGTAAACCAAAAGCTAAACCAGGTGATTATTTATGATTTTTCCCAAAGATAGGGATATTAACCTGTGTGTGAGGCAGGAGGGGGAAGCCCACGGTTGGGGTGTGTGTAGACAGTTCCAGAGCCCCCAGCTTTGAGCACTGCGTGGGAATGGTGTGTTTGTGTTGGTACTTTGTTGTGAACTCCAGTGTCTGGAGTTTTAGTTCTCTCCTGAAGCACATCTTGCATTTGCAACTCCAAGCCTGCAGAGCCTGTTAATTCATTCTGCTAATCTGATTAGGATTGAACTATCCACTGTCCAACAGTTTGAGTAAAACAATCTTCCAACGCACTTTTTCTGCATTGTAGCGTGGAAAAAAAAAAAAAAAAAAAAAAAAAAAGAGAGAGAGAGAGCTGAATTCATTACTTCTGAAATTTGTCTGAGACAATCTTTCAGAAGGAAATAAACATCTCCCTACGCCCCTCGCACCCCTTCCGCACCCTCGTCTCCCCCGTGGATAGATTATACTGCCCAAAATGTATGGTGTCTTTGTTCACCACTAGTTCCTAGTTGCTATGGAGAGTTTTACGCCTTGGTAAACTATATTTCACCTCCTCCCGGTGAAAGCTATTCTTTTCCTAAACTCACACTTTGCAGACTCCGGTCCTTCCCCCCCGTGTCGGCTGCACTTCCTCGACCCACGCTGGTCTGTCCCGAGTTGAAGCCGCCTTTTCCCACTCCTTGGAGCTCAGCTCGCCCTCTAGCACTTGCCCAATTGTTTGACCACTGCCAGATGCTCTCCTGCTTCTCCTCGGTTTCATTGTCCTTTTTTTTTTTCTTTCCCTTTCTTTTTTTTTTTTTTTTTTTGGAAGCTTTCTGAGGGATAGTCCCTCTGTCTGAGAGCCGCGGTTAACTGTGGCACACGTCTTCTCCAAATCAATGAGAGGTGCCCGGGCTGAAAGCGTGGACAATGGGATTTTACCGAGCATGAAGCATATTACCCCCAAACTCGTCCTGACAGGCCATGCACTGCACTTGAATGACTTTCTTGAAACGAGACCTTTCTGAAGACTCCTCCCTTCAGGGAATTACACCGTCCAGGAGAGATAGGCATGAAACTGCACAGGGACGCCCCAGGGCTTTGTAAATAGGGCGTCGGGGGGTTCTTTGTCGCAAGGCTTCCACCCCAAAGCCAGGAACAAACCCACTTTCCCTGCGCGGCTACTCCTCACTCCACACCAGCTCTGGGCGGCTTAAAGGCCGGGCTTTTCTCTGGACCTTGGGTACCTCCAGACTTTTTGACATCTCACGCAACAGTGCGACTCAGTTCAGCCAGCTCCTACTGGCTTCGCCAGAGGCGTCCCGATTTTAGACGGGAGGACCAGGAAGGGCGAGGTGGCCTGCAAGCAGCCCCCTCACCATGTCCGCCCACCGCACTGCTCTTACAGCAAAGCGCCTGGAGTCTCCACACTTTGGGTGGCTAATCTTCACTTTCTCAAAGTTTCCTCCAACAGCAGAATGGCTCCTAAGAGTCAACGGAGACTTCCCTTCAACCTCCTGCTAACGAAAGCCTCCCGTTACCTTCACACCCGGTGCCCGGAGCCTCAGCTCCTTCGCCGGCCGCCCTCCCCTTCGGGGACGCCCGTCTCACGGCTCCTCCTTCTTTTGGCCTTGTCTTTTCAGCCAAGCTTGCCCCGGACCTCAGTTTCCCCCTGGGAAGCAGCATCCACCCGTGACCTTAACGAACCCACGCAGACTCGCTTACTCTCGACCCTGCCCCTGCTTGTCACCTCCGAGCCGCCCAGGCCCATCTACTTTAGCTCCCCTTTAGCTCGGCCGACGATCCCGTCCGGTGCTCGGTGTCACTCGTGGGGTAGCGCCGAGCCCCCGAGCATCCCCATTTTGCGGGGTGCTGCGTTTGCCGGAAGAGGACGGGCCAAAATGCCGCGAGGTGGAGGGACCGCTTGCTTGCCCCACCCCCCCTCCACAAAAAGTCGGTGTGTGTTGCGTGTCGTCCCCCCGGCCGCCCTCGCCGGGCAGTGCCTGTGCGTGGGGTGTGAACGGCACGGCGGAGCGGCGGCGCCGGTGTCCCGCGGGGACCGGAGTGGCGGCCGCGGCCCCCACCGGCCGGGACCGGCCTGGCTAGGCGGCGACCCCCTGGGGGGCGGTCCCCCTCCTGCCCCCCATCGCCGGTAGCCGTGCAGCAGATGGCTTGCGGTCCGGGAGGGCGGCCTGCTCCCGCCCGCCTCTCCACGCATGACTGGAGCCGGGCTTTGGTGTCGCCGGGAGGGGACCCCACCCGGGCGGGTCCCGTGTGGAGTTCGAGACCGGCCTTTCCCGGCTGACAGAAAGGCGCTTGTTTTCCCGGACATCCCTGACCGGTCCACGCCTTCCCTTCCCCCCGCCCCCGCCCGTCGGTGAGGGGCCAGGAGAGACGGGGCGGCCGGGAGACGGGGCGGCACAGCAGCAGTCCCCCCACCGCCCGACCTCCCGCTGGGACCTCTCCTCCCCCCCCCCCCCCCCCCCCGGGGGGGGGGGGGGGGGGGGGGGGCGGGGAGGGCTTTGGTTTCGCTGGCTGCCCGTCCGGCTGCTGGCTTGCGGCGGGAGCCGTCGGTGTTCCGCTGGGTGATTGTAAACGGGTTTGACTGGCCGTTGATCTCGGGGTCAGGACTCTCCTCGCTAATCCCTCGCTCTCCAAACACCGCCCCCCCCCCCCCCCCCCCCCCCCCCCCTCCCTCTCTCCACGACATCCCCACCCTTCACCCTGGTTTTCCTCTTGCATCATTCATCTGCAGCCCTTCCGACGGCACCGGGGGCACCTCACCCCGTGGGGCTGCATCTCGCAGAGACAGACCCACGCATACCCCACGAACAACGCCCACCGCTCCATGGCCCCGGCGGGGGGGTGTGGGGGGGTGTGGGGGTGGTTGGGGGGGGTGTGTGTCTTACTTAGCGAGGAGGGCCCTTCCCGCAAGATGAGCCCCCTGCACGCTCACAGGGACACACGGACAGACACGCTCTGACGCCGCCCGCCCCCACGGGGCTGCCCCTTCCCGGCGCTCCCCACGTGTTGCTGAGCGTGGGTGGGAAGGGGAGAGACGGAGCCTGCCCTGGGGCGGGGGGGGGGGGAAGCGGACAGAAAGTGTGCGGGAGGGGGGACGGGACAGAAAAGGGCCCG
>BJBW01001752.1:383706-513349 GCA_004320125.1 Scolopax mira | reverse complement strand
CTGAGGATACACTCTGTCCCCTCATCCAGGTCACTGATTCTAATTAAGCATTTTAAACATATTTGAATTCTGAAGGAATTTGAATATGGAGCTAAAATTTCACCTTGCACCTCCTTGTACTTTAATAGAAGTAATATGACAGTGTTGTTTGGTATTTATACTTATTGGATTATTCTAATACATCCACATACATGCTCATCCTTTTTTAAGTAAATGAAACAGAAAAAAAAAAAAAAAAAAGAAAAGAAAAGAAACCCAACTAATCCTATTTTTAGGTAAGATTTCAGACTCATGACATTTCAGACACGAAGCTTCTACAACGGATTCAAGTTCTACACAGGAGTGTTTGTTACACGTCCTGTCATGGGAAGTTACTCTTGGCTGCTGCAGTCTCAGCTTCTCAAAATGCATCATATCCTTGTGTGCCAAATGCAATCGCCAGCATTTGCCAGTTTTCCAGGTTTACAACAAAAGAAAGGGGCAGCAGCCTGCTGACCTGTTATCTGAAGGAGGAATGAGAAAAGCACCAGCTGGTGTCAGAAGACCTATGTAGGCTAAGAACTATTAGGCTAAGAAACTGGGGAATGTCTTGAATAAAAGAGTTCCCTGAACAGTTGAGAGCTTTGAAAAACAGAACTGATTCACAAAAGACCATCTTAAAATTTATTATCTGGTTTACAAGGCATTTGTGACCAATGAAGGCATGTGTCCTGCTCACTGTAAAGTGAAGATAAATGAATAAGCTGCAAGTACAGAGCACCTAGCAGGACTGATACCCATGTGTATCACAAATTAACAGTGTTAATTTTTAAGACACCAGCAAAAAACCCCACGTTAATAGTTAATTAATAATTAAGTTTCCAGAAGGCCTGTAGGACTTTGTCTCAAATCTGAGTTGCATTTTGTTGCTTTATTATTATTGAAGTGTCGAAAAATATGTGTAAATAGTAAGTGAAATGCTATTAAAATGGAATAAAACAAATTAATACTAGAGGTGGGATGGATCTCAACCAGATTAGTTACTTAAAAGTTAAGTTGTCCAAGTCTTAGGAAAATCCCATAGGTAGGGGGTATGTTATCCTCTGCTGACACCTACTTCTTTCTGCCCATGATAGAAGGAAGCCCTGTGTGACTAAGTTAGGTCGTTAACTTGTAGGCAGCTAAAATTAGGTTAGGAAAATTCCACTTTACCTGACCATGCTTGTGAGGTAAAATTAGCATCTATTGGACTGTGGGAGAATGTTGTAAAAACAAAAGGGAAGAAAATGGTTTCGCCTAGAAGTGCTCAAAATAAACCCACTGCAAAAAAGTACCTTCTGTAAGGCTCCTACCTCCCATTTCCAACACATTGCAAGCCTCATTGCTAAAGCTGGGGAGCAGAAGCAGTCAGAGTAATAAAACAGTGACTTTGTGTTGGAAAAGAAAGTTTGAAGATGATATAAAGAAGGTGACCTTTACAAGCCTCATCCTTAGATTCTGGAAGTGAAAACAGATTCATGAGTTGAAAGAATAGCATACACCATTTGAGATTTCAAGGGTCTTTAAAACCTCAGCACTATCAGCATCTCCCTGGAATATAGTTAGGTATCTGACAAGTTCAGTTTTTATTATTTTAACACTCTTTTATTTTTTCAAAATGTTTCTGTTCCATATAGGTTGCTTTAAGGAGATTGTTTCATCTCTGGCTATAATTGCTATTGCTTCCAGCATGAAGAGACATCTAGATGATGGATATGCCAGAGGTGCTAGGGTAATTGCTGTCAGCGTACATAAGATTTGAAACTCCAGGTCTGGCCTGAATATAGGAGAACAGTGTGCAGCTGAAGTGATGATCAGACCTCAGAACAGGTTACAATGAATGAGATCAAAATGACGATCACGTGGTAAAACCCTCCGGTCCCAACTGGAACCTCCGTAGCCTAAGCATGTAAAGAGATCACAGTCCGGTTCTGAATTGTAAGAGGTTTTTGCCAACGAAGTGTTAGAACCAGTCACCTTGCAAATTCTTTAGTATGTTTGAAAGGAAGCACAAGCACTGTCTGCCACAGAATTGGATTTTGGGTGTCTTAAGGGAGCATCAGGCAACAGGTCTTTTGAGATCTCATCAGACTGTCATAGTGCTTGTTGATAGCAACTGTTTTGAAGGACATTTCCAGTTCCATTTTCACTTCTGTGTTAGACCTTTCCCTGTCACTCTCTCTATCAATTGTCCCTCTTCTTCTCTCACCCTCCATGGTGAAACCAATGTGAAGCATGTGGGATCACTGCTTTTTTCCCTATGTGCTTTTTTTCACTTGTTCTTTTGATATAGTCTTTGAGGCTTTTACTTTAATGATAGTTTCAAACCGTTTCCTGTACTTTCGTTAACCTTTCAGTACAGATCTACTCTCAGCAGACGGCTCCTCTTATTTGCATGCCAGCACAATGTTAAGCCCTTTCAGCCTGACTTGAGTGATTGACAATTTTAGTTCCTTTAAGCAGTCTGGAACAACTGATTTACCGCTGTGGGTGTAACTGCTTTCTTTCTGACATTGCTAATTTACCAAATGAATTGTGTTCTTGCACATTTACTGAGATTAACAGAAATTGGAAGTTAAAATTATGTTAGTCAGTTGCAAAATTATTCTTAGCATTTCACTTGAACAGTTTTTTGTCTTTGGAAAAGTAGGCTTTGTGAGCTACCATTAACTAAGGTATAATTGATACAGATGGGTATTGCATTTTTATTTCTAAGTAAATAAAAAAATCCACTTCTGACACATAGCTAATGTTCATGGAAAAATCAATAATATAGCAATAACTTCCTGCATATATCTTTTATTATTGCTTTTTTCATTCTTCTTCATTCTATACAACCACAAATGAAACTGAAATAAAACCAGAGTATTTACAGTGAGTCCAGGATTAATTTCAAATTCAGGAGTTAACTGAATTTACATTGAAGAACAACAACAGTAATGCAGAGGGAGTTGATTACTTTCTTATGCTTTATTTGAGGTTGCTTTTTATTTTGTTAGGAGCAAGGAAGGTATGGCAAAGAACACAGTGGTACCTTGAAATGTATAAACAGACGTTACATTAACTAATTTGTAGGTTTGCAGGCCTGCTCTCTGTGGCCTTGCTATGCCAAACCTGAGCTCTGCGTTCCTGATGCAGTAGGAGATGGCATCCTTGCTTTGCAATATGGCTGATCTGAAACAAAACAAACACTATTTGGAGTAGGGCTGAAAGCTTTGATGAAAATTCCAACTCATTGAAACCAAAACTGTGTTCATAGTGGATTGAGTATCAAGGATTTTCAGCCTTAAAGAGAAAGCATAATAGGGTTTGCCCTTTTTTTTCCCCCCACATTTTTAAAAATACTGCTCATTTGACAAAGATGTGTTGTTTTATAATTTCAAATTGACTTCTGTACTTGCATTCAGTTATAGAAAAAAAAATACTCATTTTGACATGGGACTGAAATTAGATACATAAAAGCCATTTCTCATCCTAAGGGCTATATGTCAAAGGTACTCAAAATAAGTTTTCATTACTATGACTTTAATTTCCTTGCTATTGTACTGTAGAAACATTCCCCCCCCCCCTTTTTTTTTTCCAATTCTAATTTGAATTGAAATTTTATTTTCATTTCATGTATTTTTCATTTTCATACAGGTCTCACCTGGAGGGTACTATGAAGGGAACAAGAACCTTTACAATAAGAAATTTCAGATTATGTTAGCAGAGGGAGTTCCCCTAGCTGCCTGCAAGGAGAAAACGAGAACTTATTTTGGATTTTTTTAAAGCATGTTCTCAAGGCGTGGCAAACCTACAAAATTTCTGAGGAATAGAAAAGACAGAAATACCATGCCTTTGCTAACACTTCTGTATTTAAGGTCCATTGATGCAAGTGGGTCCAACATCTCTGTTACTCTCAGGAAGCTCCTCTGGCCAACATCTACCAACCACAGAGTTTGCAAGGATGCAAACACTCCATCCTGGAGAGTACTCATCTAAAAGTGTGTACCATGTGCACATTTAAGCCTTGCCATTAGTGTCTGCTGTGGGCCAGGAGGAGAAATGCCATGGTCATCACACATGGCAGCACTACTTTAAAGAGACAGAAGTGCCCAGGGCAACAGGCTTGCTAGAAAACACAGCTCAGTTAAAAAGTAGATCTACACAACAAAAAAGAAGGCAATTGCAGACACCCCATGAGCATCCCACACTGGGAGTCAGCACTGACATGTGTTTGCTGTTATTGTCAGGCACCTCGATAGATAACGCTGACAATTTGGTTTACTCTGGGCTGCTATCACTCTTCCAAGTGGGATGTGGACCCATCTCCTCTGAGGAGTTGCTTGTGCTCCTTCTAACCTCTGTGGTATGGAAGAAGGTCTCACCCAGTGCTTGCTGGGCTGGCAGCCCACTGCTAAGTGAGCAACATTTCCAAAGTAATGGATATGGGCAGTTGCATCTCGGTGTAGGGTCAGTTAAAAGGCACACAGCAGAATGTTTTGAAATGGACATCTGGCATGCAGTAAATGCATTTAGGAAGCAATAAACAGCTCATTTTGAATGACTTCTGCAATTGGTTTCAACACAAGCAGTTGGTGGAAAAACAAGCTTTTAGAAAGGTCATTTAGTGCCATATATATCCCATCTCTTCCAGTTAAACTGCTTAGCAGTGTACAAAGCAAATCCCAGCCCATTTCTGGTCTGATAATTAATAGAGTCTTCTACTCTAGCTGGAGCAGTACAAAGAAAGTGAATGTTGTCCTTGTTATCCAGACTTAATAATTCACCATTTGAATTGTCAGGGTGTCTTTGAAGGAAACTGATTGTTGAAATCCAAGAGCAGTAGATGTGAAATATCGTATATGGCATCTTCAAGATGAAAATGGAATTCACATGCTTTTAGTCAGTAATGAATTACTGACAGCCCATGGAAAAGGAAAAGAGATCTTCGATTGTAAGACATAATACTGCAATTTTCTTGCTGATATTCTGCTCAAAGAATATAAATGAAATACAAATGCTGAAGTTAATTTTCTAACCCTTAAAAAAGGAAAGGTTTTTTTTCCATTTATTTATCATTGGATATGACAAAGGAGCAGTTTGAGCATTACGAATGTAGGTGTCCAGTGATAATTAAAAAGATCAGATTTCTAAACTGGCCAGACAAATTGACACTGATACATGACAAATACATTGCTATTACCCTGAGAGGTTATTACTTAGTTCCTAAAATAAAATATTTGGGGTACTAAGCTGTTATGTCTAGACAGCATTGACTCCACATGCTCCAGATCCAAACCCAATTATCTTTACTCCTGAAAACCATTGTGCTTAGTTTGATTTAGAATATCAAGTCTGCATGTATGTAAATGAATGCAAGTGGATCATGTTTCAAGTTGTGCACAAAAATTGCAATGTCCCAGGACAGGTTACTCTGAGTTTTTGTTCATGTAAAAGTCATGAAGAGAGCTCAGTGTTTCAGATTAGTGTTGTAGTAACTGAAGGTATAATGGTGTCAGCAACTGTTCATGAACCTACTCTATGGTGAGTGGAAAAAGCAATAGGTGGAAATAATTTTTGAAAATTTTCATTTTATTTTAACAATCATATAAAATGTTCTAAATGAAACCTTTTTTTAAAATTAAATTTATTATAGAATTTAGAAATCAAGCTGGTATTTTTTGTTTGGTTGGGTTTTTTTCCCCCAGAATATTACTTCATAATTCTATAATTTTTCTGTTGATCACCACTTGAAAAAAGTCTTTTATACCACTTTGACAGGAAGTCCCACCCAGAAGATATGGCTCTTTCCTAAGAATAAATGTGTCTCCTTTTCTAAGTATTTTCTAAGCCTTGTTGGACCTCATCCCTCTGGCCTTAGCTCATTGATCCAGCCTCTCCAGATCCCTCTGTAGAGCCTTCCTACCCTCAAGCAGATCAACACTCCCACCCAACTTGGTATCATCTGCAAACTTACTCAGAGTGCTCTTGGTCCCCTTGTCCCCATTGTTGATACATATTAAACAGAACTGCTTGTACAGAACTGATGTATCTCTAAGAGCATTAAACTTTGGACAGAAATATGAACCTAGCATCAGACATTTCACTTTCTGACGAAGCTCACCAAGGTCTTCAGTGGGCCAACAGGAATATTTACAGCAGCACAGATAAAACCATAATAATCAAGCCTATATGCAAGACAGGCTGACTAGTGTGCATACAAACAGGTTAGCCTCCTGTTTCTTTGTTTACTCCTTAACACCACAGTTTTGTCCTTTAATATTCATTGCCTGACATGCAGGCTGATGAGATAAAGCAGCAGACACAGAGGGTTCATGCTGAACTCTTTACAAGGGATTAGTGCTGTTCAAGGTCTGGAAACTGCCAGCCACAGGAAGGTCACCTGTCTTGTTGCAAAAGTTAAGCATTTCATTAAACATGGAGATTTGACAATGGTATATGACACACTGGTGACTTTATCAGATCTAGCTGAAAGTTTATATGCATTAAATCATCTTGCACTTTTCCCAGGATCAGGTTGGGTTGAACACCTTTCAGAATGAAATGAGTCTAAGCAGAATAGATACCTGTGACAGTAGCTTAAGATTGTTCTATCTTGATAACTCAAAAAGTATCAGGAGTGCAATAATCAAATAAGGGCACAGCTCTGAAGTGTATCTGGTCATTCTAGAATGACGTTATGAGAGATTTAATTTTTTTTGATGCACAATTTGAGATGTTGAACAATATTTTGGTTGAATATAAAACAAATTATTTAAAAACTGGTGTGTGCCTACATAAAATTGAGCAATATTAGAAATAATTATAATAAAAGCTGTAGAATAATATAATTGTAACAGCAGAAGGTATATTTTTATTGAACAATTTTGATTCTTGCAGCCCATTGTTTGGAAGAGCAACACCTTATCGACAGATTAATTATCTATTAAAAATCAGTTCAAAATGTTATTGGATTGTAAGGGAAGGGAGATTGTAAAATCAATAATTACCTGTTTGACTCACAGTACTTTCAAAATACTGTTTAAAAGCAGGGAATTCTGGGGGGAAGGTGGGAGCTTGCCTTATCTAGGGAGGGGACTGCGTATTTACAGACAGGTTGTATTCTGTTTCCGGACATAGGTATCAACTTCAGGTATTAATAGACTAGATCATATGAAGAAGCTGTCAATAAGTCTTTTTGTATGTAAAAAAAACCCAACATTGTGATGATTCTGTGCCAAACATTTTCCTGGCACAACCACAATGATTTCAGAGAGCATTTTGGTTGGAGGAATGCCTGTTTCTGATTGTACCAACAGTTGCGGAGACGGATGCAGGTAAGCCAGGAGTGGAATAGATCGAAGTACGGTAGCTGAAGGAAATTGAGATGGGGTCCTCACGCAGCAGGTCCTCACACTAATTAAGAAGTGGGAAAAATGAGTGTGAGGATAGATGACCTTAGAAAAAAGCAGCTCCGTTTCTTCTGCTTCCTTAATTCATCCACAGTTATGTCAACTCAGCTATATCCTAGCAAAAAATATTCCCTTCTATTTTTGAAAAATCAGAATCTTGTCAATTTGGTTCCAGTAAGGTCTACTAACCATATCTCAGCACCCAGACAGCTAATAAATGTTTCTTATTGAAAAAGGCCAAGCTTTTAAAATCCACCTTGATCATTGGAGAGGGGGCAGGGGGTGTCAGGGTGGAATTTTTCCTGCAGAAAACTGGCATCATACCTCACCTTTAAGAATGGAGACAAGGAGGCATCTAGCCAGTATCAGAGCTATAAGCAGCCTGAGCTCACCATCTGCACAAGGCAGGGACACACAGGAATAAACATTGTCCTTAGGCTGTGATGCATCTCTTGCTCCTCAGCCACCTCCCCTGAAATGCTGGGCACAAAGATGGGGGAAAACCCTTTCAGACCTGGCAGGATGGATGGAGTGAAACGGTGGCTCTGAATTGTGTTCAGAAAGGAAATTAAGCTTTCCTTAAATCTCCTCCTTTTGATGCCTCACTTATTTAAGCATAGTCATAACTTAGAACAAATGTTCAGCATGGGTGATGGGTGTGCAGAGGCACAGGCTTCAGCAAAAAACAAAACACAGGACAGTGAGAGAGGCTTTGTCCTCAGTCTGATACTCACAAAGTTGTCTTCCCTCAAGAAACAGCACTCTGTGTGGAACTGATCCCTGATTTCACTCTGTCTCTTCAGTCAGATATCACTGTGGTCAACATACTGAAAACAACTGCTCAGTGTGTGAAAAGCAGAGGATGTGTCAAGGGTATGAGAGGGGAAAATATCAGTAGTATTGTAAGGCTAGGCAATAAATTGAGGAACTCGCTGCTGTTATAAATGTTTAAATCCTACATCATATCAATAGCCCAGGCTGTTGAGTACTTAGCCTGTGGAGGGGCACTCGAACATGCCTGTGATTCACAGAGGCTTCTGGCTCACTGTGGACATAGTTGGTATAGGATATCAGTGTCTAAAGGTAGGTACTTGAGTCTCACTTCACCATCAAAGAATAACAATGATCATGGTTAGCACTCAATCTAAAAAAACCAGACACCTACTGTTAATCAGGCAAATTACTATAAAATGAGACAAGAGATTCTAGCTCAGCCATTTCTTATATTGCAGAGTCCTTGACTCAGATACAGTGAATAACATCATCCATGTCTGTGTGCCTGGGTTATCCAAGAACATTAACTACAGTAGGTCTACTGAGAATGCACTTAACTCAGGGAACAGCAACTGTGGTCATTCTCAATAAAAAAAGGTCAAAGGTTGCAGTAGTGTCTAATTTTGTAAAAAGATTCAATAGATCATTTATCGAGGAAGAAAGTGGAGGATGCGTGTACACCAGTCAACATTGGAGCCTGATTTTGCATAGACATTTGCTTCATGCTGTGTAGCTGTGTAGAGTTACTAATTGCTTTTTTGTCTGACTGTCCTCTTTTCTTCCAAAGAGGCATTTGTGGTGCTGTGAGGCCTCAAACTCTTGACCAACATTGAGAAATGTGAGCAATGAGACCACTTCTAGACTGATTTCTGGAGAGAATTTCTGGGGCTTAGCGTGGTGGTACAGCTTATCAGCTTTCCCTGTCCCTGCACCCCCAGCAATAGCCTTTGAACTCATCAGTCAGTCCCAACTGGGCTAAGTGTTGCCACTGTCAGCAGCTGCTATCACATGAACTTTGGTGCTTTAGTAAATTAAAAAACTGCTTCAAATGTTGTTCCTGCTGTAAATCCAACTCCGAAACATTTTATCAGCTATTCTCATTTCTCTGACTTGAAAGCACATTTTTTGCACTTCAGCTGGTGCCACTGCGCATGGAGGGATTGCTCTGTTCCTCCTTTTGTCTTTAAAAAGGGCACAGACACAGTAGGACTTCATTCCTCTGCTGAGAGTTACCGGAGGAAAGATAGGGGAAAGGAGATGAGAAGCAGAAAGCACAGTAATTAACATTAACTGCAGGCACATATGATTAATGCTATTTGTATAATAGCATACAACCAACAGCAGCATCCTCATAACGATAGGTGTTTTGAGGGAATGTTGTGGCAAATGTAAGGAGCTGCTAGTGGTGGATAATAATGTGCTTCTGTGAAAATACTTTCTTCATGATTCATGCACTACAGTTGCAAAAATAGCAGTAAGGGGGGAAAAAAATAACTCCTGGGTATGAATACCAGACTGCAGCTGATCCTATCCAGCACCTTTATGAATTTTACAAGGACACTGACTTATCACCAGTGTATTTTCTATATAGTACAGTCTTCAAATTATTAATAGGACTAAATGAAACTAGCTGCAAGCTTTTTTCTTTTCTCCATATCTACTGTAGTGTCTAGACCTTATAAAAATCACCAAAGTAGTGTTTTAAACATTTAAGCCTACGGATATTTTTGTGAGAATTATTTTTCAGTATTACCTCTCCCAGTAAAAAACACAAGCAAAAGAAAAGAAAATTGTCCCAAACTTTCTTCCAAGGGCCAGAGAAACAGACAGCTTTTATTCTAAGTGCTTGCACTGCTGTTCATCTGCAGCCTACAGGAAATCAAGTCTGTGAGGGTCACATCCTTAAGTAATTTTTTCTGTGGCCATCTAATGGTTTGTCCATCACTTTTCCATGCGGGTCCTGGGGAACATTAGGAATGTTCTGTTGTACAAGCTGTGGGTCCAGCTCTTACAGAGATATGTGGAATATGCTAAATTTAACCCCCTCCAAGTCTTGCTGGCTTCAATGAGATTATTCATTTGAGCAGAATAGTTCACCAGCTATATAAATACGCATGGCTAAGCCATGCATTCAGGATCCCTAATTAAAAATACTGTGAGCTATAAGCTCCTGTTATCTATGTATTTGTAAACCATTTACAATTTGCCTAGCACTAGCTATCACTAGATACATTAAAAGAATGTGAGCATTAAATATATGTGCCAAAGACAAAATTCTCTTAGGCTCCAATAAGGCCATTATTTCAGCCTTGCAATTTGTAAGATGAATCTGAATATAAAACGCCCCCAAACCTGAAGCTATACTTGAACAAATAATGAAAAAGAAAGAAAGATTTAAATTATTTGCCGAAGAATAGAAAATGTTACCCACAACTGAATCTGACATAATTTTTCTTCCTAGAGGTTAGATACTTCATTTAAGCATTTTAAGAGCCTTGTGATATTCTGATATAACAGAAATCCAAGTCAGACAGTCACTGATGTACTTAGATGCATACCCTGAGGCAAAAGCAGCACAAAAAAATAGCCAAACAAGATGTTTATATAGTATCTGGAACAGGAATAGGGGGGGTGAAAATAAGATAATACCTTAATATAAGCAAACAACATGGTTTCTTCTTTTCTGCTGTGTACAATATTGGCCATTCTGCAGGAACAGAGAATTTCTGGCAACAGCAGACATGCTTTGGGACATACATTTCCTTTACCGTCTTTGAAGAAGAAATAGCAAATTTCTCTGGTTGGAAGCAATGATGTTGGAAGCAACACAGGTCTGTAACAACCTAAACTCTTCTGGCTGTTGGTTCCACCCTCCCTTCTAGCCCACAGATGTATGGTTCATCCCTACAGTGCAGAAGAGTACCCAAAAATATATAGGCAAACATATAGTGTTTCCAAATCACTTCCTGGCAATACTGAAAATTAGTTCTGCAAAAGACCCCGATCCACATCTATACAATCCCAGCAAAGGAGGAGCAGGAACATGTGGCTTGGACAGGAGCTGGGAATAGGCCTGATCCTTTCAATATAGCACAGTTACAGATTAGCTTAAACAGATCATGAAACTGTATTCCTCAATTATAGTGGCTCTAAAGAACAATGTCCCTATTGAGTCCAGGGCTTTTGCAGACTCTTGAGCTAAGAAGTCGAGCTTCCTTGTGCCTGCTTTCTGTGAGACTCTCTGGAAGATCATGACGGAGAGGTCAGGGATGGAGTGGAAGTTTTCTGAAAGATATTTACCTATTTTCAACTTGGAAATGATGTCCTTTATTCATCTATGAGAATTCACTCCAACAGTTACAAGAAAGCCTGTTCAGTATTCAATTATGTAGGTTGACAATATTTTAGGCAAGACTTGGTTCTACCTGATATTTCTACTAAATTTCTGGTGACAATGTTTGTAGAGATTTTAGAGAAGGAAGTAATTTAAATTTAGATGTCTTAGAAATGGAATTTGTGGTAATATTATTTTGAAGGTATAATCTCCTCCAGTGTAAATTACAATTGCCTGATTATTTTCTGTGTAGAATTCATCGTGTGCTGTTATATTATCCACAGATGTGCACAATCGTTGAAGTTTTTCTTTACTAGCAATAAGGTTATATGATGACATGAGTATCTTGTACTAAATTAAAATTTATTTCACAAGAGTATCCCCCGCTAAGAGGTTTTTTTGTCTTGGTAAATTGAGTGTTGTGACTGTTCTAAAAACAGATGTAGCATTATCTGAAAGCTCAACTAAATGCCAGAGAATATTGTTTTTATTTAAAGGCTTGCTAGCTTTCTGGCAGTAAATGCGTTGATCTGTGGATTGTTTGAAAACGTTAATTGTATATGATAGGTTGTCTTTTCTGTATTTATTGTGGAGTCTAGCAGTCTAATGTTGATGGAACACTAGTGGTATCTACTGAATTCTTGATGAAATTAACTCTAAAACCCTAGTTTGGAGTTCAGATGCATCATAAGAACATAAGTTTTGGTTATGAGACTATCTAAGTAGATCATGGAAAAAGATACATGATAGAGTGAGGGTTGCTCTCAATCTTTTCATCCCCCTGTCTGTATTAATATTGGGAATTGCCCCAATCCGGGTGCAGGACCTTGCACTTGATATTCTTGAACTTCATGCAGTTTGCACAGCTCCACTCCTCAAGTCTGTCCAGGTCCCTCTGGATGGCATTCCTTACCTGCAGCGTATTGAATGCACCACTCAGCTGGTGTCATCCATAAACTTGCTGAGGGTTCACTTAAATCCACTGTTTACATAGTTGATGAAGATATTAAATGATATTGGTCCCAGTGTGAACCCTTGAAGGACACCACTCGTTATTGGTTTTCACTTGTACTTTGAGTCATTGACTGTAACTCTTAGGACGTGGCCATCCATCCAGTCCCTTATCCTTCCAACAGTCCATCCATCAAATCCGTATCTCTCTAATTTAGAGATAAGAATGTTGGAAACTGTATCAAAGGTCTTTCAGAAGCCTAAGTAGATGACATCTGTAGAAGTCTATGCAGATAATATCCCTTGTCCACTGACACAGCCACTCCATCATAGAAGGCCACTAGATTAGCCTTCTACAGGCCAGGATGGTCTATGAATTTTCACGTTTCTTTAATGAAGATATTACAATTCTATGTGATAGACTCACCCAGTTCTACTTTATGAAATTTGAGGAACAGGTAAAAAGTTTTTATGGTGGGAGTGTGAGACAAGATTGGACTTTGCTGACCTTAATAAGAAGATTGAAAAGATAAAATAAACGTTTGCTCTGTTTTAATTTACTTTTCCTCCAGAGTTTCTGGTTTAAAGCTTGAAATTCAAAAGTTGATCGTACCTGGAAAAATTATGACAGGAGGGATAAAGGCACACTTTAGGCACCAAGACAAAAGCCTGTCAGTTTTCCAGTTCCTGCTCAAAAGCCATGGAATATGCAGGCTTTTCAGTTTTAAGAGTCATATGAATAACTCAATATAAAAAGTAGGTTATTTTGCTCTGTTGTCGCTGGAAGAAACAGCTTCCCTGTTTCAACTGATATTTTTGGTTGGAAAATAAAATTGTAGCAGACATCTGTCAGGGAAAGTTTTCATTGCAAACAGGTAAAGTCATGAAATTTTAAACAGCTTAAGCCTTTCAATCAACACCATATGGAACTGATTATAGGTCAGAAACAGATTACAGGATAAAAAGGACATGACATCCCACCCTTTGTATCATTACATATCAGTAATTGTGCTGTATAAAAATTCTGTGGTGAAAAGTGCTTCTAAAGATAAATAAGAGCAACAGAATAAAATCCAGTATCTGTCCCTGAACCTTGGTGAAAGTTTCTGGTAAGAAACCAGAATTGTTGGCTTTACTCAGAGGTGCACAACTGCTGTGCTGGAAGCAGCTGCAGTTATCTACCTTATTTACAGACAGTTTTAGTTATTAATCCTTATTATAGAGTTTATTATTTCTATAAAGATCAATATTTATCATAAATAAATCATTATTCTATAAATATTCTAATATCATTTATATTTTCTATAAATATATTGGGCTTAATATTCATCTTATATAAAAAAAATTCCAAGTGATCCATATTTTGTGAAATTCCTTACAGGATGTGTCTAACACTGTGGTGCCATTCTTACTACAGCCTGTGGAAGGCAGCTCACTGCAGTAATTATTTGTCCACGGAAAATGTGATTAAATTGCAAATGAAACTTTAGAAGTTGATGAAAGACTGTGAAAAAATCAACTATTTCCCATCTTGAATCATGACAAAAAAATGAAATATGGGATTTTTTTCTATAGGTTCAAAAGTGTACAAACATATCAGCACAGAGATCACTCTATTTTCCTATTTTATTTGTTAAGTGGAAAAAAAACGTAGTCTTGAAATTAATGTACCTGTTTAATTTTGACCATCGGGATGTCCCATACCATGTGATACCATGCCCAGCAATAAAAGCTGGGGGAACAAAAGAAGGAGGAAGGGGTGGCACTCAGATCAATGGAATTTGTCTTCCCAAATCACCATTAGGCGTGATGGAGCCCTATTTTCCTGTAGGTGGCTGAAGACCTGCCTGTGACAGGAAGAAGTGAATTAATTCTTTATCTTACTTTGCTTGTATGTGCGGGTTTTCCTTTACCAGTTAAACTGTGTTTATCTCAACCTATAAGTTTCCACACTCATGTGAAAGTGAGCAAGCATCTGTGTGTCCAGAGTTAAATCACAACACTACACCAGAAGATTAATTCCCACTCTCCTTGTTTTTTGAGCAGCACTGGCTCCAAGTTGTGCAGCTGTTGTGGTAAAAAAATGCATGAAATTTTGTCTTTAAACCTTGCGCCATGAACTGCCTTAAGAATTATGGACTGAAGCTTTAACTTTCCATCATGAAATGATGGACTATTATTAAAGATGTCTTAGCACAGGTCAGTGGTGTGACTTAGAGCCTGTGTGTGTTACATGATTGCTCTTCAGGCACAGGAGTCACAGGTGACCCAGCCCTGAGGTAAGAAATACTTTGTAGCTATTTCTCAAGGAAAGGTGAAAAGCTTCTTAGGAAGATTGAGAAACATTTCAGCACTGATCTGCCTCACAAAATATTCAGGTGTTATCAAGAAATAAGAATAAATTGAAGATTGTTATTTTTGTATTTATTTTTGTGTTTTACTGACAGAAGTTAGAAGAACACGGGAATTAATGTTTTTCTGAAGAGTAAAATAACTATTACAGAATTGGAGAATTCCAGTAAAATAGTAAAACATTTTTTATCATCTCCACCCAATATGTAATTTCTTCCCCAAGGAGATTTTCTCCCTCTTACACTCATGCATAGTCATGCCCAATATGATTTCTATCCGTTGTAGCCTTTGTAATATTAATAACAACCATAATTACATTGTGCCTTCTGACCCCAGTTTAACACAACAGATTTGAGTTCATGCACTAAGTAAAATGTTTAATCACAAGCGTGCTGAGGGAGGAGCAGGTGTTGTCAAGCATCTCACCAAATGCTTGCCCTATGGCTGGTTTCCTCTTACACACCCATTTATTATAAAGTTGATGGAACTCACTGCTCCTGCCTCTCTGAGATTCTTAAGTAGCACCTCCGGCATCAGCATATTAAAAAACAAAATCAAACATGAAAGAAATAGGGCAGGTGGATGGTCATAAGGACTTGGTGCTATTTAGATTACGCAGCTTCTTAGGTATGTTCTTACATTAACAATGAGCATTTGGTACCTGCAAGTATATAATCACCTCAGCTCATGTCATTGCTTGGTTTAACAGCTAATACTTAAATCATGGTTCTTGAGGATTGACAAGAGAATGCTTTTTCCTTCCAACTAAATACAAAGAATAGGGATCCAAGTTTATATTTTTTTTCTAAGGGTTTTTAAGACTGCTTCATTCCTGAACCTGCAAGGGCTAGTCAAGTGATTTCATGTAATAATGTGAGAAATGTACTTGATACATTGTCATTCTGTGCAGAAAGGCAAAACACAGGTCACTGTCGTTTTAGCAGAGAGGAACTATTCAGCATAAAATAAATCTGGATTCTCATTCTGCACTGCTGAGGTTCAAAACATTGAAAACCAAGCCCTTGAAAATTTATTTAAACCCAATGGATGTAGATGCTTACTATGCACAAATGACATCTCAATGAGAATTCTTAGAAATTGGTACCACTTTTATGTTTACAATGCACTTGGACCTTTCCCAATGCTGATCTATGTTTTAAGGCCAGAAGCCGTTACCTCTGACTTCCAACTCAACATGGACTAGAGAATATTGCTTGGTAATACCTGAATAAAGCCCATAATTCCTGGCTGAGATAGAGCATCTGTCCTCTAGAAAGCCATTCACTCTTTATTTGAAGATTTTAAGAGCTGAGGAATGCATGAAATGCCTAGAAAATTAACCACTATAAGAAGTTATTTTTATATAAAATTTCATATTAATTCAAGCTACTAATTTATATGTTGTCTATTGGGATGAAGAGCCACCTTCATTTAAAAATAATCTCTTAAAGGCAGTGCTTATACAGTATGAGCAAATTACCTCTTAGCCCTCCCTTGGATACACTAAAGAAATCAAACTTCTTTATCCTCTGGATGAAAACATGTTTTTTCCTGAATATAACTGGTTCATATAACTCTTGTCAGCATTTTCTAATATCCTTCAGCACAGACTCCAGAACTGACAGTAATGCTCTCATTGATGCCAAGGGGAGCCCCACTACTACCACTTTATAATTTTCCTTGTTTCCACTTCAAAAGTTCCCACAGGTTCTTTCCACACTTAATAGTCCTGGAAATGGGTGCTCAATTGATTGACTGCTGTGACCTTGCATCATCTTCAACTAAAATAGAATCTCATCCTGTAAATGTGACCCATTTCCTTGTAGTTGAATATATTAAAATGTGAGTTGCTAAGTACTATTTATAATGAATCTCAGATCACTCTGTAGAACTGGCCAGCTCTTATCATTATTTACTGTTCCCCAGATTTATTTTTCAGCTGCTAATTGTCTATTTTGTTCAATTTAGCATCAATGTCCCATTAATTACCCCTCAGACTATTCCATGACCCATCTGTTCTCACCAAAAGGAAGTTATATTAATCTTAGTCCTTTTTCTTTCTTAAGTTCATTTATTACTTCTATTAATATTCTTTTGTGCAATCTGAAGTCTTTCTTCTTTCTCTCCAGAAAGCCATTCTCCAGTGCTAAGCCTGGTGAAGGCAGTGATTGCAATGGGTGAAAATCTGTTTTGTTTGTTTTTTACCTGCTTATTTTTCCTCTGCAGCTGTTCTAACTGATTTGGGAATGTCCTACAGGCAGCCAGCAAGCACCTCCTATCCCTATCCATCATAACTTGGCCCTTCTTTTATTCTGTCTCGTCAAGTCCACTAAACCATTTGTCAAAGGATGTGCCTTTTTATTTCCAGCATTTTCCACATGTCAGTGCAGTAACCAGGCTAGCACAAGACCCACTGCAGGGAATGAAACTTGCCCTAAACTCAACTAAGCCATTTGCAAAGGGCAAAACTTAGCCAAAAATTTATTATGGATTCCCTCTGCTATTCTATTGTCTTCCTGGTTTACTGCAGACCCTGTATCAGGAAAAGTCTTTTCCCCAACAAGGGAAAATGGTGTAGACCAAGAGAGATGCTGCTTCCTCGGAGATGTTCCATTTCTGTCGATAGGGTAACACTGTCTGTTTTAGCCAATCAACATAGCCCCTTGCTAGAAGTTAGCCACAAATGGATCTTTAAACATCACACATGGGCTACTGAGAAATATTTTACCATGTGTCGACACTCACATTGCAGTATCTTCCTCATACACCAATGGTCACATATTTGGCTGAGCTAATCCACTGACACTGCAGCCGAGTGAGATGCATCCTTGCCTCTCCTCCTCAGCTGTGCTCACAGCATACCTCACCTTCCACAAAGTACAGATCTTTTCTGCTTACACTGTGAATTGAGAAATGCACCTGAGAGAATTGTGACCTGCATGCAACTCCATTTTCGAACTGGTTTTAAGCAAAGATTTTCATTCAAAATTATGATAGGTATTTGTAGGAGTCATCTTCCGTATAGCTTTTAAAATGTCTTGTTAAGAAGGGGCTGAGGCTCACACCCTCATCTCCAGGAGAAAGTTTATACTTTTGGTTACAGCAGGGCATCCCCCTGATCTTCTGGTGGGACTACCATTCCAAGCAGCAACACATTCACAGCATGTGGAAGGGGCCTGAAGTAAGCAGTAGAAAAGGCTCAAGACTAGGAGTCTGAATTGGGAGAAGTAATCCAGCTACACTGGATCTGTCTCTGCTGCAGGGGATGATGATACAAGTTTTCTGATGGCTTTTCTGTGTAAACTGTAGAAACAAGGAGGCAAAACAGTAATTTTGGAAGCACTGATCTATGCTCTGGAGATGCAGCTGGAGGTGTCTTGCCTCAAAGCAAGGTTTTGAATTAGAGGGGCTACCAGTGCCTGCCTAAAGTCCATATTTGGGGTATTCAAACATTGGAAAGGAGAAGAATTTTACTGCTCTGTGCTGAATATTTCTCTTTGTTAGCAGTAAAGTGATCTTAATTCAGTGTGTGGAATTTCAATTGCTCATTTTTGGTGGTTTACCTTTCAATTAATTCATAACTCTGGATGTTGTTCTGGGGCCTAGGAAATTAAGCATTATAGCATCGACACAGGAGGATGTGCCCAAATCCTGTGCTGACTCCAACCTCAACTAAAGCTAGAGAAAAGGAGGTCAAGAAGCGGTAGTGGATCTGCCTCAAACTGGGGAAAATAATGATTCTGAAGGGGAAGTCCCTCCAGCTGGGATGCATTAGGGCAGGATGATGTAAGAATGAAACTGAAACAGATTTTTTCCCAAAGAAGGAGTTGAGACACAAAAGGGGAAAAAAAAAAGATTTCTTATTGTGAGAAATCTTTAAAAGTCACAAAGGCATAGTAAGGCCCTAGGTAAGGGTATCTTTCATGATCATTTTTTCTTCTGAGTCACAGAATGATTCCTGACAAAAGAAATATTTTTTCTCAGTCTGAGGTGGTCCAGGGGTCAAAGTCTCTCCCGTCTCTGTAGTCCTTAAATGGTTCTTACTGCTTGCTCTCTCTTCACTCTTTGTTTATCCCTAATGAAGCCATCTGGCCCAACTTTCACAAGGCTGCTCAATACCTTGCTGGGTAGGGCCTCAAACTCCCTTTTTCATGTCAAGTTTTTTAGTCAGACACTATTTATAGGGTTTTTTACTTGTAAAAACTACAAGAACTTGGAAACAATAAGTGGTTTTTAATATTTTTTTTGCTATTGTAATAAATATAGTAGACCACAGCAAAAACCCCCAATCTTCTACATCAATTACATTAAAAAAAAATAGTAATGCTCTGATTCAAACATAGGAAAATGGGGAATTTAAAGCTAGGGTTGATAGCCTTAGTTCAGACAAGCTGACTGAGACTAAGTAAATCCTTTGTGCTGTGTCTCCAACTTCAAACAAGAAATGTATCTGAATTTCCTGGATTTTCACATTCTCAGGATGATTCCTGGTATTTAAACCTTAAGCCAGCAATGAGTTTGAACCCATTAGTGGACCCTTAGTGGACCTAAGTGAATGCATTATGTTTCTCTGGCACAGCAGTTTCCTGCCAAACCTCCCCTTCCCAAAACTCCCATCAGCCCTGTCACCATTGAATGCATTTGTAGTGGTAAATAAAACCTCGTGGAGGCTGCTCTGCAATCCCTGAGGACAAATGGTACAGAAGGACCATCATGTCTATACAGCTTAACTTTCTTAACCCTTCCTCGAACTGCCCATGGAGAGTGTTTTCTGGCCTGAGGTGTCACCTGGATTGTCCCCATGATAACAGTAATTGACTGAGATAAAAACTGTGCCAAAAAATTCACAGTATGAATGTTTGCATTTGTGCTGTGTTTAGGCGCATGTGCTGACCTTGTTTAGTTTGCTAGTTTAGCTGTAACCATTGTGGCCACATCCAATTCTCCATAGGTTGCTCACTGACTGGGTATGATTAGTTTTATATACTCGGCCTTGGATGTGAAGTTACCTGAAGTACAATCCTATAGTTTATCTTTAAAAAAAACCACAAACAAACAAACAAAACCAAATCCTTGCCTGAATATATGGAACTAAAGGTTTTTTTTCTGAACTTTTTGTACCTTTCTTTGAGTGTTTTGAAATTTAGATACTGAAAATCAGTTGAAAAGAAGAATCCAACCTTTCTAAAAAAATCTGTTAATAAAAATAATGAATGACAAGTGCTACATACGGAGTGCATAGTTTTGAAACAGGGAAAAAATATATCTATTATACAAAGTATATTAACAAGCAAATAAACCTAAAGATGCGTGTTTAGTCACTGATTAGCCTTTGACCACTCTAAACTGAGTCCACTGTAAATTCTATTGGTTAGGAAAGTGATCAAAATATAACATAGGAATATATAATAATGACATAAGAATTACTTTCTGTCTCACCAAGAATGTATAGGGTAGTGATTTATATCAGGTGCTGAAAATGCCCTTTTATCCTCATCCCCAGAATTGGCTTCAGCAGTGATATGACAACTGCTACATGGGGAGGTAGACAACCTCAGGTGGAGAGAGGGAAGCTTGTACTATGAAAGAGGAGGCTTGCTACACCTAAAATTGCTAAGAATTTGGGTTTACAACTATCTAGCATTTTTTCTTCCAGCTTACAAACTAAATCTTGCAGCACGTAGTCCCATATGTAATTATTTCCTCTGTTTGAACAAGTACTGCTAAGAGATTCTTCTTCCTTTTTACTTTTATTATCTTCTTATTACAGCTCCATCCCTAGTATTTCCAAAAAGAAGACAAATTTTTGTAACTACCTTGTTGGATATGCATGATATGATTTGAATTTCTAAAAGACTTGGAGAAAGTTGATTTTCTATGTTGTGGAAAATTTAATTGGTAGGTTACAGTATAAGAAACAGAAGAGATGCTGATACTATTGCATCCTCCTGCTGTGCAAAACATGGAGGCTGTGAACATGTGTGAGGACTTTCAGTCTAGAGAGCAGGCACAACATTTATTTTTGAGGGTGTCAATTTTCCTTGAAAGATATCTTAGCCCTTGTCTGTGGTCTTTAACCCAAAGAGGATGTGATGGAGAGAAGCTGGGAGACTTTCCTATCCTGAGGTACATAATACCTTAGTTATTTTGGATCAGAGTGAAGGCTGAAAGTTCTCTTAAAACTCATGTCCCTCACTTCTTGGGCACTGCTTTAATTATTATTAAGCTACTTGGCTTTGCAAAATTGCTTTGGGAATCATTTGTGGCATCCTTCTCAGAGATGGTGTCAGGGCACGTCTGCTGCACTCGATGATAGATAACCCTTCTTGGCTTCTCAGTTTATGAAACACAGGCCTGAAGTGACATGGTTATAGTGTATTTCTGTTCTGCTGTGCCCCTGAAATAACGATGGAAAATTCACTAGAATACAGCAGATGAAATGAGAAAGCAATAGCCATTAAATAAATGCTGCTTTGAAGAATGAAAATTCTGCAGAACACTAGTGAGAACTTTGACTGTCACATGAAAATGCAGAGTTAACTATATGGTTATTAAAAGCCAGGCCATATTTTCCATCCATTTTTATTTGTGAGGTCTCCTTGAAACAACTTATAAAACTTGGGTACCTAGGCAGCTTTTCTCTAGGGAATATAAAACTATAGCAGCTGATACTGGTAAAATGGGTTATATGGAGCCTTAGAAATGACTGCTTGATTTGTCCAGTATTTATTGCCTGAGTAATGTACAGAAACAGTAAAACAGAAAAGCACAACTTTCCATCTGTGCTGCATTATGCCATACATAAGAACTATTTTTCATTTGAAAGGGTGGTAGCCCCCTAGGCTTTCTTGCTTTGATATCCTATGCTACCACACATGATATGATAGAATATAAACAGACTGACTATAAATCTGAATCTTTACAGTTTTGAAAGCTGAAACATTCCAGCACTCCCTTCCTACCAAACGGGTCTCTTAAAGTGTAGCCTGGATCAGGTGTTTGGACTTTTTTTTAAGTGGAGACCAAAGGTTGTTGTGTCAGAAACCTGAAGCCATCTAGGAAAACAGAAAGAAAAAGACCAAAAACAGGTAAACAAAAAAAGTGTCGACATCTGGTACATAAGTTGCACAGCGCAAAAGCTCATCAGAACACAAGCAAAGGGTTTGCTGTTTCAAACATCATACAATTTTCAAGCATTAATTTCCCTTTAATTCTCTAAAGCACTGATCAAAACTTTGTATGACTTAAGAGTTACCAAAGCACCAGCCTGAGTGATGCTGGAAGAACACTATCCCGTTACCCATTTGTAACCAGAGAGACAGCAGGTTAAAACAGATGGGTTTGTAGCCAGCCTTAAAAGGGATCAAAATTGTTGTTTAACAAGAGAGGTCAGTTAAGGGTTTTTTTTGTTATTCCATGTTTATATTTTTTCAGAATATAAGTTAGAACTCTTATAACTAATTTTCTGAAACATAATGGATTTTGTGAATTAAACGGCTCTCGTTATTTCAGTATTTGATTCAATTTTTCTGACTTGAGCCTCATACAAATTGATAGGAGGGTGAAAATGGAAGCACTTTCCAGTGCTAAGCAGCACTTTGGAGCCCAATTAAATCCTCCTGACATCAGGTGGGAAGATATATTCCAAACAAAAACTTCCTATACATATAGATAGGTATTCACAACTTTTGGCACTAAAATATGTGTATGGAGCTTAAATTAAGGAACAAAAAAACCTCCACCAAACCAAAAAAAACCCCGTAGTGTGACCTTTTCCAGCAGAAACATATGCAACAGCAATAAATCACACTGGTAAGGAGAGAGCATGGCTTTGTCCACAGTATCCTGTCATATCCTTGAGATATTTTAGATCCTCTAAAACAGAAGAGAGAGAGGAAGGGCAGGTGAGGAGGGTCCCAGGTCCAAGGGGACCAGGGCAGTGGGATGTGGGGGAGTTCCTCTTCTTGGCTTTAGCAGGGAGCCATAAGCCTGTGGCTGAGGAGCAGTGCCCTGTGATTTCCAACCATTTCTACAGTAGCCCCTGGTGGTGTGGAGCCAGGTCAACTAATCCACCACCACTGAGCTCTACGTATGTGTGCAACAGCCTGAATGTGCACACACAGCGACAAGCTCACAAACACAAAACTTCATGTTATTACATTACCAAGAATCCAAGTGCTCAGGAGGAGAAATGCAAAGAGGACCCACCAGCAATGCTTAGAGAAACTACTGCATATTCTTAATGATATACAAATCCTGGAAATGTTGAAACTTTAGTGAGAAGAAAGAAAAAAAAAAAAAAGAAAAAAAGGTGGTTTTGTGTCTCCTGTCCATTCCTCAAAACAATAACTGGAATAATTATGTTTTGTTTTAGTTATTTGTTCACCAAAGCTACATTTATTTCTTTCCTTAAGAACTACATTGTGTATAATTTTAATTACAAAGGAAGCACTGCTAGGTGTGTTTATGAGCCAAAGTAAAAATCCTTCCCCTTGGAACAAAAGCTATGTCTGTAATGTCCTGCACTTTAGAGTATTTGTAGATGTAGAGTATTTATAAAAAGAGGAAAAGATGAAAGAAGAAAGCTTAAATATTGTTAACTTGTAAAGAAAGAAAGAAGATTCTGAATTTAGGATCAGGAAGACTTCAAATTTTATAATATAGTTATTGAAGAAAAACATTTTCAAGGGAAAAATAGGAAAACAAAAATTACATCCCCATGTATATAGTCACTATAATATAGCCTCAAGGGATTACAGATATATATAGACTACATGTTAAATTTAGTGGGCTTACAGTTGCTTAATATTAAAGATTTTAAATGAAATTATTTCAAAATATATAAATTAAGATGCTTTGAGTAACTGAAGTGCAACAGCTATTTCATTTTAGATTTCTCTTTAAAAATTTTTTTCAGTGCTCATTTAATAAAAAAAATAGGTTTTGTTTGTTTTTTTTTTTTTCGTTTGATTGGGTTTTTTGCTAAATTCCCTTATTTACTGTCAGGCCTTAAGTCAGGGGGAAAGTAATCTGTTCCCTCTTTCCCCAAGCTTCCCCCAGCCACTGCTTCTCAATACTCAATACTATTCTTGAAACTGGCTATATCACAACAGATTTTTGTCTCGAGTTTGGACGGACAAACTATTCTCTAAAACATTGATTGAGCCCCAATTCTGTGATCATTTTTTTGCTAAAAAGTTAGAGCCAAGCACTGACCAAACACAGGTGCCCTCACA
The DNA here is from genome assembly GCA_004320125.1 of Scolopax mira. Taxonomy (NCBI): domain Eukaryota; kingdom Metazoa; phylum Chordata; class Aves; order Charadriiformes; family Scolopacidae; genus Scolopax; species Scolopax mira. The sequence goes on along the minus strand of BJBW01001752.1, from coordinate 489,290 downwards.
ACCCAAAAACCTTCTTTTCCCCAGCAGTGCCTCATAGTTTCCTTTGATCCAAAGAGAACAACAAAGCCCTCTGCACATCTCTGCATGGGAACAGGTTTTGTCCTTCAAACCAATGTCTGTAGCTTCTTTGTAAAAAGAAGAAAAGTTATTTGAGTCAGGTAATACATGTCACATGTTTTCAGGATCTGTGGTGTCAAAGGCAGATGCCTGTCTTTGACACAATGCTTGCAGATAACTTAGTGATGGGAGGAGGGAAATTTCCAGATTTGAATCAGGTTGTTTTGTTTGCCTTGTCTGCTGAAATTGTGCATGGTTAGTTGAATTTCTTTCAATGCTCTTTCAACACTTCTACGCTCACCACTTCAGTGCTCTAGAAATGGCCAGGCCCCCTCCTGCCTTAGCAAGGCTGTGGGTACAGCTGGAGCCTCTCCACAGGAGCAGGCAGGACCAGCCTGTCCAGAGAGGCTGTGCCGTTTGGGATCCTGACAGACCTAGTGAGACAGATCATCCTTGGTGAATGTCTTTGGGACACATGAGGAGGTCACAGGCTTCAGTGCTGACCAATCACTACAAAGGAGTCCAGACCGAGCACTGCTCAATTTTAGTAACAGCTATCATGGAAGCGAGGAAAATAATTTAAAATAATTTGAAAGATCATTCAAAAAAATTGAAAAAAAATTGAAAAAAATGAGAAAATTAATTGAAAAACTTTCCTTCCCATTTCCATTCATTGATGACACCAAACTTCACAGCTTGGATGGATGTAATTCAGGTAGATATTGCCATTATCTGAGGAAACACCCTTAAACACCTCAAGGACAAGTAATATCATAACCATATCTTTTCCCCAGAAATCTTTGACCCTTTTTGTCTTCGTTATTTCAAATTTGCTGCAATTGTTACATTCCAATACTGGAATGATGTTCTAGCTTTACTCATAAACTTTCATTTCCACATCCTTGTCAGAAACAGAATTTTCCCTTCAAATTTCTCTTGCCCTGCAGTTTCCTTAGCTGGGATCATGACAGCATTGCGAGTCTGGCAGTCTATGAGGATTAGGTGTTTGTTGCTTAACCTTGTTCTGATCACCTCAAAATAAATGGTTTTATGAACCATCCCCACCTTAACAGATCTTTTAAAAATCACTGTTCTCTTAAAACACAGAAAACATCTGTGATAAGATGAGACATGAACAAGACTAGGTGGAAGTCAATAATCCTTCTCTCTAGAACCACAAAGTAAGCTTTCACATCAGATCTAAACCAGTAATATCTTAACTACCTGACATGTGCTTGGCTCAAGATAATATAAAAAATGTAAAATATATGGGAGAAATGGATACATGGGAGAAATGGATGTGCTTCTAATTTTGCTTCTAAACTGAAAATTCAAAATGTAATTTACTCAGGGAGTGATAACTCCAATTAATAAACAATTAGAAATCCATTACTAATCAATGCACAAAAAAGTATCAGCACAAAAAAGGGTGGCATAATAGTAGTTTACATATTTTGCATTCATGAAGTATACATATGCTGTACCCATTAAAGCCGACTTAAGTTACTTAACATTCAATTGTGCATTTTGTGGAGTGAGTCAATAGAGTGACTCACTAGCCCACTACAGTGCCATATGGGAAACCTTCCCTTTCCTGACCAGATGGAGACTAAGCATGTCACAGAAAAAATGTGTTTTGTCTCTGGAGAAAGGATGTTGGCTGCTTCGTTCTTAGACTTTTTGACATGCCAAGCCTTCTGCTTGTGTTGGGAGTCCTACATTTTGGGGTCTCATGGATCTTTCAGCATGTCTCTCAAATGCTGAGCTGCAGAAGACAGACAAAACCAGGCTGTCCAGAAACCTGCAAGTAAATTATAACTTGCTGTGCAATTCAAGATTTAACCGATGGGAGAAATAAGAAGAAATTATCATCTTTGCCATCCTTTTAACACATAATCCTTTCAGAGGAAGGCAAGTGCTTTCCATTTCCCTGTGGAAGATTTAGATGGATGGTGATTTAGATGGTGTTGTGTTTTTGCAGGTGACTGAGGCCACAGAAACCTTATTTTCTATTCCACCCTGGTTGCATCTACCTAGAACTCCATTTTCTTTTTTTTTTTTTCTTCTTTCCTACCCACCACCACCCCCAATCCTTTTTGCACAAGATATTGCTGCTGTAATTTTCCTCATTTTTCTGTGCACTTCCTTCAGTGGGTAAAGGATGACTACACCCTTATGAATTTTTCTGAAAATAGCAGAAGGAAAATGCAAAAAAGTATTACTATTTTCCTTCCTTTCCTAAAGAAATACAGTCAGGATCACACAGGTCCACTGTAACTTTTGTAAGTTAACAGGGACATCAGAGACATGAGTCCAGGCATTCTTGGTTCTGCCAATTGTTGATCGACAAAATGGTCATTCATAGCCTATGCAAAGTGTAAATCTTCTCCCAAACACATCTACCTACCACCTCACGTTGACCATATTGGAACTTAAGGCAACCCCTACTTTGAATGCATCCAGGGCTAGGTGAGTCTGAGTTTATGTGCAAGGAATCTGGGCCTACATATGACTATGTAGAATATATATTTTTTTACAGGTCTTTCTTTGCTACTTTCCATAACTTTTCAAGATTGTGCACTCCTAGGTTCAAGAGCATTCATTTTCTGTTTTTGCAGTGTTTATCACAGTAAGACCCAATCTAACTAGTCTCTTGAGTATAACCACTCAAGAGATTCAAGAGCTCTCACCAGATTCAAGCTCAGATGGGCCTTGACTTCATTAGATTCGGACATCGTCTCAGAGAGTGTCTCTGCTATCCTCCTGGGTAATGTTCCTCCTAGGGAAGGACTATCCCTGCTTCCACCTTCTTTTTAATTCCTTTTAATGTCTAAATTTAGTGAGGAGCTCTTTGCTCACCCATGCAGGTCTCCTACCATCATTACTTAAACACTCATCAGGATGGATGAATCTTGAGCTTGGGGAAAGTGATCCTAGAAATCAACCAGCTCTTCTGGACCTCTCTTCTACCCTGTTTCACTGTTAAAGTCACTGCTGTCCACATGACTTTCTTACCAACCCAATTGACAACCCCTTCAATTGATTGTGGGTCATCATTATCTTGCCTCCCTGCCCCTTCATTCCTAGTTTAAAGCTCTCCTTCCCAGGTTCCTACTGATGAAGATCCCTTGACACTTGGTACTTGTTCCACTTGGTCATGCCATCTGTAGAAACCGAACCTCTGTTTCCAACACGGTATGTGCAAGTGTTTGTTGACCTACAGGATCCATCTGTTTTTCATCAAGCTCTTTCCCCTCACTGGAATAATCAAGGAGATGCCACCTGGGCTCCCATGCCCTTGGCCTTCACCTCAAGTGTGATGTAGTCGTGCTTGCTACCTTCCAGGCTTCCCCTGACAGTATCATTGGTGCCCACATGAAAGAGCAGCAGGGGGAAACAGTGTGAAGACCAGACAAACCTTGGCGACCTCTCCACAGCATCCTGGATCCAAATGTCTGGCAAGCAGCAAACATCCCTAACCAACACATCCGACCAGCAGATTGTGGTCTCTATATTTCCTGCAGCAAGGAGTCTCCCACAGCTAATACTTCTGCTTCCTCCCAGTGCTGCTGTAAGGCTTAGGCTTGGCTCAGATGCTTCATTGGGCTCCCAGCCCTTCATCTGCTACCTGGGTACTGAAGGTGCTCTGTAGCTGCAGACTTTTGGATGGGGTAGGAGTTATTCTCCTAGTGTAAGAAGTCACAGGATTACAGCCTTTGCCATCATGAAAGTCTGTTGAGAGCAGACTTGGTCTGCCCCTCAATCAATGCAGTTAGGGGTTTGGGCTCTTGAAGAAGATTCAGTCAGTGTCTTTCTCACCATCTCTGTTGCTGCACTCCCTGCTGACCTCCTCCCACTTCAGTTTTACTTTACACAGACAGTTCCCCAGTTCTCCTACAGGCAAGGAGCCCATCTCTCACAGACACAGAAAGAGAACCAAGCCATCCCTGCAGCCCCAGGCCATAGAGCTGCATCCTCCCTCAGGAGCTTGCTTTGAGATGAGCTTTTGGCACACCAGGTAAACCTGCTCCAGTGGGTGATGAGTAACCATGCTTTGTAGCACTTCCCCTTCATCACCATCACCACACATGTACACAGCAGAGTGTCTGATACCCTTCTGTTCCTACTTCTGCATAAACAGTTACATAGGACTCTCCCTAGCACCTCCTGGAACAGTCCTTGGCCCTCAAAAATCAGGAGTCAGCTGGAAACAGAAAACTGAAAGCACCCTTTGATCAAGAGCAGCTGACAGAGCCTGTTAGAAGCTACACTAGCTTGCTAGCCCTCCCAGCCCACTGTAGCCACCCTTTCCCAGTGGTCAGCCCAAAGTTCCTCAAACTGCTCCTAGGAGAAATTCTCAGAAGATCTAGGAGCAGAGACTAGAAACTGCTGCACAAACTGCTGCAGGTATTGATTACCTCTTTCAGATGTGGCTCCTGAGGCAGGGTGCTCAGTGCCATTCAATACAAGCTAAATTCAGCACCAGACTATTTTTTTAATTACTCTGACTTCAAACAGATTAATGAAAAAAAGACCTTCTCCAGACTGTCTTCAGAAGCTACAGCTATCAGAGCTGACAGCTGTGCCCGTACTGAGCTTCCCAAAGTTTAATGAGACTCTATGTAGTTTTTTAACTTTAAATATGCTATCACAATTCCAAGGTTAAGAGTTGCTAGCTTATGGTCAGAGCCTGTGGCATCAAGGAACTGCAGCTGGCATAAGTTGTTATACCCTCACCAAAACAATAGGTATCACAGTAATTCACAGTCATTCTGCTCTTGGAGAATGTGGTTTCTCCATTGTACATGTGAATGACAGCTTCAGTGATAAGACAGGACCAGACTGAGCCTTCAGTTTTCACTGAAATCTGTCACAAATAAATTTGTAACAGGAGAAAATGTCAACTATGACTAATCAAAATATGTTTTCAGAAGCTATCTCTCAGCACAAAAGACTATTAGTGACATCACACAGAACAAAATACACGTTTTACTCAAAATCTGCTAATGAAAGATCCAGATTTTATGTGACTGTCATAGCTGTTCAGGGAGGGAGAGCTTTAGAGACAGTAAATTTGTTGGTGACGTATGAGCAAAATAGGTCACCTGAAGTTAACTAATTTGTAAATTTTTATAGTTAGCCTTTTCAGTTGTGATTTTAATGAGGTACTGAAAATTCAGAAGAATAACACATTCAGGTGCATAAATTAGTGTTAGCACATTTTAAATATTCATATTATAAAAACCTGCTAGAAAATGGTAGACTAAAAGGTTATAAAAACAACAGAAAAATTGAGTCTCTTAACTATAAAAGTTTTCAATCCATCATTTCCACAGAACACTAAAATAAGAACTTCCTTTAGTTTTCCAGCCACAAGTTTGTACTCAAATGAGAAGAATATTCACCAGCCCAGAGAAATTATCTGATTAAGGAGTATATTAGAGATGGAAATAAGAAGATGATTGATTGTAAAGCCTCTCAAATTAAAAGCCATAATCTCACTGGCCATTGAAATATTTGGAGGAACAAAACGAAGGCATGCGAGAAATCCATAATGTCATTTACAAAATGTGGGTCTCAACACCTTCCTTCATTATTGTCTTTTCATTCTTTTTTATTATTAGATAACTGTGAGATCTTATTTCAGCAACTTGAAGGAACAAGTGTGGCTACAGTGCACTCATAACATGGACAATTATTGAGTTCTTCCCTGAGATAATACAAATCATTCCCCACACTCTCTATTTCAAGGAAATTGAAATCTAGTTCAAGTGAGTATTAAAGCACAAATGTAGTCGACATCAAGCTGAATTGTGATTTATGGATTTTTAGATATTGCTCTTTTCTGCTCCGACATTCTTTTTCTTTACTGCTTATTTAGTTGGTTCCACTTTACTGCTTTACACCTTTTTAAAAAGTTTATTTTTAAATAAACTTTTATTTATTTAAAGTTTATTTAAATATAAATATTATAATATATTATATATATAATATATTATAATATAATATAAATATAAATATTTTTTGTATGACTGATACAATTAGATGCAAAAACTTTGGTCTCCAGCAAACTTCATACATGAACGGGTTTGTTCAAAGTGGACCTTAAACACTGGGAACTAGCAAGAGCAAAAAAAACCCATGTAAGATTAAAACGGTGGTAGATTTTGGAGGAAGAAATTGTCATCCAGGAACTTCCTGCTTGCATTTGCCATAGGAGATAGTGATCCCGGTAGTCAGCGAAAACACACAATTATTTGCTTTTTTCTAAAGTCTTTTCTGACAAAAGCTTTATTTACATGTGGCTAAGGTCAAACACCAGTTGGGAACATAGGAAGATTGCTCAATTGGTCCATTCACTACAGGTTCCTACCCACAGCTGGATTTGTTGGAAAAGGGAACTGGCCTCTCATCCCTGCTCACTCGCAGCCAAGCAGTGCTGTCTGGGAGTCCAGGCCAGGCAGGTCACAAACAGATGATGTTATTTATGTAGAGAGTATCTTCGTCATAACATCTCCAGGGAAAGTTTGTTAGCTTTGTCAGACTTCTCACTTCCCAATGCTTTTATCTTGTGATATAAGTTGATGACAAGGTCACGAGTGATTCACAGAGGCAGGAGTTTTTCTAATACTTGTCAAAAGTGTCAGGACTTCCAAAGGAATTATTCAATTAATGCTGCAAATTCTCCTTAAATGCAAACACGAATGGCTGGTTTAGAAGTATCGTTTAAAATTCTTGCATCTGTACACTAAGCTGGATTCTCATCAACTTTTTAATTTGTTCAGGAACACCTGGTAACCCCGACCCTGTGGTCCAGGCTTTGCAGCTCCTGGACACTGGCTTGGCACCCTGTGGAGCTGGTGGCAAGGTGTTCCCATGGCTCCCTCATGACTTCCAAAAAAGTAGTCATATCAGGTCACATATCCAGAAAAGGCTTCCCTAAGTCTGAGTTTACCAAGTAGAAATAAAGACTGCTAGAAAAAAATTCACCACTCTCTGAAACAGGTGACAGCAGGAGAGACACTTAAGAGGTGTCTCCCTCTCTCTCTTGAAAGAAGGGCTGCCAGCCCAGATTTAAATGACTATATTTTGTGTTTTAGGTGAGAAGTTAGGTGAGATGAACTCCACCTCCAGTGCTTGAATTAAGAATCACAACTATTTCTTTCCTACCAGCTGTAGTGGAGGCAAGATCTGGCAGGTCAGCATAGCCTGGATCAGTCATCTCACTCTTAAATTTAAACACTGTATTAGTAGCAATGTCTAAATTAGGCATTTAGAGTAGGAGGTTTTAATATGGTCCCCCATCATAATTTCATATGCTTTTAGAGTGCCTGGAAACACTTGGGCTTCTTTCCAGACTGAAACATCCAAATCCAAATAGTATTGCATTATAAAGATACTGTGAATGATGTATAGCTCCATATCACAAAGTAATGCATAGCATTTTTATCTATGTTTAGTTTGTCCCTGAGTTTGGTTTGAATGTCCTCAGCAAAGTTGCTGATATTAACCACAACAGTGACCAAAAAATATGATTGCACCATTGTTAAAAAAAACCTTATTTTTATCTCTGAATATTCCTTTTCCCCCCTCATTCTCATTGTTGGAAGATATTACTTCAGAGATCAGCTATTTCAGTTGTTTCCAAGTTTTAAGAGGCAGTAAGAAAGTTGCAGACCTATAAGCTCGGCCTATCTAGTTATTTAATCAAAGAATGCATGCTAATTGTATGCTGAACAGTGTATTGTCTGCTCTGCCAGGAAAAAGTAGTCTCCAACTCAGTACCTTACTGGCTTAACAATGGGGAAGGTTTTATGGAATTTAATGTAAGGCAAAAATGTAAGTTCACTTGGTGATTTTGTGAAAAGGAGTAGCGGGGGCCAGGATAAAGGAAAAAAAGTATATGAGAACTTTAAACCAGAAGATGTTCTAGTTTATGAGCCTCAGAAACATGGATATATATAAGTCCAAAAAAAGTTGTATGTCTGTGTTTCATCTGGTTTTGGTTTAGTTTGGTTTTTTTTAATTTATATTTAGTTTTTCTATTCACAGTAAAGACACCCTTATTAAATGAGTAGGAATCAATGCAGAGGTGATCTGGAAAGTACATTGAAAATACAAGGTATGTAGCTTTTGCAATAAATATAGAATTGTTACATTACACATGCTTCTGTACACCTTTATTCATATGAGACTAAGGAGGAATATGTCTACTTCTGAAACTATATTCTGTTGTCTGTTACATAAATCTTCATTTTATTTAAATGTAATTGAAAATGAGCATTCACTATGGACATTCTCTAGACTTTCCTGAACCTCTGGGAAGTTGGGTTCTGTTTTCAAAGGAGGAAAGAACAGTGAAGCTATGTGAGACAGAAAGGTTGAGAGTCTTACATCTCTGTGTGTGTTTATGTGAATACTTTATAGGACTGCACCCAAATTACATTTAATCTAGGTCTTTTTTTTCTTGCTGCTAAATGGTATATAACTCTTCTACAGACAAACAATGATCCTTGAAGATACACGCGTTGAGTGCAAGATCTAGAAATCTCTCTTTTATCCTCTGTGTTTTGTATAAATTAAACCTTGCAGAAACCCCAGCATGTCCTTCCTTTTGCATATGGCTTACAATGCAGTGGCCCCATTCATTTGAAGGTCCTCCATCTGACCATCCCTATCCCATTCTTGTTAATAATTTTATCTCCTCTCAGACAGCTCAAATAAATGCTTCCAAGCCTCTTTCTGGTACTTTGGAATAAAATACATTTATATACTATATAAACACACATCCAGTGCAGGCCAGGGAGAGATATGTAGAGTTTCCATTAGTACAGGAACTCCTCGGGGTATAGTTTAAGCTGACTCCAGGAAAATGTACTTGGAGATGCCATAAAGAGAAAGGAGGATTCCTCTGTTTAGAAGAAGCTTTGAAGCAGAGCCTTTATGGGTTGGGTTTCTATTCTAGCATAGAAATGACAAGTATAAACTTTCTCATAGACAATTTCTGGATGATGGAAAAAGCTGTAAACACAAGTTCAGCAGTTCATGGATACTCTAAGTACTTAAGATTACAAATGATTACAGTCATTGTGATGTCTGTAGTCACTGCAGAGTGAGACCTGTGAAGTCGCACAACACAGCTATCAAGCTGAGAGACCTCTGGGAACATTTAGTAAATGAGAAACTGACAGCTTCTCAAGGTGAGGCCAAGACTAGGAGATGATGCTAGAAACCCATGCTCATAAAACTGAAACACAGGTTTACCTGAAAGAAAGTATTCAAGGGTATTTATATTTTTAATTTTCTATTATTTTAATTATAATATTTTTAGAAAAAAGTACTCTTTTAGACCCTTCTAAATAGAAGATTTAATGGAAAGTATTAGAGAAAGATTTTCCTTGCTGGCATAGTATGAAAGACCTTACCTTACTTGACACACATAAGTGAAATCACTGTTATTTAGGAAATATTTGATGCTTTTTGCTATGAAAGCATTAAATTTAGGTGTTGCGTAGGTTTTTGCATACATATCCTGGCATTAGCAGCCATAACAATATCTTTAACTGTAGCCATGTTTGTTCAACACTGTCAGTTAGAAAACCATATTTCAAGTATTCATAATTTTGTTAAATTTTAAAAATCCAAGATTAAATTTCCTATATTAGAGGTCTACTTTAGGCCTATTTAATTTATTTTTTAAATTTGAAAATATGATTCAGATAATGTTTTTGAGGCAAGGGTAAGGGCAACATGTATAGTTGTGTCTCCCCTAAGAAATACTTACAACCTTTTTATTGAGAAGCTGTATCAACATAGTGCTTTGATGCATGAACCCCAAAATTGTCAATGGGTGTACATGTTGTGTAGATATCAAAGATACAATTTTATGCATGGACTTGTTGAAGTTTGCAGCTAAATTCAGTGTATACTGTCTGTAATAAATGCATATTTACAGTTAAGCAGTAATGCTTATTACAGTTAAGCTCTTCCAACTACATGTGTGCTTTGCCTCCAGAGCAAGTAAGCAACTAAGTGTCTTTCCAAGCTGTAGGCATCAGGCAGCCAGATTCCTTTCCCTGTGGCTGCAGTGGGAGCAAAGCAAGAATATTGCACTGATCTCAACCAAACAACTGCCCAAACTGAAGGAATGGGTCAATTGTTCTTTTCCTTGCTTAATTCTTGGAAATTGCTCAGCCATTTCAAACTTAAGGAAGGAAAGAAGGAACCAAGGAGCCTGAGGTCCATTGTTGTACTTCAACCATTTGTTTTAAAAACAACGAGTAGGACCTCTTGAAGGAAGATAAAGGAACTGTTTTGCATAGGGACAAATCTTCGCCTTCTGCAAATGTGTAGCATCAGTGAATTTCAATGACAGGTATGTCTTAAGGGTGAAACATCTTGTATTATGTGCACCCCATACTACAATTCATTAAAATTTCTGTCTTGAAAATAAAACCAGAACAGACCCAAAGCACTACTGGAATCAGAATAAAACCTTTTTTAAGCACTCCAGTTTGGAGAAAGTGTCATTTTACTGTGTATTTCATGGCTGAGTAATAGAAACCATACACTGGAAGGAAAGCTGTTCATGATGTGCCATATGACTAACCAAAATGGAAAACATAATAACAGAGTATCTCATGAGATCCTGTCCTCATGAGATTTACAAATTTGAGAAAGTGTTAAGATAAGTATATGAAACCGTGAGTGCTCGAATCTCAGAACCTCAGAGGATTTGAAGCTTGCCTGTTGTTTCTAACATATGTTTTAATCTACTTTGTTATGGCCTAAGAAGTGTTAAAATTTCTTTTAAATCTATATTTCTAATTTCTACCTTCCATGCCATCCCTGAGGTCAGAAAGCTTTATAATACCAGGGAATGTATATTTTCCAGAAAAGATAGAGCATTTTATTTGCTTGCATGTGTACAACAAGCTTGTGGTGTATGTGGTGCAGAGCTTCTGGTCATGCTTTTTAAACAAGCACAGAAGTTTTGATTCAGAGCACGCTAGTCCTGACAGAAAAAACAGATATTCCCAGACAACTGAACACATCCCAGACAACACATCCCAGAACTTTATTACAGAAAATCTTCCATTTTCTTTTCAACCTACCAACCTTGATTTAAATTAGGAGTGAGTCAGGTTTTGGAGCAATTTCAAAATCACTTGCACCTGTAACTATAAAGTACTTTTTTTTCCAAAAGCTGGTTTTGATTTCTCAACCTGAGAATAGCATAACTATGTAAAGTTTCTCCTGATGTGAGATTAAATATCTAAGGTCAAAAACCAAGTGCAAAGCTACTTACCTATATAACAACAAAACTCCTGACAGTGATCCTGGTCAAAGGACCTAATCCCAAGACCACAGGCTACATACAGAGTCAGGTAATATGTCTGGACTCTGTAATTTCTTCCTTGCCCCTTTCTGCTAAACTCTTGTTCATACCTTTTAACCCTTTTGTTTCTCTATTTGAAATACTTCCCTGTTCCTCAGGACTTCCATAAAGCTGCTTCTGAATACTGTAAGCCTTGTGCTGCTGATGCTGTTTCGTCTCAGTAATAAGAAGTCCTGTGAGGTGCTCTTTCTCCTGTGAATGCTGAGCTGAGCTTCAATGACAGATGATTTTTTGGTTTTTACCAAGGCACAGTTGCTGAGAATGATGGCATATAAAACTGGAGTTTGCTACATAGATATATGGGACAAATGTAGGCTGTATAAACCTTTTTTTTTGTTGCTTCCCAACACTTAAAGGTCTTAGAGAACAGTAAGAAAATAAGAATAGAAAGATAATGAGCTGTGCAGTGGGTGACATGGTGACTAAGCTGCTGCATTGGCATGAGAAGTCCCGATTTCTCTTCTTACTCCGTTATGCAGCATCAAGGCTGTCCCTGATCCAGGTATCATCCTCCAGCTTTCATCAGTTATGCTGAGTTCAGATGTGAATTCACTGTGACCGCAGCATTCACTGTGTAAATTTCATGTTTCATACTTTTTTGAAGCATCTCAGCACTTCCTTAACCCAGCCGGAATGACTGGGAACTCTATTTCAGCTTTCTAAGAAGAAACCCTAGGGTTTTTTAGCATACAACTCATCCCCTCCCAATCCCCAAGAGAAGTTTCACCAAAAAAAAACTTTATAAGGGAACTACAATCCATTCTTCCAAATGCTTCTGCTGCTTTCTTTCTCTTAACAGTTTGTTTTTTCAGCCTTTCTCCAGAACTTTTCTTGCTCCCCTTCTTGTCCTCCCTCTCCTTTCTCCGCTAGACTTTTCCTCATTTGTCTCTGTCTCCTTCCTTACTTTTTCTGGAAGGGATTTGGGTCAGCACTGGACAGCTATGCTTCCTCCAGGCTGATCGGACACTTCTGTCTCTGTTGAAATTCCCAAAGCTCCTAGTTACTCCTAGTTAATTTTAGGGTGTCTGGGGGAGGAAAGAGCCTGGCACTGAACCAGACACACATATAAATGTGCCAGAAAATTACACAGCAGTCAGAAAATTGCAAAATATGCAATTTTTATGCAGCCCACAATTTTCTAGAGGTCTTGATTATCATCCAGAGTTCAGCATTTTACAGGAAGTGCAAGAGGTTACATTTCCAGTGATTTTTAAGTGACCCCAAAACTATTATACTGGTAAAAAAAAGCATACCACAATTAACTATTTCAGTGATATTTTTATCTATTTCAAGAACAGTCAACATAGAAAAAGGCTTTTTTTTATGAAACAGATTGCAGTTTTGTAGGCAATTATTCCACAACAAATTATCCAACTAATGGTGTACCTAATGTATTTTGTCTTTGAGAAGATGGAAGCTGAAAATTCTATTGTAGGGGAGGATTTTTCATCTTTGTTCCTCCTATTTTGTTCAACTTTGTCATTGAAAGGAGTGCAAAACCACAAACTTATGCCATGAATTCTCACCACTCAGCTCATAAATGAAATGGCTGGACAACTGGGTTGACAACACCATCTAATTTTCTCCTGTGTGATGCCTTCTGTGCTTAAGCAAAGTTACGATGAGTGTGTCTCTGCACCTTTGAGGATAGTCAGTGAAATCCCCACTGTAGGCTACTGCAAAGGCACAGCATGCTTTCTGTCCTGGTGTGTTGTAGCTCCAGGTGAGGAGCTACCAGATGTGCTGTTTGCATTTGGTGCAAGAGGACAAGAAGAGAGATTTTATTGAGGGTTGTCAAGACCCCACAGCTCCCAAGGGCTGCATCTGTATCCAAGAGTCCTTTCAAGGTTTCTCTTGGAGCTTTTACATCTCTCAACATTTTAAATTTTGTCAACAGATAGTTGCAAATTTCAAGAGATTGTCTTAACTTTCAGATGCCTGGAATAAAATTTATACAGCTGTGATTATGCTCCACTGTGTATCCCGTAGCCCTGGCCCTGCCATGCACAGCCTGGCCAGTGCGGTTTTGTGAAAGGATGAGAGCTGGGCAGACACAGCCACCTCTGAGGAGGTTCAGTGAGAAGGAGCACGTACCCTCCTGCTGGTTCCTCAGTCCGGGCAACCAGGAACAGGGAGCCTGAGGAGCTCCTACACACTGAGACACAACCATCACGAACAAATCTTTTGATTTGTTATTTAAGATAGTCTTGCCAATTAACTGTGATAACTCCTTCCTTCCATAAGCTGTAACATGTTCCTGTTACGTAGCATTTAAGTCACATTTGACCTTTCTCCAGGAAAAACTCTAGAATTTGCTGATTTTATGCTAAAAAAACTGCAAAGTGAATGATAAAGAGGGACAAGAATGGGTAAACAATAAGGTTGTACCACACTAAATTTGAAACCCCAGCAGGCAGATACCTGCGAGCTTCACAGGTAGGAAATGGAGTGAAGATGGAGTGATAGGAGCACCTGACCTCAGTACCTTGCTAAGATACCTCAGGCACCTTATCCTGAACATATGAGGTCTGTCATCATGGAATCATAGAATGGTTTAGGTTGGAAGTGACCTTAAAGATCATCTAGTTCTTCCACCCCTGCCAGAGCCACTTCCCACTAGACTGGGTTACTCAGAGCCCCATCCAACAAAGCCTTGTCATATGCTCACTTGTCTCGTTACTTTGGATTCAAGCTGCATGTATGATCTCAGTACTGACACATCCACACAGACAGTTTGGGGTCTTCCACTGAAGCCTGTTTCCCTGAGGTGAATGGTGTCCCATGTGTCCCAGGAGACTGTTAAGTACAGTTACCTTTCAGTGTAATGCTTCTTGGTATGATGAGCACACAAGTGCACAGCATGTGCGTGATGGGTAGCACTTTATACACAGTCTGGTCTTCAGCGTGTGAAGTTGTTACATAGAGAGTCATTTTTGGCCTGCCTATCTTGAGAAAATTTTGCAAAAAATAGTTTGTTAATTTGTGTTAGTTAAGGGGAATTCATATGAAATTATTCAAATGGTTGCTACTTACTGGGTTTGTTCTTTTAACAAAATGTCATCTCTCTTTTCTATTGACACACTTCCTAAGCTGATATTTAAGAACAGCATCAGAAATGTGTGTTTATAAGCTTAATTTCTCCATGCTAGCTCTTCTTATAACTTACAATCATACATCAAATTACAATTGTGTCCTTGACACTGGAGAAATGGTAATGACTGTGAGGTTCTTTTTATAAAAAGAAGATTACTAAAATTAAGCAATAATCTATAAGCATGAGAAGGTTACAGCTTTAAATAATGTCTCCTGCTGTGAATGGAATAGCAAGGTAAAATAAAGGTTTTAGCATTTATAAATGTCAAGGCAACACAGACGTTCATTTTAACAGCATGACACACATATCACTTATAAACTTATTGTACTTAAAGATTATTACCACTATACTATACAGATGGTTTTGGAATCCAACTTAAAATTTTAAATGGTTTTGAATTTTAAGGTTTTGCTGAAATAACTCATAATTCTACTAAATGTCTCATCGATAAAGCTAGGAATAACAGTAATGCTATAAGAATTGTCATGATTTACATGATATTAAAAGTTTCAATGAGAAAAGAAAAGCCTAAACAACTTGACTACAGCCTTAGATGCTGTCTCAAATATTGTGATTAAAAAGCACTACAACTGGAATAGGTCAGAAATGTCACTTAACCTAAGCTATATTTTCTGCCTTCTTCTTGTCAAAAGACATGAGAAATGCTAGAATTAAATGGTAAAGATTCAGACTGTCATCAAGACACTGTGCTTTCAAAACAGTGGTGAAATGTATTTACTTAGCCAGAAAGAATTGAGGTTAAAAAAGTGAAAGATGTCATGTCAGTACCTCCAACTGGGAAATAAGATGTGGTCTATATGCCAGTTTATTGCTCTGATCAGGGACCCTGACATTTTTCTTCCCTCTCTCTCCCTCCTATCCTCCAACTTGCTCAAGCTGAAGAGAATGATGAAAATGCACCATGGTGGTTTCTTCCAGGATGTCACTGCCATTTGGTGATCTAATTGGCCCCAGAGGGCCACTCAACCATTTCCATCAGAGAGAGAAAAGATTTTTTTCCTTCTGCTAGAGACTGATAGGAGGCATTAATTATGCAGACAGCATCCAAGAATGAAACAGTCATTCTCAACTAAATCAACATGCAAAACAGCCATGGAAATTGTCACATCATAACAGCAAATGGTTGCGGCAGGAGTAAAAAAACCCCCAAATTATTATAAAAAAAGAACCAATGCAGAATTGGTATTGAGGTATAAATTCTACAAAATTACAAAAGCTTGTGCTTGATATTGTCTCTTTCATTAGCAATGTGATTTAAAATAGACTATTTCCATAGTTTTTTAAGAAAAACATATAATAATAAAAGCCAGACTAGGACCCTTAAAGCTTTTATTTGAGTTTCTCAAATTGTTAGGAAACAAAGATGCATTTCAGCCAGCCATAATGGAATATGCTTACTTTATAAGACCACTCTTTTCCCCACCTTAGAAAACTAAAAGAAAAAAACAATGGGGGAAAAATCTCAGTCATTTCTTTCTCAAAAAAACCATGAACCTTTCTTACAGTGTGAATTAAAAATCCTGTGAGAGGAAGAGAAAACAAAGAGGTTTCCGACAGTGAAGCCTGCTCCTTTTCATAGAGGTACAAAATTGGACAAAATGTTTCTTCTTTCAGAAAAAAAAAAAACAAGCAAAAGAAAATATAATTTACAATGGGGGGGGGGGGGGGGGGGGGGGGGGGGGGGGGGGAGGGAGGGGGGGGAGGGGAAGGAGAGGAATTATTGCAGGAAGAATATTAATAGGAGAAAACAGCACAACAGACAGACCCAGTTCTACAGAGTATGTATATGTTGCAGACAGCTGCATAATTTACCCAGGAGAGGTGTGTCTAGTCAGAGCTATTGTCAGTACCAAAGTGAACTCATTTAAAGCTAGCTCTATCCCCTGACACCGCGCTGCCACCCCCATGGAGGTTTCCCACTACAACCTCTAAGAAGAAAAGTCAAACATTGGAGAGAACTCTGCACTGTGCTGTCACCATGACTTACCTTCACTAGGGTTATACATGTAAGCAGGCACTTTGGATACGTGCTGCAGCATAGTTGATGCATCTAGTGAGAAGGCTGTGAACTTAGCCAACATCAGGGACCAGTGTCTAGTACACACACCATAGAATGTAAATCCACATGCTGACCAGAATATTATAAAATTTTGCACAGAATAGCTGTCAAAACCTCATAGTTTGAAAGGGCAAGTAAAAACAGTGTAGACAAACCCATGCTTTGTGGTGGATTCTGTTTCTCTTTCATGCAGTTGCAGCATGCCAGAGAACTTGAGCTTTGGTCAGGAATAAGTCTTTCAGGCCATGGGCTCTTTCTGTGCCAAAGCATATGTTCAAGTCCCTGAGGAAATCTAGGAACACCCAGATGGCTGATCTTACTTGCTCGGTGCTTGGCTTAAGTGAGATGCAGGTAGGTGGATTCCTCTTTCTCCTGTCTTTGTAGTAGTAGAAAAAAATCTGGCCCAGCATCTGGAAATTGTCTCTGTGAGCCTGATTCCAGCCAAAAAGATTCAAGCCAACATTAGACACGAAATTACTAGAAAACTAGAAAGTCTTCATCTGCAGAGTTGAACTCTTCCCTATATAGTCTTAGAGTCTTCCAGGAACACTCCTCCTGATTTCCCAGCCAGAAAATCCCATTAGCCCTTGTTGCACAGCCAAGGCACAAACAAGCATGTTTTGGAAAAAAAAGAATTTACCAACAGGGTATGCCTTATGTGTTTTCCCTGAAAAAGGAGTAACTTTCACAGTAGCTTAGATTTTAACAGGACCAAGCCAAAACAGTGAAGAGGATAGCACAGTGTCCACTGTCACTGTTACGCTGCTTTTACAGTGCTTCTAATTAATAGTATCTCACTTTTTTGCACGTGTCTGTTGTCAATTAGGTCTCACTGAATTTGGCATAGGTAACTGTAGGTTAAATCACATCATTTCACAAGTCACAGGATTTTATGATAACATATCAAGCACTTTCATGATGCCAACCAACCTGTCAGCATCACTATGAGAAAGAGATTCTTTTTAAATTAAGAAAAGATGGTAAATGTAGTTAAAATAGTAATACAACCAGTGGAGCCAGAACATAATAAAGTTGACATTGTACAGTATATACAGTGTGCTTTCAGCTTGAGAGAATGCCTTATGACAGCTAATGACCAGTAAAACAACCCTCCTGGCTTGGAAATATGTTTCATCTTGGCATTTGGGTTTTTTGGTAAACAATTGTCTGTGCTAAAGTTATGTCCTGCTCAGTCCAAGTCAATGAACTCTTATCTACATTGACCATTGACTGTAGTCATTGGGACTTCATGCGGAAGGAAGTGTCTTCCCAATCCATGTGTGGCAAGACTAACATCCTGGTCCAGTTAAGCACTTAACTAGAACCACCTGAGTACAGTAACACTAGTTATGTAGTGAAAACTAATCATCAATCAAGAACTCTTCCAGATCAAAGACCTAATAGTTTTCTAAAAACGTGATGAAAATATGTTCTACATAACAAGCATCTATGGGTGCAAATCTGTGCTCCTTGCACTCTGGACACTGTTTTTCAAGGATAGAGGCAAGTGTTTTACAGCCGGAGCTGATCTCTTTTTATTATTTCTTTTTATTATTTCTTTTTAATTCTAAAGTAAATTTTGGTTTTTAATTGATAGCTAATGGAAAATAGTGTTCCTTATTTTTAAAGAGGCAGAAAAATTTAGGACTGGTTTCAAGCTGCCTTAATTGTAACACAACATTCATTTGTTGGACCCCCAGGGAAGCTAGGGTGAAATGGTAGCATGCAATAGCAGTGTGTATGCCACAGATGCTACCCAGGGACTCAGGTTAATTACATACCAGACATGCTTAGAGACCACCCATGTAAAACAGCTGGCAGGATGGAGGGTTAAAATTGCTCCCTGCTGGTCCCACCATTGCACACTGCCCTCTTCAATTCAGTGAGAATCTCTTTGTCTGGGCTAATTTACTTCAGCCGGTATAACTAAGATTCACTTATCTCCACTCTCCAAGCGTTGCTGGCTTTGGAATCGATTCCCTCTATTCCCTACCTCCTATATTGCTTCAATTGTCTGAACCTAAAGAGTTTATTGATGTGGATGTATATAGTTTTCCAAGTGCCATACAACAACACTGCAGAAGCCAAAGGAAACAGGTATTCATTTAAAAGAAAAATTAGTTACAAAGACTCTCTCTAGTGTGTGAGCTCTTCTACATAAGAAATGATTCATTGTTTTACTCCATGTTCTGATGTTGTTATACAAAATATTTTTTCCTTATCTTCACTATGATACTGAATCACCTGAGGTGCCTCTGAGGTCATCCTGTTATGCTTGCCTTAATTCTTCACTTCTAGGGTCTTCTGGCTTTTAGCTGAACCACTACCATACATCAGGACAGGGAGGAAGGACTTTGTGCTTTTAAACAAAAGTGATATACTATGAACACCAATATGACCATAGGTGATAGAGGGTAATGGAATATATTTGTAGTAATTCTTCTCACCCAGATCATGAATTAGGTTTAGTTTTTTAAGCCACTCCATAACCATAAATTAAAATCGTGATAAAATGTCCTTGGCTTTAGAGATATCAGCTAAAAATGACCATCATTCTCAGTATAATTTTTATTATTAAACTGTTCTCCTGGTATTGCTATACAGTAAATATAATATTTCAAGAGGGTGGTTATTACAGACTGATATTGTCAGGCAGATTTTCCTAGAAGATTTAGTAAACTGAATGCAATGAGTAGCACTAATGGATACATTGTATTGCTGATGCTCTAATTTTCCTTAGTCTACAGAAAAGAAATTTGGTTTTAGATACTGCATGAGAAACTGCCAGTAAACAATGTGTATAGACAAACAGCAGTTTCTAATGGTGAAAATACTGTGCAGACTTCCACTTTCACCCTCCCATTCTCCCACTGTAATGTCCTTTAAGCAGAAGTTTGCTCATTGACTTCAGTTCACTCTTCTACCGCAATTATTCAGCAGGCAGCCTGAGACCTAACTCTGGCCTCAATAACCAACATTCATATTACTTAAGACCCTGCTCCGTCACTTATATGTAACGTGAGTAACTGCTGGCCCTTGAAACTCAATGCACAGCCCACCAAAGCCACAGGAGAGACTGTCACTGACTTTGGTAAGCTTTAGAGTAGGCTTAGGCTTACTGTGTGCCTTAGTTCCTTATTCACTAGCATGAAATTTGACCATAAATGAAGACGATCCTACAAAATGAAGCTGTCTCAAAGTTCCAGCATTTTTTCACTCATATCAATAACATAATGTCCTTTGATCTGAAAAAGCCTATTAAGAGGCAATGCTAATAATGAATTATCTGTTAACAGCAGCTGAAAATAGTGATATAAATAGATTTAGAAACTTACACAGCCAAGGAATATGAGAGACATCCAATAAGTCGGGCTAAGGGAAGTCTATTCTATGTTCAATGACCAAAATAAGAGGTTAAATTATGCAAAAACTTCTGAAACTTCTGAAAAAACACCTGCCTGTAGGCAGGTGACCTCTGGCTACAGGATGTGGAGCACTATTAGGGAGGATGAGCTGCTACACTCACTGCTGAGAGTTAAAGCAATATAAGACACATCTACTTGCATTTAAAAAAGATGTGGTACGTACATTGGTCCAGACCCACTAGGAGTTTCTCTTTTAGTTCTGTTTCTATCCAACTCTTTTTTTGCTCTAACCAGGCAGAGGTCATGCAGGATCAGACAGAGAGCAGCATTGCCTCGAGCACCTATGCAGCAGGAAGGGGCAGCTTGTGGGAGGAGGGACTTTGACAGTCAAATTTGTATAGTAGCTCCCAGTATTGAAACAGAAATCGCTAACTGCATTCAAATATGCTACTGGGAGGAAGGGGAAAGTTTATATCCTTCTTAGCCCAATTCATATACCTGTTATAACTCCCTCTCCCCTCATTCCTGCCATCTGACCATAGATTGCCTTGTGCTTTTCATGAAATCAAGTATCAAGACACAATAAAACTAATCTATTCTATTTATATGTATAAATAGATATGTATATATGTATAAATATGTACAGTATATAAATATATAGGCCACTATGGAATAATAATAATAATAATAATAATAATAATATATGGACTTTTAATGGAGTAGAGTCATGACCACTCTGCATTACAGTCGCAGTCCTACTTAACCTAGCATCCAGACTCTCATAGTGGCAAATAATGTACTGGAATACAGTAGTGAGGGGCTTAAGCTTATCTGGCCTGAACTCTTAGGTTGCACAAGATTTCATCTCCCTTCTGAGAATGTTATGACTGCCAAGTTTTGATCCTAAACTCTGTGGTTGGCAACAGACTCTTCCGTCTAACCCCCATGCTGTGAAAAATATTTGTTATTACCCCTTTTGAATGTCTCACCTTTAAATGTCACTGATAGTTAACATTTTTTCCTGTCATTCAAAAGGAATAGACAGTTTCTGACATCTTCCTTAGATGCATTTTAGCTACACATGTAAACACGGTTTTATCTTCAATCTCTAGTAAGCAATCTTGTGTTTTTCATAAAATAATCCATGGAGCAGGGACTTTTGGCAACACAGAATAAGCATTACTCTAAATACACCTGAATACCCCAGCCTTAAGAGTGAAGCATTTGGAGACATCACTCTGTGGTAGATTAGATCCAATGGTAAGAGCATTTTGTTACTTCGTGGCATCTAAACAGGTGGGCAGAAAATCTGCTTGAGAGCTGAAATGAAAACTCTGAGTCTCTTCAGTTTAAGGGAGAGGGACTGAACCCCGGTCTCCTTCTTCTGCAACATATGCCTTACTGGAATGTGACTACTGAACGTGGGAGGAACCAGGCATTTCAAAACATATGTGATGCAGAGTCCTCTCCTGGGGCCCAGCTCAGCTCCTTGCTGTCTACACAACAGATCTGAGACTCAGCCTCAGGGCTCAGTAAGATCGCACTGAAAAAACTATATGAAAGGACATCATTAATTTTATTTATTTATTTCTTAATACTTTTTATATTTAAAGACACCATCTTTAATTTTTATTTTTTTGTAATGCTTGCAGTCTCTGACAGGAGCGCTCCCCAAATGTGTATCAGATCAGGCCTCACACTGAATTTAGATGTAATTCTGGGCGCACCTGAATCAGGAGTTTTAGATGTTTGAAGACCATTCGTGTCAAATGAAAAGCTTCTGTGAAGCATTGGTGCCCCTGGGAATGACGAGGGATCAGAAAGTGCCCTGATCCTTTTTTCAGAGTTGCATAATTCCAGTTTGTCATAGCCTCATCACTTCAGCACCTTCCGTCACCTACCATAACCTCCAGCGTCATCTTACAGCACCTAAATCTCCACTGCTTTACAAGTTGCTGTCAGGAATTTAGTACCTTAAGGCTGACTTCAACACCTTTCTTTTATGTTTTATGTTTTTTTCCAGTTTTATAGCCATTACACAACTGCAGTAAATGGCAACAAATCAAATAAATGACTTAAAGCACTGCAGAAAAAAATCCCTTGTCTGCTCATGCTGCTCTCTCAAAAAGAGTTAAGTGCTTATTAGGGTAATAAGTAATATTTTGACCTGCAGAACAGCACATTTTCTTCTTTTCCTTTTTGACTGTTTAATATAAACAAAATAAATGACTCTCTTGTAAGCTCTTTTTGATGAGGCAACGCTAATAAACAACACCTGATTTCAAACTCCAGCCATTCCAGGTGCAGCTCACACTTGGCTTGGTGCTGTCAACAGATCCTTGGGGAGCCCTTCTTACTGCTCTGTGAAAATAATTAACCCCCCTCCAGTTTTGGCTGCTCAGAGTGTGCCATTATTTGGTTGTGCTAAGCCTGGCTACTTCAGTTTTGATGTCAATGGACTTCTGATCAGGCTTTAAATTGAGAGGCACCCACAGTCTTGCGATCAAAGAGTTAACCAGGCATGTTTTAATTTTCCCTTGGGTCAGCCAGTGAGCCAACGAGCTACTTCTGTAGCTTCTATTTTTTCAATCATCTCCTTGATATGGCATATATCCACTGGCAATAGGCCCACGAACTAAAATTGCAATCCCTAAAGAGCACCTGAAAACAATCAGATGATTGCAATTTGCTTTGTTACAAAGCTAAGTTATCTTCAGACAGTTGCAATTTATGCAATTTCTAGAAATTTGAGTTTATCAAAGTGCTGGAGTAGTTTTCATTCCTCCTCTGAAAAACTTTTCAATGTTTTATATATATTCTCTCTCATATACAGCTATACAAAATCATTTTTAAAAGATTATATGATGTAAAAAAGATTGATATTATGTCATATAAACTTCTTCTTGGCTTTCCTACCAGTTGCACAAATTAACCACATTAATCCTGAATAAAAACCACCAGAGTAAGGATAAATATTGCTGTCACAAAACCAAAAACATATAGCTGGTGCAAAGCACGGGTACAGGCTGGAAAATTTTTCTCCTAAGTCTGTCCTAGAACACAGAAAATATTTTTTAAAGTCTGCTTTCATTCTTTTCTCTAGACCCTGAGACTTTATTTCATATTTGTTTATGAGCAATTTACATTTACTAGAGGAGCACGATGACCAGCTTTGACATCGTGTGAGCCTGTTGGACTGTTTCTAGCCTAAGTGTGTGCCTATAAAATATAGCTGGGGCCCAAGAGAAGGGGTAATTGTGCTGTTCTTTATAACTTCAGCCAGATCACAATCTGTGATAAAAAGTTGGGGGGCTTCTGTCTAAGGAAAGATCTTACTGCTTCACTTGTGAGTACCAAAATAAGCGGGTGTTGGAAGGTACCTGAAATAACAGGCTGGGTAGCCAGAGGCATCTTTCTTAACTTTCTTTTTCAGCTATAATCCTTTTTCTGATACAGAAAAGATCTTGATTCCTCTTCCCTCTAGGCAAAAATCAAAGCATTCCAATTAATTTTAATGGATAGTTTATCTGTCTTGAGTTTTCCTGCCAGGACTTTCAAGATGTTTACTATTTGAGAAGAAGTGTACAAAGGGAGTGAAACAAAGGGGGAAGACAAGAGGTGGGGATGTTAAAAAATTTTTTTTCAATGACATTTGAAAGGAACAACTCAGTGTAAGTGCTCCTTTTATCCATTCTTCCTTGACCCAATCATATTTCCAAAGTCAGGGCCAGAATTTTAGCTGTGCAATTCGTATGACCTTTAACTGCATTAACCTTCCAAGCCTCCCAAGATGCTTTGAAGATTTAAACATTATTCTTTGCTTTAACTGTGGAAATATTGAGATCTTTATTCTTTTAAAAAAAAGTTGATCATTCAGAACTAGCATTTAGTTATAAGATTTGTCTTGTGCTCCCTGTTAAGGGTAGGTGTCCTTTTTGACTAAGTCAATAACACACATTCTCCAAATGGTATCTGTCTGCTTCATTAATCTCATTCATTTGTCAAAAAGAAATCCTAAAAGTACTATGTTGAGGAAATACCACATCTTTTTGTTATTTTTTATGATATGTTTTTTATGATATATTTATATTATGATTTATTTGTTCACCTGATTGAACCTCTACATGCCATTGACTAAATTGGTCCTTCAGGAAGGCAGATGTGCACTCTGGGACAAGCACACGCTTCCCCTACTCCCTGCAGATGGCCTCTGTCTGTCCAGGAGAAATGGTTACCACGGTCCACATATAAGTAGGTCTATACTGTGGTCTACTGTGCCCAAAGACTGCAGAAGTGGTGCACTGAAGGCAGCCGCCTTCTGGTTTTGCAGGGCTGGGCTGCCACAAAGGAAAGAAGCCTGGACCCAGCATCTGGTTTATAACACAACACCACAAACAGCTGCCAAACTATCACCGTAGAAATATATTTTGCTGACTGTACAGGATTGATCAGTAAATTATCACCTCCAACCATCGTCTATGTTGCAGTATATTATGTAACATAATTTTAAGAGTGTTTTCATCAAAGCTGGGTTTTGAAAGGGAAAATTTAACAGAATAAGGAGTTTATATTTCAAGTGTGTCCTTCCACATCTCTTTACCGGTATCTGATAGATGGCATGCGGTCACTTGTAAAACATCAGCTTTAAGGCATATTCTGCTTCTTTGCTGTTTAGAACAGAGTCACTGTGCAAAGAACTAAGTTGCTACCATCGTTCTCTGTTGTCAAGTGTAGCAGCATCTTAAACTAAGTACAGGCTTAAAATGTGATAGGTGGTGTGAGATAATTAACTTGAGGTTCCTCTATCCCACTCAGGTTAGTGCTTTAGTTAAGTACTGAGCTTTGACAAAGTTAATCATGAAACTGAGCTCTTTTTAAGCTTAGTGGATTTAAGTACTTTCCTGAATTGGGGCCATATTAAAGAATTTAAAAATCCATAGATGTCTATCCCAAATATAACAGATATTATAGGAAGACTGGTAAAATTATTATTTATTATTCGATCTATTCATATTTTTACTGTCCAGATTATTAGCATTGTGCTGAAAACCACTGAAAAATTCATATGTCTGGTGATGACAGAGTTACATTCATTTCCTGCTGATGACCAGGCTGTCTATAAACACATCTACCTGCTAAGGTGCAGAGCACTATGAGTTCATGCTGTCTCTGCTCTAAGTCAACAAGAGGTAAATCAATACAGAAGCTGTTTTGACACCTCCCCGTGAAATTTTCCTGGAGTTAATATATCCTGCCTCTTTGACTAGACATATCCTGACAAGAGTAGACATAACCTGTATGTGTGTGGGTGCTAATCTTGGCAGTAACACTGAACACCCATATGGTATGAACTCCAGACACTTGTGCCAGAGAATTTTTGAGAATGTTGTGATTCTTTAAGCACATCAATGGTGCTTTGAACAAGTTCTTCTTACCAGTTATCTTCATTGATAACCTTAAAAAAAAAAAAAAAGGAAGAAAACCAAATCCAAAGATTAAATAAATATGAAACCAAATAAAAGTATCAGGATTTTCCTGGCTGGATTGCCGCTGGCTGGATTTAAAATTCCATTACTGACATTATCTGTTAATCAGTTAATCTTAGATCTCCTGAGGGAGGCTGAAACCCCAACTTCTTTTCTCGATACATTAAAGGAAAAGTAAATTAGGCAGAATAAAGTTACTCCAATAACTAAAGAAGAACAGTGGGTTTTTTTAAAAAGGAAGTCTAAAAGAAATCTGAAAGATTAAAACTGGAATTCAGTTTAGAATTATTTATGATAAATAAGAATTCTTTAGTCAACAAATAGCTGGAAAGAAACTGTTCCATTTACAGTCAGGATGTTCCATTTACAAGTCAGGACTACAAAGCACAATTCTCCTACAGTTCCTGCAGGACAAGAAGATGCACATCAAACTCAGCTCCTTGATTCACTATAGAGGAGTGATTCTGGGATGCTTGTCCAACATTTAATAGAATTAAAATTTAAATAGAATTAAGAGAATATATCATTGAATGTCTCCTAACTGAAAAATCTGTCAGTGGAGAGAGATTTTTCTATTTGTAACTTGGTAGATGAAGGCCTCCATCTGGTATCCACTCAGTAGGTGAGTCATAGCTCAAGACGAAAGGAGTTGACTTTGGTCCATGCAGTCCTCTCAAATATTTTGCTGAACTAACTCATACCCAGGTTCCAGAAAATATGTACCCCCTATAATAATTTCACATGGGTCACAATGAAGCACCAAAACAAGGATGAGTCATGGTTTTTTCACTAGAATCACACCAGTAGGTGAAACTAACACAGACACAGCTATGTGGTAGTGACTGCAGAAAGAAGTTAGATAAGAGACAGAATTTTTTTTTTCTATAAAAGGTAAAGAGACTTGGAAAATGTATATGAAACATGAGGGCACTCATCCTACTTGACCCTCAAGGCAGAACAGTGGGCACTCATTGGAGAGCAAACTGTGCAGCTACATCGGGAATCAGCACCATCTACCCAATTGGTGGCCAATGCCACCACCAAGACAGAGCTGCTGGGCAGGGAGGCTGCAGTACAGATCTCAGACTGCAGGAGGTGCCTTGACCTTTCTCCTGGGGCAGGGTGGCATATCTGCCTGTGAAAGGTGTGCCCAGGTGGAGGACCTCCTATATGGTGGCTGAGCTGCAGGAGGCAATGAGAAGATTGCATAGCATTACACGAGCACCAGTAATACCACCAAGAGCAGTCTGAGGCATATAAAGAAAGACTGTAGAAAATTCTGAGTGGTGGTAAGGACTCTGGAGCACAAGTAGTTTTTTCATCAGTCCTCCTTGTCAAAGGGAAGGGGTTTGACAGGGCCAGTCAAATTTGTCAAGTCAGCAAGAGGTTACAAGAGTGGTGCTGCAGCCAGGGTTTCAGATTCTTAGACCACAGGATTCACTTTGAGAAACAATATGTACCGGGGGTGATGGAGTCCATCTGCCAGAGAAGGGGAAGAGTACCTTTGGCTAGAGGCTTGCCAAGTTAGTGAAGATGGCTTTAAACTAAAGTTGCCAGGGGAGAGGAACTTCAATCCATCCCACTCCAACCAATTTGATGCCAGTTTCAGCAATAGAAGCCCAGAGCCTGGAGAAGGATCACAGGTCAGCAGGAGAGCAACCACGGTGTGCAATGAGCAGGGACATCTTCAACTAGATCAGGTTGCTTAGTCCCATCCAACCTGCTCTTGAGTGTTTCCAGGGATGGGGCAGCTACTACTTCTCTGGGAAACTTGTTTCAGCACCCTATTTCTAAAAAATTTCTTCCTTGTCTAAATCTTCCATTTTTTAAATTTAAAACTATTACCCTTTGTCCTATTGCAACAGGCCCTGATAAAAAGTTTGTCCCCATATTTCCTGTAGGCCCCTCTGAAAGCCTGCAATAAGGTCTCCCCAGAGTCTTCTTGATGCTGAACAACTCCAACTTTCTCAGCTTGTCTTCATAGAAGAGGTATTCCATCCCTCTGGTAATTTTTGTGGCACACCTCTAGACCCACCTCAATAGGTCCATATCTTTCCTGTGTGGAAGGCTCAAGAGTTGGACACACTACTCCCAGTGGTGTCTCACCAGAGAGGAGTAATGAGGCACAACAACCTTCATCAACGTACTGCCCTTGCTGAAGATCAGGTTTGAGACCATCTGAGGAACCTGAAAGTGTACAAATCCATGGCATCTGATGAGGTACATCTGCGAGCCCTGAGGGTATTGATGGATGGAAGAAGTTTCACTATCATAATATTTGAGAAATTGTGGCAGTCCAGTGAAGGTCCCACTAATTGGAAAAGGGTAAATATAACCCCCCATTTTTAAAAAGGGAAAAAAAGGAAGACCCAGGGAACTACAGGCTGGTCAGTCTCACTTCTGTGCCTGCCAAGATCATGGAGTAGATCCTCCTGGAAAACATACAAGGCACATGGAAAATAAGCCAACATGGTTTCACTAAAAGTAAATCATGCCTGAGAAATCTGGTGGCCTTTTACAATGGGTTTACATTATTGATGGATAAGGGAAGCGTAACTGACATCATCTTCTTGGACTTGTGCAAACCTTTTGACACTGTCCCACGTGACATCCTTGCCTCTAAAATCAGTCAAACGGATTTGACTGATGGAGAACTCTATATGAGGAATTGACTGGATGGTAACACAGCTCAATGTTGAAAGGATGACGAGTGTCAAGTGGCATTCCTCAGGGGTCAGTGCTGGGACTGGTGGTGTTTAATATCTTTGTCAGTGACATGGACAGTAGGGCTGAGTGCACCCTCAGAAAGTTTGCTGGCAACACCAAACTGTATGGCACAGTTGACACACTGGAGAGAAGGGATGCCATCCAGCATGACTTTGACAGGCTGAAGAGGTGGTCCTGTGAGAACCTCTTGAAGTTCAACAAAGACAAGTACTGCACATGGGTTGAGGCAATCCCAAGTACGAATACAGATTGGGCAGAGAATAGATTGAGAGCAGCCCTGAAGAGAAATACTTGGAGGTGTCGGTAGATGAGAAGCACAACAGGAGCTGGCAATGTGTTCCTGCAGCCCAGAAAGTCAGATGTTTTCTGGTCTGCATCAAAAGAAGCGTGGCTAGCGGGTCAAGGGGGGTGATTCTGCCTGTCTATTCTCCTCTCCCGAGACCCCACCTGGAGTATCGCATCCAGCTCTGGTCCCCCAACATAAGAAGGACATGGACCTGTTGGACTGAGTCTAGAGGAGGGTCATGAAGATGATCAGAGCAATGGAGCACCTCTCCTGTGAGGACAGGCCGAAAGGGTAGGGATTGTTCAGCCTGGAGAAGAGACGCCTGGAGAAGAGAGACCTTCCAGTACCTGAAAAGGGCCTACAAGATGGGGAGGGACTCTGTCAGTGAGTGTAATGATAGGACAAGGGATAATGGTTTTAAACTGAAAGAGGGGAGATTTAGGTTAGATATCAGGAAGAAATGTTTTACTGTTAGAGTGGTGAAACACTGGTGCAGTTGCTCAGAGAAGCTGTGGATACCCAATCCTTGGAAGTGTTCAAGACTAGGCTGGATGAGGCTTTGAGCAACCTGCCTTAGTGGGAGGTGTCCCTGCCCATGGCAGGGGGGTTGGAACTATACAATCTTTAATGTCCCTTCCAACCCAAACCATTCTATGATTCTATGAAAAGTGAAGTGAAATGAGCAAAAGGAGGGAAATTAATAATGGTTGTGATATAGGCATTCTGGAGTCCATAGGTAGAGGTGGTGAAAGAACAGGCTCTTATGTGTTTGGGACTAGTCTTTCCTTCCTGAGGACTGCAGTTCTGATGGTGGCTTTTCCCTCAGTTCAGCAGGTTTTAGAAGGCAGAAGTAGATTTATCAGTCACTGTGCCAGTGCTTGCTTTCCCTTTATGAAAGCTTCCCTCAGCATTCAATCTGTCTTCGGGCAGCTGCCAGGGAGGGTGAGTTTCTTGTTCTGCAAACTGTTCAGCAAAAAGAACCTCCCCTGATACCGAGAGGCAATCTTCCAAGTTCTCTTTATATGTCAAAAGATTCAAAGCAGAGTGGCAATGAAAAGAATTGTAACTGAAATTGAAAAAATTAGATCTATAAATTTGACTTTTAAAATGCATTTTTCCTAAACCAGATTTTGCACATTTGTATAGAAATCTTTTTGCTGTGTCTTGGTTATTTTTAGAAAATTAAATAAAATGGTTTCAGCAGTTATTGATCTCTTTTTATATCCCTTATATGATATTACTTTTGAAAACTTAAGATTTTTCATAATTATCCCACTAATGTTGTATATATTTTTTTCCTCACAAAGTAAAAAACCAGGAAAAGTTATACTGAAAAACTGTTGTGAAAATATTGAAAGTCAAATTTCTCAGTGTTGTTGCTTTAAAATACTGTTAAACATGGTTTATGTTAAACATGGGTTAAAAATGGAGGGCAAGTGAATATGGAGCCAAACTCAGTATAGGCTGATGGCAGAGGTATCTGCAAGCTTTGCTGCTGATAAAAGAAAGATAAATGTAGGATTTGGATCTGTATAAAACCAGAAAGAAAACAGGCAGCTCCTAGCTCTTACAAGAAATACACCAGTGCCAATAGCAGTAACAAGGTAACAGGCACCACCAAGACAGCAAGAGATAGGTTGGCAGACAGAAGCAAGACAGAAATCGTACAGACCTGACTACGGTGACAGGACAAGAGTCTGAAGGCTTCCAGTTTTGTGCAACTGGTCAAAGACTTGCTTGCTCCATCCTGGGGCAATACCGGACCCATGAGGGGCTGTGGGAACCAGCCTCCTTCTCTTGAGCTGACCACCACCATACTATTCCTCTGTGTTCAAGAGCCTGCCACAGTGTCCCCCATGGGCATGTCACTCAGGACTGCAACCAGGCGGGTCTTGAAAATCTCCAAAGAAGAGGACTCCACAACCTCCCTGGGCAGTCTGTTCCAGGGCTCCCTCACCCTCACTGTAAAGAAGTTTATCCTCATATTTGAGTAGAACCTCCTGTGTTACAACTTATGCCCATTACCCCTCGTTCTCTCACTGGCAACCACTGAAAAGACTTTGGCTCCCTTCTACAAACCACCCTTTAGATACTTATAGGCGTTAATATTTCTCCCCTCAGCCTTCTCTTCTCCAGACTAAAGACAAGTCTCCCTCAGCCTTTCTTCATAAGGGAGATGCTCCAATCCTTGAATCATCTCCATTGCCCTTTGCTGGACTCTCTCCAGTAGCAACTTGTCCCTCTTGAACTGGGGAGTCCAGAACTGGATGTAGTATTCCAGTTGTGTCCTCGCCAGTGCAGAGCAGAGGGAGAGAATGACTTCCCTCAACCTACTAGCCACGCTCTTCCCTATGCAGCCCAAGATTCCGTTGGCCTTCCTGGCCACAAGAGCACACTGCTTGCTCATTGTCATTTTGCTGTCTACCAGGACCAAATCCAACATACAAAACTGTAACTGTAAACTAGATAAGCATATATGTGCAAAGATATAAGCATTAATATTGTACTGGCACCTAAATTGCTTCTAGTAGCACTGAATGCTGTAGGGCAGGGAATGTGGATGTATTTCTGGATCAATGCTAGTTAGGTCCCAGCATCAGGTAGCTCCTGTGAGCAGAGGTGCCCGATGCCCAGTGACAGAGCTGGTGCTGTGCTGTCTCCCCAGTTACCGGCAGGCTCAGGCAGCAGTGCTGGAAGCCCTTCCCAGGCTGCGTAAGCTCCAAGTTCCTACTCGAAGGCCAGATGATTATTTTGCAGAGATGGCCAAATCAGACCAACAGATGCAGAAGGTATGTGCAGTGAATAATGGCTTTCTTTGCTGTGTTATGTGTTGGTTTTAGCCTGTGTTAGGGGTTGACTTTAAGTGTGATGTGTGAATACTGACCTTCATCTCTTGGGCACACGCCTGTGACAATGTTTGTATTTGAAATTTTGTGTGTGGAAGGAAATTTCTTCCTGTTTAGGCATTTCAATGCAATGTGGGGATTTCCATAACAGGTTGGAACATAAATCAGAAGCACAATTTATATTCTGTCAGGAATGTATTTAATATTATAAATGGAGACTTTTTCTCCATGTGTCTTGTAAAGTTGGCTGTGTTGGTGCTTTTTATCTTAAGACGTGCACTCAGCTGTGGCATTACAGTGATCCTTTTTCCCTATTTAAGTATTGCCCTGTTTTAATACTGAGTGTGTTTTGGTTCTCTGTGATTTTAAACTGTGTTATAGAATTAATCTATCATGGGTAGTAAGTAAAGAATTGTGTAGGAAGTAATAATTTTGCAAACTTGCTTCTTGATTGTTGTCTTTGTTCAAAATGAAACCTTAATTTATTTTTTTGTTTGTTTTGGAAAAAAGACTGCATTGTATAAGTTAAACAAACATGAGCTGGAGTCTAATTTGGAAGATCATGTATGATTTGGACACTTTTGATGGCTGATAGTATCTTCCTAGAGAAGATGATGATTAATAATCAGGTTGTACTAAGACTTAAGTCAATTCTGCACATCGCTGTTGCCTTATTTTGCTTGCTTCTGTTTGAAAACCAGAGTGTTTTAAATCCTGGTGCAGTCACTGAATCCAGAAGATCTGTGTTGAAATTTTTGTAATCCCTTGTAACATGGTATTCTTACAAAAATGTTTGTGAACAAGGAAGGAGTGAAAAAGGTGTTTTTGTGGCATGGAAGGATTGTTGACTCTTCTTCAGTGCTTCACTTTTAATAATGACAAGAAAGAGGCTGTCAAGTCCTCTATGTACACCTGAGTGGACTGAGAAGATACTCTTGTTTAGCGGTTCCATTAGAGCCCATTTCAAGATTTTTGTCTTGTCTCTCTCTGAGTTTTGTCTTGTTAACCACATTTTGTGTACAGATTAGTTCAGCAGTTCCTGTAATAACAGTCTTTCAATTCAAGGTGGGAACAGTTATACCTTATAATCACTGAAAAAACCTGCAGTGTTTCAGGGAGGTAGCCAGTGAGTAACTTTGGAGATTAATTAAGCATTATCTGATTGAGAGATGTTTCATATAATTATTAATTTCAGAACTACACAGCATTACTGATAAATTTTGGGTTTTTTCCTATCTCCTAATAAGATTCGACAGAAGCTTAAGAGTAAACAGGAAGCAATGGAGAGGTCTGAGAAAGCAAAACAGCTCCGTGCAATGAGAAAATATGGCAAGAAGGTGAGGATAAGCTACAAAAGGGACCTATTTATGCCAAGAATCTAGAGCCCGGGTGAGGAACTTAAACAGTGAGACCTGGAGATCTCACAGGAAGCTGGCTAAAATATATGGAATCTCTCTAGTCTTCTACGTGGCTGCTCTGAAGGAAGACTGAGCAAAAAATGAGATATCTTAAAAAAGAATAAAAAAGAGAAAAACATATGGGATGAAACAAGGAACAACACTAATGTTCTGCTTCTGACCTCAGGTGCAAACTGAGATTCTGCAGAGGAGGCAGAAAGAGAAAAAAAATATGTTGAATGCAGTCAAGAAGTACCAGAAAGGTAAAGTTAACTTGTCTAAGAGATTGAAGGTGTGATGGGAATAGTGATGTGTGAGCAGTGTAAGGCAGTGGGATGAGTGGTGTCAATCAGTCTGTAGTGCTGGGCAGTGAAATCTGTGCAGAATCACATGCCAGTGGCAGTGAAAATTGCCAAGCTCACAAGGAGCTGCTCTTCAGAGTGAGGGTAAATGCAGCTATTATTTGCTTGGACTGAAAATTCCTGTATTCTGTGGTGGTAACTGAGCAACTGTTATGTCTTTGCTCTTGCAGGTCTCTCTGACAAGCTGGATTTTCTAGATGAAGAGCAGACGTCATCTCAGGGCAATAAAAAAGGCAGTGCAAATCAACAGATGAAGAAAGGGTGAGACCAGAAAAGAAAGATATTTAAATGCAGAATCCCTGATATTTTTTTTTTTCATTCTTTTGGGGGTCATTTTGTGGAACAAGAAAGCTGCTCTGATTAGTGTTCATGAAAATAAGTCTCAGGTGGCATTATGTCCCTGGAGAGGACATAATGAGCAGACTAGAATGGAGAGTGAAATGTGCTAATTTCTGCCTCTTCTATAAGAGTGGAAAGGTTTATGATGGCAGATGGGAGTTCATCAGCAGATACATGTGCCTTCATGAGAGCTTCCTGAGGAAAGGAACATGGGCAATGATACTGTTCTGTTTTTCAGACCAAATGCCAAAAGACGATACAAAAATCAGAAATTTGGTTTTGGTGGGAAGAAGAAGGGCTCAAAGTGGAACACAAAGGAGAGTTTTAATGATGTATCCAGCTTCAGGCCAAAAGTGGCTCACAACAAAGGCCCAAGAAAAGCAGGAAAAGGAGGAAAAAAAGCCCTCAATGTAAGTAAAATGTAAATGTTGCATGCAAATGATCCTGGTTGGCTAGGAGGACAGTCCTGGCCTGTGAGGGAGAGCTGAGTGCATGATGGGTGCCTCCAACATCTGAAAGTGACAATGCCTGGCTTTGGGAAGTGGGTATAATTCAGTCGCAGACTGAGTTGAATACGGTGGTTCAGTATCTCAGCAGGGAAATGAGTGGGAGAGTTAGCAAGTACTGTTTGTTGCTACCTGTGTCCCAAAACCTCCCTCTGCAGAGGTGCTGATAAATATCTTCTCCTTGGTATGCTCCTCAAGCTGTAGAGCTAGAACAAAGGACATTGAGGACATGAAAAAAAAAAAAGATCTGAATCTCTTTTTTTTTTTTTTTTTTTTTTTTCCAGAAGAGACCTGGAAAGAGAGCAAGACAGAAAATGAAGAACCGAGCACGATAAGAGAACTGTACTCCCGAGTGGGGTTCCTATGTTTCTGTGTGTTGCAAGATAGGCTGTTGCTGTCATCCAGCAGCTAACCGTGGAGCAAGCTGGATGCTTCCAAGTGTCAAGAAAAAGAAGTCAGTGGAAACTAGTGCCTTATCACTAATTTCTTCTCATCATCTGTTTTGTTGAAGAGTTGTTTTCTACTTCAACCCTTGGTCCTTTGGTGTGTGAACGCATTAAATGGTTTGCACAGAGCTGTGTCTAATTCATCTTTGCTTGTGTTATGAATGGTTGCTGAAGCCTATGCTTCGTTCCCTTTGTTCTGACAGCTTTTTCTACAGCTACTGTTGACATGTACGTGGTGAACTTGAGTTCTGGGTCATGTTGCTGATGTCAGAATAAGAAGTCTGAAGCCTGTCAAGATGTTAAAGTGGTTTTTAGACTATTTCGGTAAATGGGTTTGGAAACAACAGTGAGACAAATGCAGCAATCTTAGAAGTACGTTTATTTCTATACCTATTGTCAAGCTGAGGTCTCTGTCTTGCCATCTTCTCTTGCCAGAAATCTACTAGATTCACCTAACCATATTAGATGTCATTAACTGCTTCTATTTAAGTAGAATGCTCTACTTTGCGGGTTCTCTGACTGCTCCTCCCTATGCCCCATGGCAGCTGTTTATTTAGTGATCTCAGTTTTTCGGCGTGGCAAGTAGAATCTGCGATCATTACGGTCCATGTGAATCTGGGAAAGAAAAATGATGAACAGTCATGTGCTTTTACTACAATTAGTAGTAGTAGTCTCTCCTGAGAAGAGTGAAACACGGTGTTCTTGCTGCTGAGAAATACCCAAATGACAAATGACCTCTTATTTGAGAATGTTTGCTGCTTCATTATGGTAGAACCCGCTGAAAAAGGAAAACTTGACATATGAAACAGCTCATGAGCTCTGGCTTCATAAATTTAACTCACTTCCCTACAAAGCAAACTTAGTTGCTTTTTTCCTGCCAGCCTAATCCTACCAGCAGTATCTAATAGCGTAAAGCCCTGTTGGGCTGTCTGTCTCTCTAGCCTTGTCATGAAGAGTAATAGGAAAAGTTGCAGAAGACAATCATATTTTCTTATTTATCTTAGTTTTCTTTGTAACACGCCAAAATTAATCAGGCCCTCATTTGTCTTTCTTGAAACATTATTCTCCAAAGTCAGTCATTGTCACAGCTATTTGTTTGTGAGATGTGATTGATGTCTCAGCTTGTTAGTAACATTTCCTCCTGTTTATTCATGCGTTCCCAAATGAATTCTCACTGGTGTATTCTGCCTAAGGTTTACTTAGCTAATTATTCATTTTATGGTTCTGCTTGCAATTTTTTTGAACGATACTGTGCAGCAGCACATTTCTTTTCACAGTACTTAATGTATGTCATTTCACATTGCTCACTTCACCATATCTCATGGCTGAATGCTTTAATAAACAGCCGTGAATACCTGTGTGGCACTTGGCATTATGCTTGGGGTTGACTGTCATCGTAGCTATTTTGCATGCAGGTTTCTCAGGGGAAGTCTACTATTCACAGGGGAAGCCTGTGCCAGTGTGAAGAGTTGTCTTAGGAGTACACTTTAAAAACCTGTCCATGACCAGCTCTGCTTATTCCTAATCATTCCTGTTTTCCACATTTGTCACAAATTATTTTCTTGCATTAACGTCTTTCAGTATGATGGGCTGAACCTCTCTGAATCCTGCAAAGAGCTGAGTCCTTAAGCACCCTACTCACCAAAGGTGTTGTGTTCCAGCCAATTTCCTGGCTTTCAGTCTGGGGCTCTGAATACTTCTTTGTTGGCGCCAGTGCTGCATGGTGAAAAAGACTCAGAAACTTCTCTGTTGGTTTAAGAGACAGAAATACAAATGAAAGAAAGTACATTTAAAGAAATCACCTGTAGATGCATGTTAGATGGGGACTGCTAATGCTGTCCAAGCAATGGCAAGAAAGTGAAGGTTGGAGGCAACCTCTGTGCTTCTGCGAATGATCTTGTAAGAGAAGGCAGGATGACATTTCTATTCCAGTTTAACCTGATGAAGTTCCAAGATTGCCTGCCTGTATGGTCCTGTTAATTCTGTCATTCTTGTCTACTGTATTGCAGCATCTTGCTTTTCGTACACCACCCCTAGTACCAACCAGTGCTCCACATTAGCTCTCATCTTTCTCAGTTGCCTGAGACATGCTGCCTTTTCCTTTTTCAGTTTTCTTTTCTCCCTAATCTTTGACTAGAGCAGACCAACCTAACCAACCATTAAGGTTTTCAGACAAAGTTGGCATGTTAGAAATGCGAGCAGTTGCTATAAGGGTTCCTGTTATTAGTGCTCTAAAACAAGACTGAACAGCTCTTTCAGCACTTTACTGTATGCAGGGGTTAGGTAGAATCTGCAATGATGGCCAACGTGTATGTATAAAACATGTTTCTAGATTTTTTTATTTTCCCTTGAAAGAGGTTTAGATTCTTAAGCAGAATTTTATAGTGTGATTAATAAAAACAAAAATAAAAGCACAATTGCATGAATGCAAGCTTGTACCCATAATGAAAAGTAATGGGAAGGGGCCTTAAAGTAGAAAAAACCTGCCTTATGCTTAACAAAAATGAATTAATTTAACTTTCTTCTTTGTCATTCCACGTATGTCATCTTTTAAACTAACTGGAATTTAAAAATCTTATTTATTAGTCATTTTCTTACGTAATTATCACAAGATGTTCAGAGATGTCTTACCATCTGCCGTTTCTTCTATATTATCATGCCAAGACATAGGCTTCCTGGTGATCGTATGAACTGGAAAGAAATGGTGCAGGTGGATTACTTTAGTATGAATTTAGCATCGCAGCCAGGTATAGAATATCCATCGTTGCAAGTGTTCAATTTGGTTATTCCCCAGGCTGGGCCCAGCTGCTTCGCTGAAGTTGTAAAGGAAGAGCAGCATGTCACCAGAAGAAAATGTGTTAGACTACTGACTAATAGCAACTTCTTAGAAAGGGAAGGGCCTTAAGCGTGCTAAAGGCTCTGCTGCTGGATGCTGCCTGCATTTACCACAACAAAGTTCCACCCCATCCAAGTAGTGGCCTGCAGAGTGGCAAGTATCCAGAAATTCTTTTCCTTTGGTTGTTAAAGCTAGACCTGAGTGATTCTATTCATGTCACCTGTGACAGGGGCCAAAGAATCACGGTTGAGAGGCTCTTTACCCCATGTTAGCTCTATTGTTCTTTCAGGATCTGTGGATTCCAGATCCTAAATAGTTGCCTCACTTCTACATCTGAGCAAATTGGTTATGTCTCTGCTCTGTCTGTGAGCATGCAGACCGGTTCCTTTGGCAAAAGAAAAACCCACCAGTTGCTCCTTCCATCTCTACCCCTCTCACTGGCTGCTGATGATATTTTTAGGTGCCTGTCCCTGACATGCAGCTGAATGCCCCGGGGCCTCCTTGGGGCCCTGCCTCATGCAACCTGCCCTCTGCCCTGGACCTTGCCCTTGGGGCTACTGCCCCAGTTCTCTGCGGCCTCACCGCGGTGGAGCGGGTTCACACTGTACTGCGTGTACAGCTTCTGGCACTGCAGCTCCTTCCGCACCCTCTCGCACATGATCTGGTTCTGCTGCACCGGGTCCGGCAGCTCCTTCTTCCCGCTGCGGGCGGCCATGGTCCTTCGGGGCGACGCGGCGTCCTGTCGCCAGGCAACGCCTCACGTGGTCACCTAAGAAGCTGCTGATTGGGCCCGGCGGGTGCGCGTCGGGCCTTCCCGCCTCCTATTGGCTGCTGAGTTAAAGCCCCCGGCACTGATTGGCGGCGGCCGCACGCGGCGGGTTTGAACGGCTGGTGCGGCGGCGGCAGGATGGAGGCTGCGGAGCTGCGCTGCACGGTGGCCGTGGAGGAGCCGCTGCCGGGGGGAGAGGCCCCGCGTCGCCGCGTGATGCGGGGCGCGCTGGTGCTGCTGGGCCGCAACGAGCTGCGGCAGCCGGTGCTGCGGGTGGTCGGCGGCGGTGGGGCGGCGCGGAGCTTCCTGCTGGCCGGTGATACCGTGCGGCTCTTCACGCGGTTCGCCGGCGACGGGCGGGCGGCAGTGCAGGTGGGGCCGGGCGGCGCCCAGGTCCTGCTCTCCGACTGCCCCCCGGACGCTCTGCGCCGCTTCCTCCGCCTCCTGCGGCTCAAGGTGGTCGCTGGGCCGCGGGGCGCACCGCGCGTCCCCCGGCTGCTGCACCGGCCGCCGCCGGCCTTCGCCCTCATCAGCCCGCTGCAGGAGCGAGACGTGCTGCGCGGCACCGGCCGCCTCCGCGGCAGCGAGGAGCAGGGGCAGCGCCCGGCGGAGGTGAGCCCCGGGGCTCGGGGAGCGGCTCCGGTTAGCGACCCCGGTCTCGTAACGTGCTGCCGCCTGTCCCGCAGGTGCCCCGCGCGGAGAGGCGGCCCCCGGCGAGGCTCTCGGCGGAGCAGGAGGCGGTGCTGGGCGCTGTGAGGAGCGGGAAGAGCATCTTCTTCACCGGCTGCGCAGGTGAGGGGGCCGGGCGGCTGTCACCCGGGGAAGTCCTCGGGCCTCGCTGCTTACCTGCTGCTTCTCCTCCTCCAAGGGACCGGGAAGTCCTTCCTGCTGAAGAAGATCGTGGGGTCTCTCCCTCCGAAGAGCACCTACGCTACAGCCAGCACGGGGGTGGCGGCGTGCCACATCGGTGGCACCACTCTCCACGCTTTTGCAGGTAACGGTCTGGCTGGCAGCCCAAGGCTGGGAGCTCTTGCTCCCATCCCAAAGAGTCAGGAGCTTCCCAAAGCTTTGCTTGCTTCTCCTCTGCCAGGGATCGGCTCTGGGAAGGCGCCGCTGGAACAGTGCGTTCAGCTGGCAGAGAGGCCGGGGGTGCGCCCGCACTGGCTGGCCTGCCAGCACTTAATTATCGATGAGATCTCAATGGTGGACGGCAAGTTCTTTGACAGGCTGGAGGCAGTGGCGAGGTAAGCAACTGGTCAGGTCAAATAACAGACGCAAGTTTCCACAAATTTCTAGGCTGTTTCCTTCTTTTGGTTATATGAGTAGATGCAAGGCATTCCCTAGTACAGGACTGGAAGGAAGCATGAATTCATAGCATCTGGGCAGATCTTTCCCTTGACATAGGTTTTGATCGTGTCCCTGCTCCCTTGCTGTGGTTATTCTGGTTGCTCTTTCCATTTCCAGAGCCAAGTGTTGGCTGTAGAGCTGAGTCTGGAATACAGCATCTGTCTGTGCTGTGCCCAGCAATGCTCTCTTGTAGAGAGAAGCAGTTGAGGTACAGCAGCTATCAAAGAAGCTGGTAATGACACTTGGTGCGGGCAGGTAAAGAAAAATTAGCATCTTGTAAGAGCACTGCTTAATTACTTGAATTCTTCTGACATAGCTGAGGATAATCACATTTTACTACAGGTGGTGTATGTCTGAAGATAGACTAGGCAACTTCTGAGACCTGATTGTGTCCAGCTCCTGGAGGGCATTCAGAGCTTTTCCTCTCTTCCCTCCCTTTCAGGGCAGTCAGAAAACGGGATGAGCCTTTTGGAGGAATTCAGCTAATCATCTGTGGGGACTTCTTGCAGCTTCCCCCAGTCTGTAAGGCTAATGAAGAAACCAAGTTCTGCTTCCAGGTACAAACCTGTCCCTAGACTCCCCTTTGTATTTTGAGTCTGCCTTTTTCTTAACAAGAGAATGATTTGCCAGGCAAAAAGCTGGAGGAAATGCATCCACATAAACATGGAGCTGACTGAAGTGCGGAGACAGACTGACAAGACCTTTGTATCACTCCTGAGTGCAGTCCGTTTGGGCAGGTGAGGTGAAACTTGTTTCTCTTTGTAATCCCTGCTCCCTACTGATGGAGCAGAGGAAAGAACAGTTTGTTGCTTCTTCTCTGTGCTCTATCAGGAATGTTTGGCCGAGGACAATAGCTATAAATGCTTTAGTTAATGTAAGGTTTTTACAAGCTGCTCCGATAAGGAAATATCCTTTCTAGGGTACCTCTTTGCAATTTTTCTTCAGGAAGGCAGTGGATCCCGGCACTGACATGCACACTTGGACAGCTCTCCAACTTCATGTAGTTATCTTCCTCTGTCCTCTCTAGAGGACTGTGACTTGCACAGCCTGATCAGCTGTGTGGAGGCTCCTGCTGCTCAAGACCTGTTCCTGATCATTTTAAACAATAGTCCCCTTTTCCTGGTTTCCAGGTGCACAGAGGAGGTTACCAGGCTGCTGATGCAGACCGCTACTAACAGGACTGAGCGTGATGGGATCCTGGCTACACGGCTCTGCACCCATAAAGATGATGTAGAAATAACTAACGAGCGCCGTTTGCAACAGCTATCAGGTGAGCTCCTTGGAGAAAGCAGCTGGCTTTAGGGCTGAGCTCTGTGGAGTACAATGGGGACAGGGCAGTGTCAGGAGGATCTGCTGTTGCATCACGCAGAGCTGCAGCAGTCCAAGATGTGTGTGTTGGAGTCAAAGTGCCTGGGGAAACAACTTCACAGCTTTTTGCTTAGAAATCCACAGTTACTTCTTGGTGTTATAATACATAGCAAGGTCATTGCTTGCTGTGGGATAGGGTGCATCATTATAGCCTCTATATATCCCTGCTCCTTCTTTCTATAGCAGCTTAGAAAGGCTGTGCTCTATCCAGCCACAACCTGAATTGAGGGCTATTTAATTTCTGCCTCCCTGTCTGGCCCTAGGGTTCTTCCTTAGTCCTCTTTGGAGATCTGTTTGGCAGCAAGTGAAAATGCTCATATGCTCAAAATGGTGACTGTTCAGTTCCTATTTACCGCTGGCCTTTCGTTCCTGAACTGTCTCACGCTCCGGAAAGTATGTTGGGAAGAGAGGCTCACACCGTGTGTGAAAATGTCCTATCAGCAGAGTGGGATACATTTTAAAAGAGGAATTGCTGCTAGAAATAAATGCTGAGCCTCCTGCAGTGCTGTATGGAATATTTTCAACGGTTGCAATTTGTCACACCTTTCTTTCTTTAACAGGACAATTGCACACTTTTGAGGCTCTGGACAGTGACCCAATGCTGGTGAAGTTAATTGATGCTCAGTGTCCTGTGGGTGGTAGAGTTGAGCTAAAGCTTGGAGCTCAGGTGAGTGTGTGTACATACATTTGTGAAAGACCAGGGGATCAAATGGCATCAAAACAAACAAACAAAAAAAAGAAAAAAGGAATAGCAGATAAATGATAAACGTATCAAGTATTCCCTATGAATGCATAGGATGCAGGTTCTGTATGGAATGGCTATGCCAGGCCAACAGAAAACTCTAGCCCAATTTGTATCCTTTCTGCTTGGAATCTTACCAAACAGAGAATTGATTTGATTTGAGCATAGGTCTGTTTCTTGTGGACAGTGGTGACCACTATGCCTTTAATACGCATTTCCAATCGGGTTTAGAAACTTCCAGGTAGCAGAGAGCACAGGTAGTCCTTGCCTGCAGTCTCAACTCCAGGTACAGCAACCTTCTGACCCGTAAGAGTGTGGCACTGATTGCCAAATTTGTCTTTTCTGTGGGCTGGGGCCCTCAGATTGGAAAAGGATGCAGGACTGTGCTCAGCAGCAGCATTGTTTGCCCCGGGATGTTGTTCCCAGAATCTATATATGTCTAGGCTGGTTAATGTTTGGGCAATAGGAATCTGTTCCCTGGATCTGAGCTCACAGCTGTGGACAGAAGCAGCTCTAGTGAAGTGTTTAGTGCTGCAGAATGATGTAGCTGGCAATCCTAGGAAGAAAAGGCTGTTAAACAGTTTCAATCAAATCAGAGATGGTCCTGTGTCCTGCAGTAGGATGATGTGGCTGTGGCCACACAAGCCTGCAGTGCTTGTGCTTCCTGGCTAGGAGCTGAGCTGCAGGTGTCTGAACAGGCTGTAAAGACAATGCACTAAGGGATTTTTCCCTTCCTCTGTAGGTGATGCTAGCTAAGAATTTGGATGTTTCTCAAGGGCTGGTGAATGGGGCACGAGGAGTTGTTGTAGGATTTGAAAGTGAAGAAAAAGGTAAGTAAGCTTTGTAATCTTTTAATGAGGGAGGAGGAAAAAAAACCAAAAGCATTTATCATTGACTGCTGATGACTTGCTAGTTTTGTCTGCTAAGAATAATCTGACAGAAAACAGGGAGAAGGCATTTCCTACCTGTTATGTTGAAGCAGGTCTTGTTATTTTGGGGAGGTTTTTTTGTGTTTATCTCAGGATATTGTTCTGCTACCTGCAATGTGTATTTTTCTCTGCATCTCAACTGATAAATTATCTGACTTTAATTCTCCTGCTTAAGTAGGTGCCAAATGCCATTTCAGGACATCTTATTTACTGCGTGTGTGGGTTTAGGTTTTTTGTTGTGGGATTTTATTTTTTTTTTATTTATGAAAGACTAACATAGGGAAGGAAGGGGAAAAACCATGTTCTTAAACTGCTAGCTTCCTGGCTCTTGAGTGTCAGGAATGAATCCATGTTTCTTTTCTGCTCCCATTCCTACAGGGCTGCCTAAGGTTAAATTTCTCTGTGGGGTCACACAGGTCATCAAAATGGAGAAATGGGTCTTCAAAGGACCATCAGGAGTTCATCTGAGTCGCCAACAGTTGCCTTTAAAATTGGCATGGGCAATTTCCATTCACAAGAGCCAGGTAGGTATTCTCATACCGCTTCTCATATGCTTTTACACCACCATAAGCCTTTTTTTTCTGAGTAAGTTTGGATTGCTGGTAAAATAGGAAGCAAGACAGGCCGGTGTTGTGGGGGAGCTTGAGGGTATGTGTGTCTTTAGCTGCAGAGAAGGCAGCACCTATCTCCTGTCAGTAATGCTGGTCTACAGCAGTATTACTAGCCCATCTTTGACCCTGGAGTTGCCATTAGGGTGCTGCAGACTTCTTATCTGGTGCCGGACTGCAAAGTATCATTATTTACTCTGTGGGATGATCAGGGTAGTGCTTCCCTGATAGTCACCACCATTTGTGACCCTGAGGTTTGCAGTTCTACCTGAGGAAGGTGCAGGAGTCAATGCCACTATTTAAACCAGTCCATGTTGCAAATTCTGCAGTCTCCTGGGACACCTCTCAATGCAGACAGGGCTGGCCAGGCCTAACCCAAACTCTGTCTCAGATGGTCTGTCTGAGGACTGCTCGAGCCTGGCTGCTTCTCCGGTTAATTGTGAGGAGTGAAAAGAGCAGGATTTCTTTCCCTGCTCTGTTGAGCATATGGGATTTGTGGAGTTTCCCACAAAGAGTTCACGAGAGTTAGTGGACCCCACTGTCTGCTGGGAACTGCCTGATAGTGCAAAACTGTAAAACTGTCCTTTTCTTTTCCCTTTTTTTTTTTCTCCCATCTTTTAATCAGTTTAATTTTTTTAAATCAGGCCTTTACACTGAGGCTGTACGCTTTGACAGACTTACAGGTCAGGTCAGGGTTGATATAGCACACTGTTCTTGTTTGTTTTGTAACCAGCTCCTCTGTGTCTTCGACAGGGCATGTCTTTAGACTGTGTGGAAATCTCCCTGTCCCGTGTCTTTGAGAGCGGGCAGGCTTATGTAGCCCTCTCCCGAGCCCGTAGCCTTGCAGGTCTCCGTGTTCTGGATTTTGACCCGAAAGTAGTGAGAGCTGATCCTTCTGTGTTGCAGTTCTACCGACAGCTAAGACGTCATCAACTTCTAGCCCAGGTAAAGAAAAATCTTGTGGCAGCAAAGACTGCCTTGTGCAACCAGGATGGGACTGCCTTGTGCTGGGATGCTGCTTTTCCCTCCCAATCAAGATCATTCAAATTAAAACTTGCATTCGCAACAGAGATGAAGCTGCAAAGAGGGAATGTGCTGGGGCAGCTGTTGGTGGAAAAATACTGTAGTGTTTGGATGCTACCTGGCCCTGGGGGTGAAAGGGTGCGTTTGGGTTC
Source organism: Scolopax mira (assembly GCA_004320125.1). NCBI lineage: Eukaryota > Metazoa > Chordata > Aves > Charadriiformes > Scolopacidae > Scolopax > Scolopax mira. The sequence continues at coordinate 445,127 of BJBW01001752.1, read as the reverse complement.
TTTGATCCTCCTCGTACAGTAAGAACTGAAGGGGAAGTAGGCACACAAGAAATCTTTAGATTTATTTTTATTTTTCCCACCTAGGATTCCCTACACACATCTTCAGATGCTGAAGAGAAGGAGAATTGGAAGTGCAGCTGAGAGTGCTTTTTTGGCCTCTGAGAGACATCAGCACAGACTGAGTTGCAGCAACCTTGCTATTGAGTATATTTGATAACACTGAAGTCAAAGGAAAATTTATTTTAATGTTTGCTTTTTTCAACTGACTCTGTATGTGTAGAAGCTTCCCTGTTTCATGCCTCAGAAATTTGGAAGGCTTCTGTAACCCTTTTTTGTACCTACAGACTTGAGCACTTCTGTGTCATAGATGCAACTCTCTTTAAAAAAAAAAAAAAAGACTGGACAAGGACATGCATGAAGGACCATCCTATAGTTCTGTCCTGTCCATCTGGTTTCATTTTACTCCACATATGTAGACTGAAATGGGTGTGCTTTTCTTCAAGCATACCATGGTTGAGAAATGGAAGGTGTGTGTCCTCATTGTCCAGATGGATTGGAACTGTTCACAGGAGCTGCTGACACAGGGGAGAACACTGCTGCTTATCTGGAATATATGCTTGATTCTGCAAGCAAGGAGCTGCCAGGAGCTAGGCTATCACTTTAGAGCATGCTGGGTTGTTCTTGCCTTCCAGATGTTTAACACCAGGAGGCTTTGCATAACTTAATCCACAAGCAGGACTAAGAGTTATACTCTGCCTGTTATAAAAAGGCTATGTATCAGCATTAGTCTGTTGCATATACTAAGATGTGATTTTACTGTTTTGGGGGGTTTTTTAAACCTTTTGAAAGGAGCTGTCATTGTTAAAAATAGGAACAAGTGCTACTTCTTATATTTATGGATCTACAAGAATTGTGAAGATCCATTACCCCGTTAGCAAGAAGGGAGTGGAAGAAGATGGGTGCTGATGGGAGGCCCTCTTGTTTAAACACACGAGGCTCACTTAAATGGGAGGGGTTTATGCTGGAAACAACATGTATGACTAATGAGGTGGAAGCTGAATATTTGATAGAGAATAATGGCCAAGGATATGCAAATCACCTGTTTCAGCAGAAGCAGGGGTGAGCAGAACTAATACTGTCTCCTTGAAGCCTTAATAAAGGAAAAACTTTGGTCTTTGTATTTTAGCACATTGCTTAAAGCTTAAGTGACTTGTATGTTTTTAAACTTTTAAGGTGTGGGAGCAAAGTGAAATATCAACATCCAGATGGAATTTGTCACTTGCAGAGTAGTGTCTCTGTAACAAAGCCTCTGCAATTTGAGTGAGTCGAAGGCCACTTCTTGGAAGCTGTTCTCCTCAAAGCCAGGGAAGGATGCTGACTAGCCAGTGGTTAACATAACAGAAAGCAGACTTCTTCTAGGAATTCAAAATGTGTTTTTAAGTGAGGTTTGTTTTTTTTTCTGAGCTTGATGGGTAGAGTGTCAGTGGAAGCAATAGGAGAAGACAGACGTGTGGGATTTAGAGTTGCTTACTCTAAGAAGGGGTTCTTAATGCATCAGCATATTACTTTTTCAAAGAAGTCTGGTGGGGAATAGATGGAATTACCTGAAGCTGGGGCTGGAGTCTGTGGGAAGTGAGACATTTCCACTCGTACTGCAAGCTGTTCCTGGTACTATCTCTGGCTTTTCAAGCTCTAATTCCATTTGTGTGTGTAAATATCTATATTTTTTTAAGTAACACCCCTTACTTCTGTAAGCTTACGTTGTTTGTCCACCTTGGGGAGAACCGAAAAATTACCTCTCTGTGCTCCTGGAAAGGGGGGTGCCAGCTTTGCTGCTGGGGTAGGCAAGCACTGTGGTGACCCTTTGGTCTGGGATTACCAGAGCCTTTGCCAGACCTGTGTGGGAGCCTGGACTCCATTGCAGCCTTGTACCCATAAGGGAGCGGGGGCAGGTGTCCCCTCCCAGTCTGCAGGCTGACTGGGTGCCAGTACCTAGCTGGGGACAGTGGGGTACCATGGGGCTGCTCAGGTTTTCAGCCCTGTGCATCCTGTGGCAGGCTGACCTCAGCCTTTCCTGGCCATTTCTCATTCCCATAGCTGCACATCGTTTTTTTTAGAAGTTTCTGTACCACTGTAATGATGAAATGATTCAGAGTGTAAGAGGGTTGACATCTACAATACAAATAAACTTCTAATTGTGATCTTGTGAAGTAACCCACTTCAGCTTTCATGTGTTTAGGGACTGAAATCTTTCCAGTTGTATGGTTGGGGTTTTTTTGTGACAATTTGAGGTTTGAGATAAAACGCTGAACAGAACTTAAAACTGGAAAGAATAATAAATATTTCATTTAGGTATTAAATGTACGTGAAATACTGTGGTTGCCTTCTCAGAGGTGGAGCAGTGGGAACAGAATAATAGCAGTGGCTCCTGAAGGCTTGGCAGCTGTCCTGAGCCCAAAAGGGGTCTATCTAAGTAAATTTTAGATGTCCTTACTCACTTCTAGCTAAAGCAGATGTAGGGGTGGGAGCTGAGGCTGGAGATTGTTATTTAATGCTATTTCAAACCTAAAAGAAACAGTCAGGACAAATCTGAGCTGCCAGCCTCTGTCATGGCTCCCCTGCAGTCAAGATTGCAATGAGGCCTTTTTAACAGAATAGTGCTTACATACAAACGAGGTAAAGAAATCTTATAATACAATAAAAATATTTTCTTCCACATACTCCTTAAACTGTCAGTTTTGCTTGCAGAGGGATACTAATTAGCCCGTAGGTAGATCCCAGTCCACCAACATAGGGGCCGTCATCTTAAATTACTTATTGCAGTGACTGTACTGGAAGAGCAGAGCTGCTCCTCCTCTCCTTGCTAGTAAGTAAAACAAAAAAAGAACCTGAAGAGTAAGCAGCTTTAAAAATGTAAGGCACTGTAAAGGCAATGTAAAAAGAGTGAGGCACTTCAAAAGTGTCTGGTGATGCTGTTGCTTTTACTTGCTGAGGCAAGGTGGTCTTAAAAGGCTGTGTTTTTTCCAGGACAACTCACATGGCCTGTGACAAAGCCAAGGATCCTTGCTATGCTCCGCTTATGCAGCCCCCTGAGCTTCAGGGAAAGATTTGCTCCACCGCTGTCTCTCTGGGGGCTGCAGGGGAGTTTTTGCTGGGGTACTGTCGTGGTTTCAGCTGAAATCACTGCAACCAGACCAACAGATGGCCCCCCCAGACAAGAGGAGAGGAAGAGATAAGGAGATAAAGAAGTTTTGAATGAACTAAACTAGAATTAATTATTAAGATTACTAAATTAAGAATTAATATTGAAATAAAAAAGAAGATAATAATGAAATGGATACAATATATACAAAACCATATCAAGCTCCCAGGATGACAGTCCCATCACTGGCAAGCACTGGGGAAGTCCCAGACTGGATTTAGCAATATATGGGAACTGGATTCCAGCTCTGGAGTCAGGAACACACGGATCGGGATCAAAGACAGATGAACAGATGGGGCAGTTGGCCATGGCAGGAAGAGAGAAGAGGAAGGGCTGACCCTTTGATCCCTCAGCTTTTGTACTGAGCGTGGGGCAGATGGGATGGAACACCCCAGTTGGTCAGGTTGGAGTCACCTGTCCTGTCCGTTCCTCCCCACAGGTGTGACCCCTTTATGCTTTTCCGTTTCCGACCCTCTAAGGGGCAAATAATGAAAATTGGCTGCCCTTGGTTATTATAGCAATAAGTATAAGCAAGAGCCTCTCTGTACACCGTCCCTTGGCATTTAACACAAACATTGGCTTTATCATCCTGAGAATGAGCAGTTTTCTCCACAATATGCTGTTAATTTCAGAGTCAGAGGAGGCCTAACTAAAATATAAAATTCCAGAACACAAAATTGGTTCAGTTTTACCTCAAACCAGGACAGGTACCCACACCTGCTCCTCCATCTCTGACCTGAGTCCTCACAGAGCTCAGTTCTCACACTTTTTCCCTCTAGTCCTCAAAGCTCTGCACTTTTCTTCCTAAGCCTGTTACCACAGAGGCACCATCAGCCTTGGCTGTGGCCTGTGGTGGGGCTGCTGTGGGGCTGGCTGGAACTGGTTGGCACCAGCTGTGTCAGGTGTGGGGCAGACCTGACCTCTCCTCACAGTGATTGCATAGAAGCCTGATGCACGGAGCTGCGTTAGCTTTTTATAGAGTTACATCTCTACCCTCTCCTGTGGATGCTTGTAACGTTTGCACAGACGGACATCCCAGGAGCCGGAGGTAAGGCCAGAGGTGCTGTGGTAGGTAAAAAGGGAAAGGTGCAGCGAGGCCGTGGAGGAACCCTCGTGTCTGTGTGGTGGGTGGAAAATATGAGGAAATGAATGTTGTCTCTCCACTTTCACAAACTAAAGAGAAAGTATTAAGCTATGAGTTTCATTCATAATCCGTATTACTGTTACCACAAAGTACAGCCATTCTCTTTTCAACTACATTAAGCCATAAGAAACTGCTTTATACCAGCTAAAGCTTCGTAATGCATTTATGTGTTATTGGAAGTATAATTTGCATGCAGAGTGTTATTAAAACCTGTCTTCCAGTTTAAATCTTTGTACAGTGATTTAACTCCCTTCTCATTCTTTATGTGACACTTTCATAATAATTAAACATGAATGTGTCCTTGCAGTCTGTACCTGGAAGTCCTGTGGGGAGTAGCAAAGGCAGCAATAGTCCTAACAGTCTCAGATGCTGTAATAAGATTGTGGCCATGAATTAGATCTTTCTATCCAGAATTGCTCAGAATAGATCAAACAAATGCTACTCTTCAGTAATGGAAATATGGTATGTTATAGTCTATGCTATGAATGCTAATAATATCATTTTCGTCACAGATATTAAAAGTTTCTCATTTTGTATTATGTTACCTCCATGGTGTGTCTTCTGCTGCTAAATCTAAGCAATGCTAGTATTAGCATGAGAAAAGGACAGAATTACTAGAGATGTGTAAAATCTCTATCCCACTATTTCCTGTGTGACTTCTTTATGCTTGTTTCTATTGCAGATTATAAGAATGTTGGATAGAATTTTTTAACTAAGCTACTGACTAGTATATAATTTATGAAATCTGATTATACAAGCAAAATGAGTTGATAACAAATGTAAAATTCACTTACAGTTCAATATTCAATACTGCGCTATCTGATTTATTTTGCTTTTTTAAAATCTGGTACGGTGTTGATAGGAGGGGCTGTCAGATGTGACACAGAACCTATGAGAGACCATACTGCTTTTTTTATGGAAAGAACTGTGATTCCCTATCATCAATTATAGGGAATATATATTCCTCTATTTCTGGAGTACATCCACAAGCTTGGAGGCTTATGGGTAAGAATTAGATACTGAGGCAACAAAGGGAACCTTGTGGTTGGTGTCAGTTACAGGCTGCCTGATCAAGGGGAACCTATTGATGAAGCTGCAGGATGATTACTCTTGCAGGCTCTTGCCCTGCTGGAGGCCTTCAACCTCTTGGATCTTGACTATAATATATTTGAAAAACACTTATGTGCATTAATATAAGAATAAGTTGGTTTAAATAATAGCTTTTAAAATTTGTAATTCATCCTCAAAGTTATACATAATGAACATGTTGGTCTTTAAGTTGTTCTCTGAAAACATTCCAGGTAAATTACCTTCATGTTTGTGTTGGATTAGTGGGACACCTTGTAATAAAATATTTGACCATAATAATCCCAGGTACTTTTAACTGATACTGCAATACAAAGTAAACTTTTAAAATAGCTCTTGAATCTTGAGCAATGAGATAGTATTTAATTCCCAGACTTTCAAATGCATAATGCATTAGGCAGAAGGATGTTACCAGAATTAATTTAATAATAAAGAAGGAAGTTTTGAAATAGTTTAGTTTATATGTGTCTCTTCTCTCCAGTTGAAAGAGACCTTCCAATAAACTTAACTGTTTTACTTGTGATAGAGCAAGGCTATTTTAACATAAAGTACACACTGAAAATAAAACACTTCAGATGATTCAGTCGGGTCATAATGGGAAGCTTTCATAAAATGTTATCCCTTTGTCTTCATTAGCCATAATTATTGCTGTCAGCTAAACTTCTGGACAAATACTGTAAGTCTTCATTTTGTTTTAAAAATAAAAGATAAAAATTACTCAGTGTGCAAATAATTTCAAGTTCATGTTAGAGATAAATATTACTTTTGACAGATTGCTGTGTAGTCCTGTACACTCTCAGATCTCAAAGTATAAGGTCAAAAAGATTGGTTTTGAGGACCTATTTATTTTACTAGATGGATTGCCAAAAGAAATGACAATCAGAATTTGACATCTCTCCTAGGAGTGTCATCTAGGGCCCCCATAAAAGATCAGAAACATCAGGCAAAAAGTCATAACTGTAATACTCATTCAGTACTTCTGTAAGGTATAGATCTTCTTACAGTCCTAAGTTTTTTGATCATGACACTAATATGAAAAAGAAGTGTAAGCCCTTGATGATCTTTGTTATGGGCTTCAGGAGATTTTTTTTTTTTTTAAAAAAAAGGCAAAGAAACAAAAAAACCCCAAACACCAAAAGCGTTTCTGGCCCTCAGGGTGATGCAAGAAGCATTTTGCTGTCGATAGAAACTCGGCCTGGAGGGACCCTCAAGCATGAAGGTTGCATTCGATATTGGGTTTTGTGCAGCAGAAGGAGGCCTCAATGAAAAAAGAATTCAGCACTGTACCAAGTTGTTACAACTCCAAGAAGGGAGCAGGATGTCAAGTTAAGGTGGCAGCTATGTCAAAAACTAGAGATGAAAACAGCATGTGACATCTGAAGTACTCTGCCTAGAACTGGAGAAACTGCATCATTAGGAATACATCCAGCCCAAGACATAGAAATATATTGTTTACAGATTTGATACACCTATGTGTCTTTGTCATAGTTAAGAGATCTAGTATGGTCAAAAAGGATCTGAAAGAACAAGGTAAGTCACAAGACCAGCACTATCCTTTAGCACCTTCATGGAATGGGTGGAAGTATAACAATTGAGGTCGTGGTGCCTAAGAAGGATGGCAAGGAGCAGCACTGAGGCAAAGCAGTTCAGTGGAGCTTGCAGTGCTCTGATAGGCACAGAAGGGACATAAACTCAAATTTAGAAGGAGCTGCTGGCTGTGTTCTCTGCTGCAGAGTGAGTTTGTCAGGTCACTTTGGGGCAGCAGATGGACCTGCAATCTGTTCAAAAGCCATTAGGAAGCATTATGGTGAAGTTAGTACTAAAGGCAGCCTTGTTAGATACATACCAGTCCAATGAAGTGATGATAAGGTACTCCCCAAAAAAGTCATGGCTACGGGTGGTTACATCAGACATGCTGTCTAGACTACAGTATAGACAACTTTTTGTAACAGAAGAAAACCTACCAACAATGGACTCTTTGAAAGAGGTGGGGGAAAAAGTATTTCCAGGATATTTAAGAGCTGACAAAAGATAGGTGCTACATGTAGGTATATAGAATGCATGCGATGATGATGATATGTCCACAGGCTGATTTCAGCCCAAACAAGTGGAAGAAGACACAAAAAACTTCCCAAAAGGGAAGAGATAACAATTATTATGGAGCCTGAATGGTAGATGGGATATTACAAAGGAAATTAGTTTAGATTCTGCAATGCTCCCTTTTCTTCAAAAGGATCTAGTTTACTTTTAGAAGAATGGAGGCCTTTGATTTTATTTCCAGAGAACAGCTGATGGAATGTATTTCATTTTGACCTTTCAGTTCATAAAGATCTCATCTTGTTCTTGCTGAAGTATTTCCTGGAAATCAAGGGTGAATTCTTTGCTTAGCATGCTTACAGGGAAGATAACTGCTTTATATCTGCTTTTTTTTCCTTCTGTAGCATTTGGCTGGAGGTTCTTTGTTTATTTTGGAATTCCAATCAGAGACATCTCCATATTTCAAAGGGAATTTAGTTGTGCTAAAATACCAAATCAGTATGTATGAAATGAAAGCTACATTTTTTTTTCAATATTTGTTGTGCATATTTCCTAACAACTGAGGGGAAAAAAATGCTACTTAACAAGTATTTTGATAGAAAATGCTGCTCAGGAAATAGATTTTAAAATCCAGCTCTTCTTTTGGAGGGGAGGGAAGTTGATCTGAAGTTAATGAACACTCCAAAGTAAACAGTTGCTGTTCTGTTTGCTTTTTTAGGACTGTTTTCTGTCTCTAAAACACATGGTTTCATTAAAAAGAAGATAATTTATGATAAAAGCACATTTTGATCTTAAATGCTATGTAAGTGACATACTGTCAGAAGAAAACTGCATTGCCTACTTTAGCTGCATAAACTTTGATAGCAGGCTGGAAGCTGCTGTTATTTTCTATCAAACAAAATGAGATTCTATGACTTATAGGCAGTATGGAGGCTTGTTTCCTTATGCTGCATTCTACAAATATACTAAACATTAGCAATCAATTAGCTACCAGTATGCCAGACTGTTCCTTAATGTGGCATGTCTGTTGTGTCTTAATTTTTGCCTTGAACAAGGCGTTTTCACAGAACTAGCTCATGATGTCTCAGTGCAATCCCAACTAATCATTTTGTTACTTAGTCCTTTGACTGTCACTTGGGGCTCCTTTGCCGAGGGGTCCCTTGATAACCTCTCAGGGAATATGAGAGTGCACCCAGACCTGTACATGTGCCAGTGTGAGACAGGTCATGTGGAATGCCTGAAGGATGTAATAAATATTGCATGCAATGCAAATTCTGTTGACAGAGATATTAGAGGGAGAGTGGAATTCTCATCTAGCTATTTGAAGGACTTTGTATGGAAATGAACTACTAGTAGTGCTATAGGAATTTCTATGTTGCATCAGGCCATCAAGTTTGACTTCTTGCCCTTAGCAATATCTACTGTTTTATAATCTGTTTTTTTGGGGGGAATCAATGTCTACCCTTCTGTGAATATGCCCATCTACATCACTCAGAGAGAAGGGATCCTTGTTCAGGGAAGAGGGATAGATTTCTTGTTGATTTTTTTTTTGGGGGGGGAGCTGTCACCTTGTTGCCTGAAAAATGAGATTACAGTATCCTTGAAACACACACATCAAAACAGCCACAACAGGTTTACTGAACTTTAAATAAAAAAATTAAAAAAAAATATCTGCAAATATTTTTGTGTCCAGTTTCTTTAACTACAGTTTGAAGAACTTTTTACCCTGATCCATCTTAAATTTACTCATCTGTCATCTTTAGTTTATCAGATTTTTTCCCTGTAGGGCATAATTTTCTTATCACTTTTCATTTTCAAATGCATCAGTTAAAACCCTTTCTTTAAGTTGTTTAATGTGACTAGTGTTGCATACGAAAGACACGTGCATTCTCTTGTGTTCATCTGGCCTTCTCTTGAGTTTCAGGTGGGGCCCCAGCTACTGAGCAAGATTTGCACAGACTGCAACTGGGAGCCTGATGCACAGAGTAAGCTGTGCTACCTAGTCTGGCAGACGTAACCAGTGTTTAGACATCTGCTTCTTATATTTTTTTTAAGCTAAGCAAGTGTAGTGTCAATTCAGTATATCAGTTCACTGATTCGCTGCTCTGCAAAGTGTGAATGTTATGAATAAATGACATGTGAATACCCTCTGTGCGTATCAATGGGAGTTTTGCACAAATGTTTGCATGCAGTTTTATGATCCACACTAAACATTTACCACATGCAAACTTTAAGTTCTCTTTTATCCTAGAGAAAGCTGTTCATTCTAAGTATCTTTACTTATATTAATTTTGTAATTATTCTCTTTCCTTCAATTTCTTACAAGGAAATTCAGGACATGTAGGACCGTTTCATCCAAATTTATGTCAAAGCATGTGAGAAGCTTCTTACACATAAGAATTAGACTATCAGAATATAGTTTGCTCTTGTATTTTTCACCGAGAGCTGTTGGAAAACAGTAATATCCAGTGAAAATACGGAAACACGTGTGGAACTCAGGGCCCAATAAATACAACAAGCTAGCCAGCCACGGAAAAGAGGAAAAGACATAGAACCAACCCTGGCTTTATTTTCAGTACTCAAACCTTGTGTGTTTCATCCTCAAGGTTCAGCAAAGTATTTACGCTGAAGCTTTATTGGGGTCTGTATTATTGAAAGCCTGTCCTGGAGAGAAGCTCACAACACATTACTGCAGAAATCACCTCTGGCAGTGGAAACTTAAATGCAGCTTAATTGCATAAATATAGACAAAACTCAAGGCATCTACATGCTGTAGCAGGGATAGCTTAAAATAACGTATTCACAAACTGCTCAGTTCTGCTAACAACTCTAACCACCATTAATGCACAACACAGCAAAGCAATTATATACATTTATATCCATCTCCTCGCCACAAGTAACCAAAATGTTGTTCTTTCAAAACTTTCTACTGCAATGTATGAGACTTGACTAGACATCAGCGTGATGAGACAAACTATTTGACTGGGGCTTTAGCACACTAGCAACTTACTTATCCCAGTATTTGGGATTTGGTGACCAGGGAGCCATTAAAGACTATCTTTCCTGAAGAGCTTGAAAATGACGTGTCCTTTTCACTTGTGTTTCTCTAAGCCTCCTCTTCTGAACATGCTATTTACCTTTTCAAATCTCCTTGTTTTTCTCTGTGTCCAGTCTCCAAGGGGAAGCTCCTCTTGGAGTTGTTCTCCCAGGTTAAATACATTGCATCCATTTATTTCTTTAGCCAGATGAAAGCCTTGACTTCTCTAAAGGGGTTTGAGGCCACATTAACTTGTGCTTTTTCTCCTTTACAATACACTGCCTCCATTCAGAAGGCAGCTAAATCAGGGAGGCATTGGGAGTTTATTGCTTGGAAGGTCGAAGGTGTGGGTCATGCTGCAAAAAAAAAAATAGAAAAAGAGAAAGAAGTTTCATGTGGATGTTCAGTGATTCTCACAGATTCTGGGAACTTCCCATTTGCCAGATATGTATGTTCCAACTTTTCTTATTAAGTGATAGGAAAAGTGGAGACACTCTTATCTTAAAAAAAATCTAAAAAACCCCCAACCTACTTCTCTCTCCCAATTTTATGTTCTGCATCCAATAGAATGGGGCACTTTGTTACTGCTGCACACAGGTTATGGTCCAGTTCACTCAGACTATCCATTTCTACAAGTGGAAAAAATTATCACAATAGAGAAACTGCAGCGGGATACAGCTGAGAGCCATGGTCTGCTGTTACATGGTCTTGAGGATGAGGAAGGGTGAAGAAAGGGTTAATAAAGAGGCTAAGTACAGAATCTCTCCAGTCTGACAAAATAGTCTGAAATGCACTGATTTATTTTCACATGTTTGTGGAGATTGTTGATCCAGTCCTGAACCTGCAGTTTGACACAACTCAGAATGGGCTAATTTACAAACTGAAAGAGCTGTAAATTTTTTGCTGGTGTTTATTATACAGGTACTCAATTCTTCCTTTGTGATTGCCAAACCCACCAAGCTTTATTCACATTTTCTTTGTGGTTGGTAAGGGGAAGCAGTATAGGGTGACAAGTTTTTAGTACTTAGCAAGTGTTTAGTATTTTAATATTGTATATGCTGCATAATGATATCACTAGGATCATCTTGATAAAGCTGTAGCTGTCAGTAGGTAAGGCAATTACTAAGTGAGGGATAGAAATACTCTTGAATAAAGACTCTGCAATAAGCTCTCATATTTTAGATACTAGAGAGAATATATTTCATATTAAAATATAATTTATTATGTTTATGCAGATTTGTAAGTTGATGAACAGCTGGGCAGTCAAGTTACAGGGGTACCTGACTATCTGCTTGTGCTTTATCTTCTGTAGGAGTAGAGGGATTCCTACACCATCAGTTTGCAGAGATAGGTTCTACAAATTGGAAAACATAATCACTTTCTCTGAGGTACTCCCATCAAGCATCTGTTCAGCAGTCACTCTAAAAACAAAGCTCTGAAACCCAACTGCACCACTTAACACTTTTTTCCTCTCTACAAATATTTCTCACCCTGGATTCCTACAGCGCTGAGTTTTATGCCTTTCTGAGGAGTGGAACATGGAGGATATTATTTTTTCGGCCTCCTCTTGTTTTTTCCAGAATACTTAACTTTTCCTGACAGTTATTGCCTTCTATTCTTTCATCCTGCTGGTAGGCTTTCACTGCCTTAGGACAACCTTTAAATCAAAAAGCCTGATCTTATGATGTGCTGATCTCCACCTGATCTACCACTCCACCTGGCTTCAGCTGACACTGTGAGTGCCCAGCACCACTGATAATTAGCCTCCAAATGTGTAACTGGTAGCATGTGTTCTTTGTTAGCACCAACTGTCTCACTTGTGCTGATTTGCTCCTTTAGCAGCTTTGAACTTAGGTCACTGAGTCACAATTCATTTCCTATTGGAGCTCATGATTGTATGGGAATAAGTTTGTCTTGTAAAAGACAAAGGGAAAGGATATATTGGGTTTCACTTGCTGTATGTTTTACCCTTCCCTTTCTGTCACCCTCTAAATTAGTGACCTGAAGGGTAGAGGTAAACTGTTAGAGATAAAGCAAAATACTTTTAAACTCTGTTGATATGCTGAGTTGTACACCACTAGTATTTGTACAGGCTTCTTGTATTCGAGTTCAGAGCACTAATTGGGGTTGCAATTTTCATCCTGTGTTTTCACTAACATAATTTTCCTAATACGCATCCAGTTATCCAAATCACCACCACATATGACCTATAACCTAAAGCTGACCAGGATGCTTGCTATATCATATTGGCTTAAATGTGTAACAGCTTATATGAACACAGGTCAACAACATTCTGCAGTGGACATGCCTAGCATGTCAAGACTATCCCTGCAGTTCTGTGGACACTTAGTGATATTAAGTGAACTAAAAACTCTAGGTGTGAGCTTCCTGAGCTAGATATGCAAGATTCATAGGAAAGCTACCTGCTTGCTTTGAGAAATTTCTTCTTTGCCATTTAAGACACTGAACTTCTGCCTCTAATCAGGCTGGTAGCTGGAGGTGGCTGAGGGTGCTGGCTGCAGCCATCTGTGCTTGATTCTAGAGGCTTGTATGTCTCATAAAGCTGGAAATTCAGTGCAGTGACAAGTGCTAAAAGAAAAAAGGACATTCTACCAAACATCCAAAAATGATGCTGATGAGAGCAGAAGAGTGCTCAGGTATTATTATTTTACAAGGATTTTTGGAACACTATTAATATTCAACACGAGGAGGAATATTAATGGTACAGTTTACCACAACATCTTTCTGGGACACGTGAGAGATGTCCCTGAAAGGGGGACAGGCCAACTTGTTGGTCTCCGAAGAGATCCTTTTAATACAGCACAAAGCCAATTGTCCAGCAGATTCTTTCCTTTGGCACAACCTGAACACCCAATGGTAGAATTGGCATGGCAAAAATTCTCTCTATCTGTGCTTTCAGGTAATCATTAAGCTGACAATTAAGAATGCAAAAGGCAAGAATATAGCAGTGCATTACGAGCCTTCCTAAGGGTCTTGTGAGCAAAGGCTGCTCACGAGGTATGCCAGCCAGGCATGTTTATCGGCCTGCCTCAGCTGTATTGCCTGGTAATCCAGCACCGTGGCTTCTGCAGGAGGTAGTCGTTTTGGCACACGACGTAACTGCAGTATTTCAACCGCATAACATAGAGGATGTAAACTAATGGGATTTTACATTCTTTCAATAAGGTGTTATGGAAACTGGAAGATCACAGAGAAACGGTACTTGGGCAACTGTCTATAGCTATATAAAAGAGATGTTGGGATGCACAATAGCTGTAATGATTGCCTGCTTAGCATACACTATTATAATTCATCCTCACAACAACTCGTCCTATGATGAAGGCAGGTGAAATTTGTTGCAAACATTGCTCAAAGAGAAAGATGGCACTATAGCCTTCTAGCTGTGACTGCTAGTAAGGACAAACTGCGTGTAGGAGCTGGGAAAAACAACCTTTAATTTCTATCTTATTCTTCGTATTTATCTATTTCAGCTGACAGCAGTGCCTTCTAACTGAACCCAGGTAATTTCAGAATGGAATAAAAACAGTATGGATACAAGTGACTATACAAAAGACGAGTTGAGGTTCCTACACCATAGAAACACATTAGGAAAAAAAAAGCTCTGTTTCTGCCTCCTGTTAATCCCCCAAAAAATCCTTTGTGTGTACCAGAAAAGCTTTCTATTGTATCGTGTGGTCTATGATTTTCTATTGAAACAAAAAAGCTACAGAACACTCAAGCCACAATCTAAAATCAATGCATGAAGTCCAGTGGTCAAACTATTTCTTGTTCTCCATGACTATTTGTGGTCATAATGATAAAAAAAGCCTTGGCACTTCCAGAGCATTTAATGTCATTAATGTGCTATAAAAACAATGAATTAAGCTTTCCCAGCAAAAACATCTCTTTTTCCTCCCACATCTTTCTCTTTTGCAGTCAAGTTTTCAGCCCTGCAGATCTGTGAGACAGAGGTATGTAAGAAGTTGGGAGAAATTCTCTTACGTAGCAGGTACAACTGTCAGGGAGGGTAATAGAAGTATTTATGTTAATTGTTTCATTTATATTTTGGTATTGAATGGACCAAAATAAGGTAAACTAGGGGCTAGTTTGGCATATGGCTGATGCCACACCAGTGATTTTCTGTGGGTGGCCTCATGGTTAAGAGCAGCTAGAAATGCAGCCACAGATGTGCCAGCCTTGACTAGAAACTCACCCTTCCTCTCTGTGGCAGGAACCAGGTAGGCTTGTTTAATCTGTCCTAAATGACTCATTTAGGACATTTTCCTCCTATATGGTTGAAGGTCCTCCAACATCCTGTTATCTTTCCAGAGTGGTGTGTGAGGGAGCGAGGTGGCTTTGCTAAACTTGGGCAGTTTCTGAACTCAAATTTGAAATAAGAGGTTTTCCACAGTATCTACAGGAAAGTGGTCAGCTGATAGCATCATCAGCAGAGTTTAATTACCTAAATTAGATTCCAATTGTCCACCTTGGTTTTCTGGCATCTACTTTAAAATTAGATTAGAGGTGAAATAAGATACTGAATGGAGTCCTACCGGTAAGCAATAACTGGAGATGGATTTGAACCACGTAAATATAACACAATGGAAAGAGGAAGCCAATACGCACAGAGAGAGCACCAGGGAAGGAAAAGATCCTGATCTGAGGAAGTGACTCAAATGAGCTGTTTGTGCCAAACCCTTAGATTAACTCTAACTGGAATCAGGAAATGATAGATTGTCTAGAACCACAGAGATAGTTAGATGTCTGGCTCTGGTTGTCACAAATGAGTTATATGCCTAGAAACCTGCTCCTAAAAATGCTTAAGTGTGTACAGCTGTTGTAGAATTTGTAAATCTCCCATAAATAGTAAAGAGTGAACATTAGTTTTAGCAAAATAGCTGCAGACCAGGAGCTCTGGCTAAGATAGTCACAGCTGCTTTGGATTACCCCAGAAAGGGTGGGGTGGTTTTTTTATTTGTAAATGTTAACAAGGAAGTTGATCTCTATGCCTGATACAGCTTTAATCCAGGTGAGAGAGAGCTGCTTTCTAAATGGAGAGATTTTCACTTAGGCTTTGTGCTAAGCAGAACAAGTTGAGAGTTTGTCTGATGTTGGGGGAGCGTGGAAGGAGTAGGATGTTCTTACAAAGGTTGGTTCACAAATGATGGTGTACTGATGAGTAGTGTTTCTGTTCTCAAAATATTGTGTATGTGGTTCTGGCTTTCTAATATCTTAGAAGATATCTGAAGATATCAGAATATCTTCACTTGTGTGGGTTTTGCTGTCTCTAAAACAAGTCTAATGCTTCATGACATCTGTGTGTTCAGGATAGTGAACGCATGCTTTATTTGTTTCCTTTTTGAAATGTTTTTTTCTATGCTTAGTAGAAATCCTTTCTCTTTGGTGTAAATTATTGAACTAATGTGGACCTTGAAGTGTTATGAGGATTAGTTTAAATATTTGTACAGTGCTTGCTTTGAAGTTATAGAATACTATTTAAGTGCTAAGGTTTAAACATGGGCTGTGAAGAAAGTGCTCCTGATCAAATTTTCAGAGCAGCATGTTAGATAACACAGAGTTTGTGATTTAAAGATAAAATAAAAGCTATGGAAAACTTTTTTTCAAAGTATGAACAGTACAGAAAACTTCATAATGATGCTGTAGAAAATAATATGCCTCTGTTTGTTTTATGGATACTTAAAAAACTTTAGGGCTTGATATAGATTAGTAGGCTTATACAGAATATAAGGGATTGTGATGAGAATTGCAGTCAAAGCCTACCATTTGGCCTGGGACTATCTCTTGTGTCACTACTGATGCCAGGAATAATTCACGCTTCATAGGGTGGGGTTTTTTTAATTGTTTTAAATTTTGATTCATGTGTGGAAAGCGAATGGAACGAACAAACAAACAAAACATTTACTATGTACATTTACAGCCTAGAAATACAGATGGGCAGGCCTTAAATGGAAAGTTTACAATTTTAGTTCTGAATGAAATACTGTTGTGTATTTCCATAGTATAGATATGTATACTCCATAGTATAGATATGAATGGGTTGAAGTATTCTGCTAAATATCTGTGGTCAAGACTCCAGAAAAGCATCATGATATAATCCCAATTTTCTTCATGGGGAATACAAGTATATAGATTTTAGTGTTGTATTCTAAGCAGTGGGCATAAAACCCATCCTGCAAATTTCCTTTAATTAATAAGTAATTATAATAGAAACTTAACAGTATATACATAAGGATTGATGTATTTTTAGTTTTTCCACTTTAAAGAGTGCCCATTTCGAAGTCTGCCTGAAAATAATATTGTTGACTCTTTTGTAGGATGTGCAACAAACATTTAAAATATTTCCTCTGTTAGATTCATATAAAGATACATTTCAGAAGGTTAAAAACTTTAAGTATGAAATGCTACCTTCTGACTTGAGCTGGATAATTTTTTTGTTTGCTTGTTTTCTCCCACAAGAACAGAGAATATTTCAGACTAATCTGAAATGAGTTTTTGTGTTCCCCAAGCAAAGTGCAAAATCAATTATTTGTATAGCCCTGGTCTTAATGTGTATCATCTGCTATTGTGTATTCTCAGGAAGACCGTAAGCCTCTGATGTGATGGCGTGCTTTCAGACAACCTAAGTGATAGCTTAGATCAGTTTGATTTTGTGATTTGATATTTCAACATAAAGATCTATTTTCTGTTTGTTTCAGAAAGAAGCTTTGTTTCATATAACAGTGCTTTACTACACTTCACCTGACAGAATAACCCTTGAAACACATTCTGAGTAGGATGCTGTAAGGGTGTCTTAAAAGAAAGGGAAAAATATGTTTTCAAAGGGACCATCATGTCTAAAGAGAATGAAAGGCCAGTGAATAGTTGGTGACAATTTTTGTCTCCTTTTCCTTTACCTTTCCTGAGAGGTTTTACAAACATATTTTGATAGAATACAGTTAGCACCGTGAAACACAGAATGTCTGTGCCTTGCCAAAAATGATGTCGTAGTGCCGAAACTGTCAGTAACTAGATGTGTTTTCTATTCTGGAGAACTCCTTAAATTATGGAGTGAACGTTTAAATTTTTGATTCAGTGCGGGCCTAGGCATAATTTAAGCACTCTTTTTGCTGATTAGCTAGAGAAATAGATGCATCATGTGAGAGAACTTGTAACTGAGGTAAGAGTGTTGCTGCATGAAAACATCCAGGGATGGCTAGCACTGGGTAGAAAGCACTATACTGGCTAAGTCAAAATAAGGAGAAGTATATCCAGCATGTATATATTTTGTACTTGGTAAGCTACTCTTTGGTCTCTATGATATGACAGATATTTTTCCTACAAACTGGGGGTTCACACTCCCCCTTATTTTCGCTGCAGGATTTCAGTTTGAAGTTATGTGTCAACATTGATGATCTAACTTGCTCTGCTCTGCATCTGGCAGCTATTTGCACCCTTGGCAAGGGGTATCTGGAAAAGGTGGTCAGCGTTAGAAGTCCATTTTATGTAGTGACAAAAACTATTTCAGAAACTGGTCGAAACAGACTGCTCTGTGGCCTGGAGCAATGACAGGAGACTACCATTGTGGTTGACAGGCAACAGTGCAACTGCTTGTTTTCCAGGGTCTTTCCTGGCAATGATTACCTTAGTATTTAAGTGTTTCCCAAACATGACTTGTAGGCAACATGCCTATCTTTGCCAGCTGAAGGCAGCAATAAAAGCTTTATTGGAAGCACTTGTAGGAGGAGAACACTGTTGAAGCTTTGCTGATTCATGTGGGTGACTTTTGCATGCATCCTAAATTAGTTTTTCAGAGTAAAGCAGGTAAGCTTCAAACTCGCTTGATAATTTGAAAAACTCTGCAGAAACACCTAATCACCTTTGTATGAATCGGAGGTAGATTTTAATTTTTTCTGTTCATTTGCCTATTCTGATGCAAGCCATCCTTATTTCCTTTCTAGCAGTGTGTTGCATGATGAGGAGTAGACACTTATTGGGCCATTAAATTTCTGCACATGAATATTAGCTCTCTGTGTTCACAGTGATATGTTTAGGTAATTACTTAGCCCTGTATGCAGGCACATCACAGTTTGTAGACTCACTTGTACAAATATTTACATTCTGGTATATGTCGAAAAAGAAATGTATTGAGACTAGTACAATGAAGAACCCTGAGAGTTAAATGTATACAACAGAGGAGATATTTAATGGCAAGACTGACAAAGAATTTCACAATAAATCATCTTATCTCCTAGGCTGTACAGGGAAAAGTGAACTGATGAATAGTGTCAACCAGGAGCCAGCCGTGGTTTGATTTGAAACTGAGAAACTGTAGTATAAAGGAATGTTACAGGTGTACACCCATATGGAAAGCAACACAATTGTTTGTAATCCTGGGTATGAAGTACTCTGTAAATTGCTTTAGTGATGCATGGCCCTAAGTTAAAAAGAAGGTATTAAGTCAAATCAAATTGGCAACAGCTTGTATAGACTACAGAGACCATCAACCCTCAACTCCAGAGTTTTAACTGAAAGTGTTGATACAGAGTCCTGGGGAGCTTGAGGGTATGCAGGGTGGCTGGCAGTCCATGCAGACAGAGCTGGTCAGGCTGCACACTGGGTGTTCACATAACTGATGATAACGTGGCTGCAGCATATGTATTCCTTTGTTACCTGTGGCCCCAGCCAACATGAGCAGGGACTTCTCAGAAACAGATGGCCACCTTCATTGGTCTCCAGTGATATCCTTGCCTCACGGCAGCCAAGTTCATTCAGTGTATGAGATGGAGGACGGCTCCACCGAAGAATACCTCAAAGCAATTGTTGCTTTTATGTCCTTTCATGTCCTTTTTGAAGGCTTGAATAACCTCTGGCTGAGAAGGAAATTGAACAAAGGTCTCCTATTCCCTAGCAGATGTTCTGTAGCTGGCTATGATATAGGAAGTAGGCAGCAATACCCCTCCTTACCATGTTTTTAATGAAACATATTTTTTACACAAAGAGTTCTAAGTATCCATTCTTGGCAGAGGGATGCTAGAATTGAAGTGGTGGAGAAATGTTCTGTAACAACAGAAAATACTTGTATGAGATCTTCAAAGACATGGCTTGTGAAGTTTTGTAGCAAGCAAAAAGCATTACCTTAGCTAGGAGAAGGGGACTCATGTAGGAGGTACAAGAGAAGCACATTGGTTCCTCCAATAATCACTGTTCCCTTCCTCCTTCATCCTGGAGACTAACATCAGTCAATTCATGTCAGCTCGACCTATCAAAATAGCAGGAAAACATGTAACTGATATAAAATATTACTACAAAATTCAGTAGTAGGAGTGCTAGCATTCAGTCTGAGGCTTTGCTTTCACTCAAGGGTCACTTGATTACTGAGGAGTGTAAGAGCTATAATAGGTAAAGGCAGTTACCTTTCTAAAGAAATAAATTCTGTCAAACACTTCCCTATGATGTTGAGTGTTTAAGCTGGGGGAAGGCTAATCTGGAAGTAATTCAATTAGTTATATGAGCATGCATGGCTATTTATGCTTTTCCTACAGGGAGTATGCTGTAAATGGCTCAAAGGCTGGCTTGTTTGTTTCTTTTGCTTTCATCAGCTTGTAAGGGTCACTTGTGCTGGATGGGAACTTGTAGCTTCAGAGGGCAATCGCATGGAGGGTCTCTGGCAAGCAATGGGAAGACACCCATCGCAAATCCAAAAATGTTCATCAACTACAGTCTATTCCTCATCTGTTTCTTAAGAGGACAGGAATCTTCAACTGATTTAAAATTTCACTCATGTGTGAGGGACAGCAATAGGGGAAACAGAGACAGTATTCTTCTCAAAAAGCTTTCCTGGGGAAGATGACAAAAAGATAATTTGTTTCAAAAACAGCAATTCCAGTGAAGTAATTCACTCCAAGGGATTACCTTTATGTCAAATATGACCTGCTGCCATGCCAGCACTGTAGGTGATGGTAAGTATAAAATGCAAGTGACACAATAGATCAACTTAAGAGAATTTTGAAAAATGAAATGGAAAACATATGGAGACTAATGTCTCCCTAGTGTGAGGGGCCAGACTATAGCATTACAAAGGGATGATACCTCCTTCCTGCTTATCTTGCGTCGTGTTTGGCAAGTCACAGGCAATGGCATTGACGTATTTTGTATCTCCCCCACCTTGGCAGAAAAGGCCTTCATCCTGAAACTGAAGGATCCAATCTGAAGCATGACTTGCCATGAACAGTTTATTTTTTTCCAAGTATATCCATTCTTCTGTGGTTTGTCTCCTAATAACTCTGAATACTCTAGTGGACAACATCATCTGTTTCCAACTGTCCGAACAGAAGTGGGAAATTCAGATAGACAAGCCCTATTTCATTCCAACAAAAAATAGTTCATAACATGGGCTGGCTCTTGATCTGTGTTCAATGTGCTAGTGGTATTTGCTCTGGGGTGCCTGATATCTATTTTTTATTTATGCCTTCTCCTCTTGAGACTGATTTCAAAGTAAGACAAGAAAGACCTAGGTGATCCTGTTCACCAGACGGTTTTTGCTTCATGATCTTCCAGCTGTGTAACCTGGTCCATGCCATTGAATATCTATAATTCTTTTTTTTTCTTATAAAAATAAGTTGGTTGTGCACATGTAACATAGGAATACAAATGCAGCGTCTGAATGATTACAGTTGCCTAAAGGTTTTTTTAACTATTTAAAAATACATAATGTTTGGATAAATCAGGCTGAGATCATCTCTCCTGTGCTATCAGAATGGTGCACTTGAGACTAGCAGAAAGAAAAGGAGATCAGCAAAGCTACGAAGGGCAAGTTAGAAAGCTTTGGCTTGGAAAAATAATTAAATCTTCTCACCTGGAGCGTCTCTATTAAGTACAAGCTATGAATTGCAGTGTTGTAATTCTAAATTGTACTTAAGAACAGCAGTGAGCTGTTGTACCCAAGCAAACACAGTGACCTCCCTTCCCCTTCATGGTATGTGCTTGGGTGCCTCTTGAATTTGTCACTTTTAAAGTGTACATTCCTTGAACCACCGCATGCGTGCTCCCAAGGAAGTCGTTAGTGGGAATTGGAGGGCTTGATACTAACAAGTTTATTCTCCAATGTTATTTTATGTTTCATTGCCCTTTGCTGAAATCCTGACCAAAATTTACTACTTTTATTCAGTGACAATGGTTTGCCTTTGAACACAGAAGAGGAAGGCCACAGCCACAGGAATTTGAGTTAGAATGCTCTGTCTAAAAATACAATATAACCCCATCACAAACAATCTGCCTTAGAGGTTATTAATCTCAGACTCTAGTATTGTTCTTGTGCTCTGTTATTGCTAGAATGCTACCAATTTGGTTTGGTTGACTACAAATTCTGTTTATTATACTTTCAGGAAAGTTTCTTCTCTCATAATTACCGATGTAAACAAATCTAAGTGTTCACTATTTAAGTTTTTACTCCATTAGATAACTAAGCCATTAAAGTCTTTGAGACAAATACTGTAAAATAACTTTGAAGGTTAATGTGAGGAAATGAAAACTTGTTCACAGCCACAGAAAAGAAGCTAATAATATGAAGATTTGATATACATACACCCACAGATGCATGTGTATGCATACACAGACATGTATACATATGTACCCAGATAGGTGGCTAGCTTTGTAGATCACTTAATAAGCTCAACTCTTTTGGATCTTGCTTGCTTCTGGGTTGCAATGTTCATGTAGGAATATCTCATATGAAATTTGCCAATCCAAGGTGAAGAAAGAAACCCTTCTGGCTTGTCACATGTACCTAGTAATATTTTCATTGTGTGATTCTCATCTGTATTTCAAATTTCAAAATATTTTTAGTTTTAAAAAAAATAAAAGGCTTATGGCATCTTTTCTCTCCTAATACTTCTACTGGAGAGAAATAATACTGGGACAACACTGGTTGCAGTGTTGTGTAAGTGCAGATGTCAAGCTTTCAGAGCTTTGTTTAGTGTATCTGCCATCTACTGGGTTGCATTTCACAGCAGCCTCTTCAGCTTCTGGTCAAGAGTCCCTGTGCTGTGCTTCAAGTATTTCGTAGCAGATCAAAACCCTAATATAATGCCACTTCATTTTACTGTTACATTTATTTGCTTGTCTCTTTCCAGATGATAGATGGGATTTTAACTGTGTTTGTGTTATGGTTTCTTTGTTGTCCTCTTAAATCCATACACCAAAACTTTATTTTGTGTGACGCTGAGTCTTGTGAGGCAGATCATCAAGTCATCATCTTGGTCATGTTGCTATGGTCCTACTATAAGCGTAATAGTAAAATGCGTTCTGCGTATCCTTGAAGGTGAACAAGGAGACACCAATGTTATCCAGCAGTGTTGGCTGATAACAGTCCACTAGAGATGAGAGTGACTGATATCTAGGCCAGGATAATTGTTTTCTTTGTAATTTACACCATCCCAGTGGTTTAACAATCACACCAGCATTTTTCTTGGTTAGATAACTTTGCTTCCTTCTCTTGCATGATGCCAGGAAAGCCTTTGTAGTTATTGTATCACATCCCCTGATGCCTTTATCCAATTTTCTATGTGTCTGCTAAGGTTGTGTCTTGGTCCTAATCTGAATGTTAAATATATTTTGCTGGCTTGTGCTGTGTGTTCTTCCCTTACATGCAGAATGTCATCTCTTGAATTATTGTGCTACTCCCTTATATGGCACTCTTTCTCCTCCTATCACATGTAGGTCAGATGACCCTTTCCTCAAACATTTTCCATTATCACAGCTCTTTCCATAATTCCAAGTGCTACCCTGCATTTAGGTTTCTCTGCTATTCTACATTGTATTTGCTATCCACTTTTTTTTCTCTTAATTTTTGTTCTTTCTACGCTTTGTTGTATTTGGTAAACTCTGCACTGTTTATGCTCTTCGCTTGGGATATGAGCTTAGAGCTTTGCTTATTTCTGGATTAAAGACTTTTGTGGCTATTCTAAGGATTCCTGTCATTTTAAGTAAATCTAAACAGTCATTGTCCTGTCCCCACAGGCTTTTCTGATATTCCTGCCTTCTCCTTGCATGCATGCACATACATACTCTTTTTTTTTTTGTCACTAGCAGTAGCACTTATGCAGCCAGGTACCACCTCCTGGGGTTGATCTTGCTGAAAATGAATCCTGAAGAGGAAACAGTTCAGATTAATTCAAGCTGTAACAGAACCACAGTTTGATTGGCCCTGTAAAAAACTGTAATGAAGTTCGTTCATCTTGTATGTATGGAAAGACAATTTCATGGAGTTTGTCAGTCTGCTTTCTCTGTCACTGAAAACAGCTGTTTACAGTAAATGCAACTTTTGGATAAACAACTGATTTTTCTTAATTTTATTTTTAACATAGATCTTCCTGCTCTCCTATTCAAATGCACTAAGCTCACTAAGCTTGTTATGTGGTGCAGGTCCTCTTTCTTATATCTTTCCTTTCTGCAGTTCTTTGTAGTTTATATTAACCTCCAAGGACTTTCCAGAACCTCTTTTGTGTCCATGGGCCCGGAACAGGACTCTAATCCTATTGTTCTTGATTAAAACCCAAATTCTCAGTTTCTGATTTTGTGTGCATCAGTTACCTTCTGACGCTTTTTGAAAACAGAGGGGAGTTTGCACCTCCCTGCTTACCTTGTGCTGTTGTGTGTGTACCCCAAGCACTCTCTGGCAGCAGAGCTCCGTGTTCCACAGCTGAGGTCACCAAGCAGCATGGCACAGCACAAATACCACCAAACCAGCTGAGCAGGTGGCAGTTGGTGCTGCTCTTATTGATGGCACTATCTGACTGGGGTACGCCTCCCTGCTCTAGAACTGCATTGAGATTGTCTGCCCTTGCCAAGATGTCTCCGCTATTTTTCTTTAAAAAGTAATGTGTCTATTTATAACTAATTATTGGTAGTTGTATGTGCAAGAAACCAGAAACAAGGATCCTGTTATGTTTGGGTATTAAGGATAATACCAGAGAAGAATATTGCATGGAAAGTGGAGTACACTGAAGCTAAAGCAGAATAATCTTTTAATGGGGGTATTTGCTTCTGAAGCCAAGTGGCTCTCCTGATGATAATTTAATTATGAGCTTCTTACAGTAACCAACCTTGCCAACTATACACTTAGTAAAACTACTGGCCTTTACAAAAAGTATAATCTGGTATTTCAACTTAAGTAGTTGCCACCATTGTTTGAATTGCTGTGTAGGTAAAGTGCCGCGATTGAGAGACGGGACACAGCTTGATGCAAGCAAGATGTCGATTTTATTACAATTTTCCACATACACTTATGAAAGAAGCAAACATCTCATGCTGCATCGAAATGGTTTTTGTAGATAGATTTGGCAAGAAAACCCATTTGATAATTAGCAGTGGGTCTGACTTCTGAGGGTTCTATTGGAATATTAGTGAATGAGGCTGTCGAGTGGGGTTTAAAACAATTGGATAAAAAGGTAATTGAGGAGCCCACTGGTGTATTTGTCCGAGAGTGATCGCTGTGGCAACTTTCTGCAGAGAGTTGGTAGCCTCAGGGCCAAGACTGTGGGGGGAACGCAAGTCAGTATCTCCTTTAAGCAGTTCAAGCAAGAGACCTAAGTCCGCATTAGAAATTCCCAAAAGCGGTCGGAATTGATTGTTCCCAGCAATTTTTGTACGTCGTGCAAGTTTTTGATATCTGTCCGTATCTGTAAAGGTTGAGGAACTATAGTTTGAGCCCTTATGCGCCAGCCCAGATATTTCCACGATGGTGCTTTCTGATTTTTTTCCAGTGTGATACAAAGGCCTGCCAAATTAACAGCAGTTGTGACAAGAGCTACAGCTTTCTCCATGACCTCATAATGATGTGCAGCCACCAGGATATCACCCATATAGTGGTACAGTAAGACACTGGACATCTCAGTCCTAACAGGGCTAAGCACTTTAGCTACATCCCACTGGCATATCGTGGGGCTATTTTTCATTCCTTGTGGCAGCACAACCCACTGGTATCTTTGCAGCGGAGCTTGCAGGTTGATGCTTGGAAGTGAGAAAGCAAATTTGGGAGCATTGTTCGGATGCAGGGGAATATTAAAAAAAACAAACCAATCTTTGAGGTCAATAACAGTCAAATGCCAATCTTGAGGAATCATAGTAGGGGATGGGAGCCTGGGTTGTAGGGCTCCCATATCTTCCATAGCATCATTAATTTTTCTAAGGTCATGGAGCAAGTGCCACTTGCCAGTCTGTTTTTTAATAACAAAAACAGGTGAATTCCAGGGGTTAGTAGAAGGTACAATGCATCCTTTCATTAATTGTTCTGTAACTAATTCTTGGAGGGCACAGAATCATGAGAACAGGCAGCACAGAGGCTTGTTAAAAGAAGAGAATTCCACTTTAGAAAAACACTTTCCATTTCTGTTTATGAAAACAGAATTGAACACACATTTGTCATCTCTTTACCCAGCCCGGATGCCAGTCTATTTCACTACTCCAGTCAGTGGCCTCGTGCCTTTACCTTTCTAATACAAAGCTGCTGTCCCTTGGAGGTCTTGCTGATGCTTCACTTTGTGGGATTTAAAAACAGTAACCAGGGGAGGGAAGGAAGAAAGGAAGGAAATGCTCTCAAAGTTGAAATAAAAGTAAATTCTTGTCTGACTTTTGCTTTTCAGTATTTCCTACACCCCACTCCATATTATCCCAAGAGCTTTTAGTCCTGATGGAAACCTTATTAATGTTTTCATTAATGAAGCCTTTCATTAATGAAGCCTTTCAACTATAGCAACAACAGCAACTTCTGAACCAGTTGCCCCTCTGTTGTTCATGGTGTCACCTAACAGTCAGGTTTATATCTTCCTCCTAAAGAAAACTCTCTAAGGATTGTGAGAAGTTGTGGATGCCCCGTCCCTGGAAGTGTTCAAGGCCAGGCTGGATGGGGCTTTGAGCAAATGGCTCTAATGGGAGGTGTCCCTGCCCATGGCAGGGGGTTGGAACTTGATGATCTTTAAGATCCCTTCCAACCCAAACAATTCTATGATTTATATCAAGGAGGACATAAATATGGTCCTGGGCAAAGTCCCGTGGATTTGGCCATTTTTCCTGTGGCATCCACTTCTGGAATGAATGATACTTAATTAAGGGAATTAAAGGATAGAATTAGTCCAACATAATAAAATCTCTCCGTGCTGTGAACTTCAAAATTATGCACCTCTACTTTAGAAGCCTTTCACTGCAAAAGATAACTTTATTTCAGATTAATAAAGTGGAGGAATTCTGTGTTTGCAGATTGGTGTTGCATTTAGTTTTGCATATGAAAATCTAGGCTATCCATCTAGGCTCTGAAACTTTCTAGTGTGAGCAGCCATCCTGCTTACATGTGGAGTTCAAAATTTAAATTGAACCAGTCCTTCAAGTCCTTACAACTTCTTGTTTCCATTACTGCAATACAAAATGTATAAATGGGCATGAAGTCAATCATAGCTCCTAGTATGTATTTTTACAGAGTCAATGAATTCTGTTTCTGTATTTTCTCCAAATGCTGTTGTAAGTTTTGTTAAAATGGAAAGCCAGACACAGTAAGTTTATCTCCAACTATAAAGGATTTTCTTTATCATGTATTGCAGCATTTTAGAGAGACAACTGAGCTGTAGGAAGACTTCTGTCACATCTTGATAAGAAAAATCCTAGAAGGCTTTGAAAATAATAATACAGTTGTAAAGCTGTATTATTGTGTGCATGACAAATCACAGCCTATTTTTAACTTTGTTACTTTCTGGTGGATTAACAGAAATACTGTAGTTTTATTGAGATTAACCCTAATTCTAGAAATAAATCTCAGGGGGAAAATGAAATGCAAAGTGTTACTGCACCTGATGATGATTAAAATTATTTTCCTTCTGAAATATTTTCTATTTAAAATATGTCTCATTATGCTTAGTTTATTCTCTTCCTCATTGTTCACTTAGACCATTACTTGTACTTTTGTTGCAAGAGAATCAGGTTGTTATGTGATTTGCAAACGCTATTGGCTACGCTTTAAATAATCAGAACAGACACAGAAAAATGATACGCTGATAATCATCTTGAAAATATGGGGGCAGGAATGCTCCTTCCTTGTCTTGCACATTGGTGTTAAAAATCTGCATTATGAACACATTTCACATAAATGTTCTGTAATGTTTTGGGTCCAAATTCTGATTGCTACTGGGACACAGGCTGTGACTAGTTCAATATTAGTAACTATTTACTGAAACTGCTGAGATTATTTTTACAGAGACCTTTAAATTGTAGTGAGGGAGGAATCATAGTATACGAAGGTTTCTAAATGATTGTGTAATTGAACACATGTTAAATATCTCCTGGAGATATACAACTTAGTTCCAGTGAAAACTTTCCAAATGTAATTATCTTTGCAAAATCTGCTATTTTATACCAAAGACCACTGAGTCTCCCTCACTGGCTTAGACTGATGTATGTCAGGATTAAATCACTCAAAACAATTATCTTATTAAAAATACTTAGACCAACAAATATTTGAGATTTACCACCGTAATGGCTGTATGCATCTTCTACTTTGTCTGGGGAAACTGTTTACAGAGGATTTATTGCCTATCTGAAAAACTCTAAAATCATAGAATGGTTCAAGTTGGAAGGAACCTTTAAGATTGAAATCCAACCCCCCCTGTCATGGGCAGGGACACCTCCCACTAAAGCAGGTTGCTCAAAGCCCCATCCAGCCTGGCCTTGAACACTTCCATGGACAGGGCATCCACTTCTCTGGGCAACCTGTTCCAGCATCTTGCAACTTGACATTAAAGAATTTCTTCCTAATATCTAATCTAAATTTACTCTTTTTCAGTTTAAAACTGTAACCCCTTGTCCTAACACTACACTCCCCCATAAGTAGTCCCTCCCCGTCTTTCCTGTAGGGCCCCTTTAACCTGCTGGAAGGCTGCCATAAGGTCTCCCCAGATCTTCTCCCAGGCTGAACAAATCTCTCAGCCTGTCTTCACAGAATAGGTGCTCCACCTTCTGATCATCTTTGTGGCCTTCCTCTAGACTCAGTCCAATAGGTCTATGTGCTTCTAATGTTGAGAGTCCTGCATATGGGGCTGAACATATTGGGGTCTCACCAGAGCGGAGTAGAGGGGCAGAATCACCTCCCTTGACCTGCTGGCCACACTTCTTTTGATGCAGCCCAGAATGCAGTTGGCTTTCTGCGCTGCAAGCACATGGTACCCACTCATATTTGGCTCCTCATCCACCAACACCCAAAGTCCTTCTCCTCAGGGAAGTTTTAAATAACATGGGTTTTGTTCTAATGCTCCTGACTTTATTGATGTGCACAGGTTGGCAAGATGCAGGTGGAGAACAGCTATTTAATATTCTGTTTGCTCCTCCTTGCCCAAGTGTGGCCCTATGCCATGTCTTACCTCATGACAGTGGAAGTATTTCCTGGAGACAGGATGCCTAATTTCCTAATGGACACTCTTTTATGCCATTCACTGTAATATGACATGTCCACATGAAAAAATTATTACTGTTTTATAGGAGAGAAAGTGAGTCACAGGAAAAAAAAAATGGTTAAAGTGATAATTTACGTTGCTGTCCAATATAGGGTGCCTAAGATAATTTTTTTTTTTTGCAGAGTACTTAGCATTATCTATCAATTAATATGCTTAAAATATAAACCCTATTGCTCTCAATTGCAGCTGTAAGTAACCAGTGCATTAGTGAATAAGCCCTTATGGTTTCAAATTGGGAGTTCAGAAAATGAAGGAAAATAATACTAGTGTCTAGCTATTAATTCAGAGAGCGTCAGAGAGTTTCTCTTAGAGACAAGTACTGAATCCATCTCTTCACAGCTGCCTTCAGTGATTAAATCATCAGACTACTGCAGTTTTTCCTCATACAGTGAATGAGAAATGGGTTTAATTTTTAATTTTTTCCAGTAAGTAAAGCAGTGATCCTGTAGGAAACAGCATATTATGAAATGCTGATTCACTCTCATCTTTTGAATGAGAAAAGGGAGGAAAAATGGGGGGGAAAAAAGGCAACAAAAAAACCCCAAACCAAAATCTTTCTTTGGGGAAAGACTTGTGTGGTGATGTAAGTCAAAAATTCTGAGATCTGTATGTTCAGACTAAAATTGCACAGACAAAATGAATTTCTGTATTTCTTTATTCTTTTGTTTGATTCTACAAATTTAATTGAATGTTTTCAATAATAGCATTTGAGTGTAATTCAGTTTTTTTTGCTTGGAACCCTAAACCTTTAATGTCAGGGTTGCTGATTATTCCAATATATCCAAAAGTTCTCTAACTCACTTTAAATCTCCCTATAATTGCCTTTTTGTTTATCTTCTAGTTCAGTATTACACAGCAGTATAGAAAACTGTCAGAAGCTTGTCGTCAGTTATAAACTTGTAACATTGTTAATTAAAAGCATTGTGTAGAATGTATTTTGTTAAAAAGTCTGGCATGATATCTATCAGATATTTCAGAAGACATAAAAGCCTTTTCATTGATAATACACGTCTCTAGTTTGAGGTGAACTTTTCAAAGTACAGCGAAGTTTTGCTACTGGCAGTTTTTGTGGGTGAAAGTAGCTTTAATAACAAGGTAGATATTTTCTTCTCTTTAGATCCCGTGGAGCAAAGTCTGTTGACGTTTGGACACAGCATGATGGCTGGATAGCGGCTCTAAAGGCTTCAAGAACAGTGTGGATTTAATAGGGGAGTAGAATATTAGTTTATTCAGGTTCAGGGGAGTAAAGCTCATGATTCAACATCTATAAGCAGCTTTTACCATTTATGTTTCTCAAGCTGTGGCTAAGTAAGATTTTAAATATGTCAGGAAGGGAATTTCATTGAGAGAATTTTAATGGCAGGAGTGGAGTTGAGTTTCAGCACGATAGCTTTATTGGTTTCATGGCTCAGGAATCAAGTACAGAATGAGATTTTAAAAACAGGAATACGAGGGTTCCAGTGAGTTTCTGACTGTCTCTGTAAATCTCTCCAGATGACACCTCCTGTTAACATGAAAACATTGCTTAGTTTTCTGGTATATAAATCACATTTTTTTTTTCTGCATGTCTAAATACTGGGGCCATAACTGAATAAAATATATTCAAGTGAGAAAACATTTGTGAAACATATTTTTGTCCTGAAAATTACTGTCATCGTGTTACAGATCCATTTATAGTATGCTAAAATAATGCTAATTCATAATGTTCAATGAAACCAGACTACAAGCTACATTTTGTACTAGTTTATATCCTCTGTGTGCTGCTGGTTTTGCTAGAGCCTGTAGGTGATAAAGTTCTGCAGAATCGGACCCATTTCTGATTACACTTGTGCGTTTTTCTGTTGAAAGCATGTAACAAAAAGAAGTTGGAAACCTAAGACTAAGATTAGAAAAAAACACAACTCACCCTTCCACTGCTTTTGTCTTGCTGTTCTGCTGGTTTTGATTAGAAAGTTTTGGACCAGAGGCCAAATGTGCCTTCAGGATCTTCTTTTTCTGGACCCCAGAAAGTCCAGCCTCTCTCATGGACTTTGTCCTGCCTATTATGCTGCTCCCTCTCTCTCTCTCCTAAGAAGATGCAGGGCAGAGAATGTCCATGGTGGCATGGCATGTCCCTGGTGGCATTGCACATTCCACTGGCTTTCCATTCATGGCAGAGCAGAGTCTGAGCAGTGCCCACTGCTGTCCCAACTCAGAGCCCTGTTTCTGCCAGCCAGAGCAGAGGAAGACCCTCAGAGAATGCTGACCATGATGGGGTCTACACAGTGCCTGAAAGGATAATACACAGGACACTGGGTAGACAAGGTCAGTGCCATGGGCTCTCTTTATCCTGTTTCCCTATTTTCCAGCATGTGAAGTAGAGATTTGTTACTGTTCTTCACAACCTCCCCCCTCCTAGGCAAAAAATAGGATTCTCAAGTTCCCATATAATTTCCAGAATAGAGACAGATTGATTTATGTAGTTATTTTCCCTAGTGGACAATTCTTCTTTCAAAACAGAAATAAGGCTTTGGGATTCAGAGTTTTGTGATGGTATGATGTATAGCAGGACGCTGTTGAAGAAGGTGGCTCAGGTCTGACAGTGTTGGGGCTGAGCCCCTCTAAATATAATACATACGAGTGATCAAAAAACCCACACACTTTCCCTCCTCCTTCCCCCCCTCAGAACAAGATTAATTCACTCCTGCATGAAACAAATCTATCTTTACTACTGTGCTTTTAAGGTTTTCCTTTCAAGTGCAAAGAAACAGGAGATAAAACCTCGGAAAGAGATAAGGACGGGTTTTTGGTGTGTGGTTTTTTTTTTATTTTATTTTATAAAGGACAGGCAGTTTGGATAATAACAGAGCTTAGCCCATAAAACCAGGAGCTGACTGGATCTTTGGAGGAAGCACGGCAGGGGACAGCGTCTGCTTTTGCAGTTCAGGAGAAGGTATTCTCCTAAATTGAAATGCTGGGTTTAAATTTTCTGTTCTAATTTAGGGCCTTCAACACTGTGATTGACGACATCGCTGGTTCTATTACCTAAACTCCTTTTATGTGAATACCTGTATTCTCCAAGGTAAAATCTCATTAGAGAGCAAATTGATGTGGACGTAGCTAAGTGTGAAGTAATGTTAATGTTTTTGTGATGTTAGAATTATATGTTATAAAAATAGCGGGAGTGTAAGGTGTTAATAACAGGAGCAAAGAATCTAAAAAATTAATAATGGAAAAAACAAATATGTCCTTGGCTGAAGAATTATCAAGAAATGTACATGAACCAACCACGTTGTCTTGTCAGTAATATTACCTTTAAATGACAGATGGTTTAGCTTTTCAATGCCCTTCAGAATATTATTGGTGGATTTTCTTCTCCTGGAGACTGCAGTAAGTTATACATTTGTTTATCTTACTATTTTTATGCAGGCAAAACAGTTGGTGGCATAAGTGGACGCGGCACATTTCAGAGTTGTTTAGTCTGTTTTAATTAGAGGAAAGCTGCCTGGGAAGATGATCTGTTTTCTTCTCTGAGCACCTTTTCTTTTTTTTTGGCTGTATTTTGAATTCCATTTAAATTCCATTTGTTCTGTTAAAACAAATTTGCAAATAAGATATGACATACTTTTTTTTTTTATTAATATAAAACAGAGCAATCTGTAGTTTGGTGTAAAATTATTATGGTTTAATAAGCAACTTCAGAAGCAGAAACCTGAAGTCTCCAATGAGTTTGGATTGTCATGATTTAACCCCAGGCAGAAACTAGGACCATTGTATCTTCTCACTCATCCCTGCACCCTACCTGCCCTAAAGTGTAGGGGGAAGAGGAGGGGAAAGAAAAACAACTTGTGGGTTGAGATAAAGCCAGTTTTATTTTCCTTTCCAATTATTGTTCTATTACAATTATAATAATAGTAAAAGAATTTGCAAGACACAAGACACTCTTGCCACCTGATGACCTGTTCCCCAGCCCGACCTGAGCAGAAATAGAGCTCAAGAACATGCAAGGTCTGAAAGTGCTGTGTGGCTATGCTAAATTGTTACCATGACACTGACTGATAGTGAGGTAATGAGCTGAATTTTGAATAGCATTAATGGTGCCAAGCAATCCTTGTCTCCTGCCAGTAAAATATGCATAAGTAAGCTATAACTAAATCTTTTTTTTTTTTCCAAAGTAGCATGGTTGTCCTGC
This sequence comes from Scolopax mira, assembly GCA_004320125.1. Taxonomy (NCBI): domain Eukaryota; kingdom Metazoa; phylum Chordata; class Aves; order Charadriiformes; family Scolopacidae; genus Scolopax; species Scolopax mira. The sequence goes on along the minus strand of BJBW01001752.1, from coordinate 411,956 downwards.
AGCTGAGTAAGGTACAGATGAATTGTGCAGAGAAGGAAGCTGGGTAGGGCAATTTATACTTCTGATTGGGCTTTTCCATTAATGTCTATATGGCATGCTTGTTTCAAGCTGAAGGATTTTCTGAAAAGTAACCATAGAATTCAGACTGTATCAAGTCCCATGTGTTCTCCTCAGCTTCTGAAGAGAGTGGCAGAGTGTAGCAGGAGGTCAGTTCTGAAATGAAGCACACTAGCTTGATTTAGCTTTTTTTCTTACCTGAAAAGTCAGGCTCATGAAAAGGCTTACATTAAAATTGCATGTAACATTTGGATAATTTGATAAGATTTCCTGTTCAAATCATAGCCTGCTGTCTTCCTGTCATCTCAGTTTCTACCTCTGCCACACCACTGGGCTGCTGAATACCTTATATTGCTTATATAAGGTAAGGTGATTTACATAAGGTAAGGAAAAATTGATACAGAAGGTTGGCAAGATGAGTTGTCTGGATAACAGTAGAGCAGCAGATCTGTTACTCAACCACTGACTCAAGTTGCACGTGAAGGATGAGAAATGCACGCTATCTTGTGTCACCCCTGCCTGACAAAACTTTGTAGTGGCACCAAATGTAAAAATAGTTTTTTCCTTTTTGGCACATTTTCAGTAGAAGAGACAGTGTCTTATTTCAAGTTATTGAGAAGATGATAGTTTTCAGGCTTTCTCTAAGCAGGCACTTTTAAAATACAGGGTATGAGACTACCTTACTTAATGTTTAAGTCTGCTACCTCTTTGTGGGTTTTGGCTTTGAATTTCTTATCATAGGTACAGCTTCATCAGCTACTTGTCTCACCCCAGAGTCCTGAGGGAATTGGCTGATGTAGTTGCCAAGCTACTCTCCAGGACATTTGAAAGTCATGTCAGTCAGGTGAAGCCCCTGGTGACTGGAAAAAGGTGAATGTTGCTCCCATTTCAAAAAAGGGCAGAAAGGAGGACCCTGGGAACTACCAACCTATCAGCCTCACCTCTGTGTCTGGGAAGATCATGGGGCACATCTTCCTAGAAGCTATGCTAAGGCCCATGGAGGACAGGGAAGTGAAGGTGATTTGAGACAGCCAGCATGGCTTCACCAAGGGCAAGTGCTGCCTGCCCAGCCCCTTCTGGCCTTCTGTAGTGGAATGGCTGCATCAGAGGACAAGGGAAAAGGTACAGCTGTCATCTCTCTGGACTTCCATAAGGCCTTTGACATGTTCCCCCACAACATCCTTCTCTTTAAAATGGAGAGATACGGATTTGATGGGTTGACTGCTCGGTGGATGAGGAACTGTTTGGATCCAGAGGGCAGTGGTCAACTGTTTCATGCCCAGATGGAGATTGGTGAAAAATGGTGTCCTTTAGGGGTCCCAATTGGGACTGGTACTGTTCAATATCTTGATCAATGACATAGACAGTGGGATTGAGTACACCCTCAGCAAGTTTGTGGCTGATACCAAGCTGAGCGGTCTGTCTGACATGCCTGAGGAGCAGGATGCCATCCAGAGGGACCTGGACAAGCTCAAGAAGTGGGCCCATGTGAACCTCCTGAGGTTCCACAAGGTCAAGTGCAGGGTCCTGCACATGGGTCAGGGAAACCCTTGATATCAATACAGGCTGGGGGATGAAGGAATTAAGAGAAAGATTTGGGGATACTGGTGGATGAAAAGCTGGACATGAGCTGTATCTTGGGCTGCATCAAAAGAAGCATGGCCAGCAGGTTAAGGGAGGTGGTTCTGTTCCTCTGCTCTTCTCTGGTGAGACCTCACTTGGAGGATTGCATCCAGCTCTGGAGCCCTCAGCACAGGAAGGACATGGACCTGTTGGAGCAGGTCCAGAGGAGGGCTGCAAAAATGAACAGAGGGCTAGAGCACTCCTCCTATGAGGCCAGGCTGAGAGAGGGTCCAGAGAGATCTTGCTGCAACCTTGCAGTACTTAAAAGTACTTCAGGCTTATAAGAAAGATGGGGAAAAAATTCTTAGCAGGGCCTGTCACAATGCAACAAGGGGTAATGGCTTTAAACTAAAAGAGGGTAGATCCAGACTAGATATAAGGAGGAAATTATTTACAATGAGGGTGGTGAAACACTGGAACAGGTTGCCCAGGGAGGTAGTGTGATGTCAATTCACCTTAGAAACTAATTGAGCGATAGTAACGGCACAGTCTAGCCCAGCATGGCTAGCCATATTGGCAGTATAGAGAAACTTTTTTGAATTCTGGTGTTGTGTAGCTGTAATAATATTTGAAAATTAAGGTTTTAACATCTTTCTCCACAAAAGATTGATTTATCATGACAGATTTAGTTTTTAAGACCTAGAATTGAAAAACTTTACTACCCAAACAACGTTTTCCCCAATGTTGCATCTCCATAGGAATGCGTTGGCAGGGTTTGAACTAGATGGCAAATATGCCATGTCTTTCTCCTCAGAATTAGAAATACTTTGTGTGGCCTGTCACAATGATTCAGTCTTGAAAGGCAGTTTCATGCTGCCTTTGACATCCCTACCAGGCAACAACTGTGCTCATTTTGGAAGGAAAGTTGCAGGCGCGACTGAAATTTGAGTGAGCTATGTTTGACCTAAAGCTGATTTCAAGAGCATTTTAAATTCAAGTGAAATACTTCACGAGGCTTATGGAAAAGATGTGCTTACAATGTTTGTTTGCTTTTATCCTTGGGTGGATATATCTCTTCATGTAGTTTCTCTGAGGTGAAATTAGCTCAGCTTAAAGCTGGACTTTCTGCTGTTTATGGTGATCTCAGCTAGAGTCGCACCTTCAGTTCTTGTCCCCAGGAGCAAATAAAGTGGAATCTCGTATCCCTCCTTAAATTAGGTGCATGTTTGTCTGAAAGGCGTGGGTTTACATTTTCTCCTCTCTAAGTTCTGAAAGAAAAAATTGAAGCTTCGCCTGTATTTGCAGAGAACAAACACAAAGTTTCTCATGGCTCTCTTACAAGCACCAGCAGAGCATCATCTAAAACAAAAGATGCTGCTGCTGCAGGGATCCTTGTTGGCTGGGAATGGCCAATAAGAGCTGTGGGACCCTCTGAACGCTGCAGGAAACTCATAGGCACTTACAGCATTTTTAGTATTTTACTAAACTAAGAAAACTCAGAGGGGCTGTATCTGCCCATTGGACAATCTAAGATATTAGTTTTGTTATGTCCTGTCTTACAAGCATGTCATCAGGCAGGTGAATTGGATCCACCACCTCATCAGAGGTAGTTGGATTGTGGTGGGGGAGAGAAGGATGGCTGGTCACTGGAGTGAAGTAACAATGAAGTATCTTTAAGATAAGTGTCCATTTACAAGAAGTCTAAAAGTTAAAGGTCAACACGCTTTGTCTGCTATGGTATTTAGAATCAAAGCATGTCAGAGAAATGCTTCAAGTGTTTGTTTTAAACAAGACACCTACCCACATCTCTGCCTTCCCTTAAGCAATACTATTCATTGGAAATTCCTCAGTGCTTTGGACATCTTGAAATGGTTGACCTTTTCAGGACAGTTTCTCTCTAAGTCTCATTCCTGTTACAGAGTTGGTAAAGGGGGTGGGTGGGAAGGGGATGAAATATTTTTCATTTGTTTCAGAAGTTTCTCCCATGCCCACCACACATGTGGAAGAAATAGTTTTAGTCCCAGAAAAACTAGATGCTTAACTGGTGGAGAGAAAAAAAGGTAATTATTTTTTAATTTGGAAAAAAAAAAAGTAATTTGTGTATCTTAGTCATTAAAAAACAGAGCTTTGTTAGAGAACTCCTTATGAATAACTAATCCTTAGAGAGGCATAAACTGCAATCCGGAATGATGTAACACTTATTGATGGCAGCTTCTAATAAAAAAAATATCCCAGGTCCCTCCCTCACAAGCTTCTTTCACTGATTTGTTGCTTAGATACTTCCTTATATTGGACAACTCATAGTTAGAAACTTCAATATGTTTGTTTTTTTCGTTAGTCTCCCCTACAAAACTACAGTTTCCACCTCGAGAGCTTTGGATTGTGGCTGCAGTTGAGCAAAGAGGTGGATTTCCAGTGGTGAGAGGGGCTGAGGAATTTGCAGGACCCATGTAAAACTACAGGGCTCTGCAGGGGTGGTGTAAAGGGCCAAGACAAACTGGCATCTCCTTTGGAAGTGCACAGGAAGGCAGCCAAGGAGTGTGAGCAGAAGAAAACCTCACCACTCCCTTTCTGCTCTGCTCTTGGGGCTGATTTTCCCCTGGATAGAAAAGAGGGCAGATAATTCCTTTAGTTTCAACCTACTTACTGTCTTGAGGGATTGCACCTGGACAGCATAGGCTTGCCAGGCAGGGAACAGTAGTGGTTATTAAATGTGTGACACAGTGCTAACCCCTTCTGGATTCCACATATGAAGGATCTTCGTGCTAAGTGGTTTTATAACATTAACTGGAGTGGTTTGGCTGCATGTAAACAGGTACTGCAGAGGGTTTAAAGACATCCACTACAAGGAATTTATTATGGGAGAGGGAGTTCTTTGGTGTGTATTAAAGCAGCAGGAGTGAAGCAATGTAGCACACAAGGAGTACAGGGAAGGTGCCAAGTACAGAAAATGCAAAGGGTTCCAAGATGTAGTAATGAGAAGTACTGGGAAAGTGTAAAAGGGGCAGAAAGAGGCTGCAGGAGAAGCGACAAGTATGAAGTAAAAGCTTTATAATATTTAGAGTGTGATATGTAAAAGAAGAATTTGAATTTAGTGAGATGATGTAACATCATCCGAATCAGCCAAATGCATTAATCTGCAGTTAATCCCACTGCAGTACAGAAAGCCCTAAGAAAGTTCAGAGAACCTTTATCAGACTTGCACAAATAAAAGAAACCCCCAAACCAGCCTATGGGCTCCATCCCCTGAGATGTGTGCCAGGCCTTTACACAAAAAGGCAGGGGCAGCACAACGCAAGCACCTCTGGTGGGATATCTGTGTTGGTTGCTGATAATGATTAGCTCTCACAGGGAAGCAGTTGCAGCCTTCAGTCAAAGGGGAAGCCTTCTGTATAATGGAAAGGGCTGGATATAAAATGATACTTCACACTAACAAGCAGCGTAAAGATTTTTTTTTTATTTTTTTTTTTTATAGAGCACAAATAATTGAGCTTGGACTTTTCTGACCATCAGGCAGCAACTGTCTCCTGAGAACATTCAGAGAGTTGCACAGGGATTAGTTATAAACACGCAGCTTCGTTTCCAACCCCTGCAAAACATCTGCAAGGTATAGGCTGCCACTTGTACGTATAGAATTGCACGGAGAGGGTTCCTGGAGCTTACAAAAACCCACACGCTGGAGCCATGAATCAAACCGGGTCACGTGACGAGGGGAGGTACCGCGCTGGCTCCCAGCCAGTGGCAGGAGCTGATGGGTGGAACAAAACGGGGCATAAAAAGACTAATATGACTAACGGATCCTGGATGCGTGGTACCCTTATTTGGATCTACAGGAATGTAGGCTCTAGCAGTTCTGCAGCTCTACCAGCCTTTTGCCTGACACTGGAACTGCTGCTCACAAAGTAGAATCCTGCTGCTCTGTGGTAGGAAGGATAGAGAAAGAACATGGCCTGCATTTTGAAGGTAAATCTCTATCTGTTGCTTAAATGCATTGTTAGAGAGCCCCTTGCTGCTCAGAGGCATGGATTCGGTATGGTCCTATTGCATCTTCGTTGTCATTTTGAATACTGGCTTTGTTTGGCGAGTGAATATGGAGCGATTCTGCAGCGTACAGCCGTGCTCTGCTTCCCTCTGCCATTCTTTTCCTCTTTCCCTGCATTGTCAGAGCTACCGGCTAGCGGGAAGGGAACTGTGTACCGAATAACAGGAGGGGGGTGGGGGGCTCTGGTTTGTCTCAGCTGACTTTGAGCTGAATTCCATCAGGAGCAGTAGCATTCGGGCAACCGACTTCCAGTACAAAGGACAAAACGGGGGAAGTTATTTTCTTTTTCTGACCATGCAGTATTTACCGCTTTTAAAGCAAAGGTTGCAGATGTTCACAGCTATCCCATTTGCTCCTTAAGCACACACTCCTCTGCTGAATTTACCCGAGATCCACATGCTCCACACAACTATACTTAACATCTAATCGCTTTTGCTAATTAAGGGACCTATTTGATAGCAGGCTTTTCTACTTCACACCAGCAAATATAAGCGTAAACTTACCATGTGATCCTATGCTTTCTCCACCCTGCCCTCCTCACAGAGATAAAAGTATTTGCAGCCAGCATGTCATGGAGATGGAGGGAGCATCACTGGCACTAAGTGTTGAATGAAAGGGGAGGAGGCGGAAGTGCAGTCAGTTGAGAACAAACAGTGTTTGTTTCCTTTACAGTGTTGTCACTTGCAGGGAGTCACTCTCCTGTGCCTGGCTTGAAAGTGGTTGGTTTTAAGTTCATTTGCTGTCTGCCTTACTACTTTCTGTGTGTATTTTGAATACCTTTGCACTCCATCCTTTTCAGCAAATAGAACTCATCTGTGCAGGCTTTGTTATTTTCAGTCTGATCTTCTAACAAAGGGTTTATTATCCCAGACTTTGGGATGGCCTCTCGTAGCAGTTTCCTTCAGCTTATTAGCAAAATGGATAAATTGTAAAGCTTCAAAACAGTCCCCAAATAATAAACCATCCCGTGTCTCCTTGAGTTCAATTTTTACCACTTTATTTTTTGTTTTTGACTTCAGAAACAACTTCTTATTTTGCTGCACTATTGTCTTTCATTCATTCCCTGCTAGCTGGTCTGTGGTACATAGATGTTTTTTGAGGTTTCTGCCATGTAAGTGTAGGCTGTGGCAGATTATATTAATAAATATGGCAAAGTCTGCCATATTTATGTCAAGTGCAGAGACTTCCCTGAACTCGCAGGTTCTGCCTGGAGATAGATAGATAGTAACAAACTCCTTTAGGCAGACAGCAGTGATGTAATTGAGAGTATGTTGTGACTTGGGATGAGGAGATACGAGCTCTGTGAATGGAGCCTGCTTCTCAAAGATAAGTGTGTGAGCTCCTTTTTAAACACTCCCTGGATGACTTAGCTTGGATCTGCAAGTCATCCAGAAGACAGAATTTCTTTACTACCTTTTTTTTTTTTTACTATGTAGAGAGATCACATGCAAAATCTTCCCTCTGGCCCTAAGAGTTAAATAAGAACATCATTTTACAAGAAAACTTGACTGTCTCCTCCCACCCTCAGTCCTTTCCCCTGCACAGTCTGGTGACACAGCCTGACACAACCTGCCACAACCATGACTTCTGCAGGACCTTCCTTTTACAGCATGATTTATAACAGAATAAAAGCCTTCCCTTTGCCCAGTTCTGGAGCTCTATTTGGCTGTAATTCTGATGATTAAATCAATAGATAAATTGGTGGCCCTTGACAGACAGCTCTCTGCCACCTTAATTCTTAATCTTGTTAATACAGGCCAGCGCAAGGATAAAAAGTGAAACAGATATGTGAAGATTAGCTGTGCCATAAGGCAGGCTGGACTTCCTCAGACAGGCATCCTGCAGGAGTAATTTAAACGTCTAGATCAAAGCACCTAACTGTATACAAGTTTTTAATGTAATGCCTAGAGGTACACCTCAAGTTTTTGCCATAACACAGAAATGAAGAAGAATATGTATATTTTGATGTGATACCAGGCTAATTCCTTCCTGAAAATACAAACCTGTTAGCTACATCCTCTTACTTTTTCTTAGCTTTATTCTGACTCTCTTGTTTATTCAGTCAGTAGCCTCTGTGGAAACATTAAGATAGATAAAATAATCTGTTCTATAGGTATAGAGTTTAAATAAGGGGTGGCAGAGTGGATGTGAAGACAGAATAACTGTGTGGTGGCCACTTCAGCCCCGAGTGCCTCTGTGGATCTGCCTTGTGGCATATCCTGCCTCCTTAAGCTTTTTAGGTTGCACCACACCAACTCTCCCCCGTCCTGTCACCTCCCCTCCTCTCCTTCTGGAACTCATTCCTCTCTCTCTCTGACAAAGGTATTGAAACTTGTAGAATGTTGTTCATTCTAAACTCATAAATCTCTTTATCTCTTCCTTCTTTTCTCCTGGAGTGAGGAGTGGGGGGAGAGCATCTGTCACCAATGTAAGCCAATTTGGCCTAAACCACAACAGTGTGTGAGTTTAGTTTAAATGAGATCGGATAGAGGTGTGTGTAAAGTGCAAAGAACAAAGGTGGCTATTAATAATTAACTGGAGTTACTGACAGTGGTTAAGAACATACTAGTAAAAGTGTATAACCTTTAGATACCAAGACCTCCTTTCACCATGACTACTGCAAGAAACAATCTCTGTGTAGAAATGCTTGGGAAGGTAATCCTTCCCAGAGTGTCTGCTCTCTCAGTGGTGTTTGTTCTGCACTCCCTCTGGGTAAGGCTGGCAGGGCTGTCATGGCCCCAAAAATTTTGTCCTCCAATCAGTAGTAGGATATTCTCATTAAAACCAATGAAACTCTCTTCTTCTGAGGAGCTCTCCCTTCTGTTGAGGAAATGCAGAGGAAGAGCCAAGTTCTAAGACACAGGATGTGTTTTTATATTTTCCATCATGTCTGTAAAAATTGTGGCAGAACAGCTCGAGTGAAGCATAGGCATTTCTTGGAAGCAGTTGATCTTATGCTTGTTACTATGGTAGCTACATGCTACCTTACTGATTGCTCGATTAACAGAGTGATTACTGTTTATGTAATCACTATTATCGCTAAAGGTGTTGAACTCTCTAATTTCCACTGTATCAACCCCTGACCCTTTAAAATTAAGATGATGTTATTCAATAAATTACTTCAAAGAAACACTATTTTTTACATCATTGAAAAATGATAGTTCAACGTACCTGTCTTACAATAAATATGATCTGAATGATTATGATACTCTGAAAAATGTTGATACCCTCCACTGAGGACTGGACAGTGATAGGTTAAAGCAAATGCAACAGGTAACCTAGTTTACACATGCTCCGCTTTGCAGGAGATTATGCCCGTTTACAAACTCTTCTTTTTAAAGGGAGGTTTTGAAAAGGATGATGAAAGTGGATTATGTTGTCATTATAGTGCAATTTTAGCTGCGTAGGCTTAATGTAGAATTTAATAAAAAAGTCCGTGTGTGATGGGTCCATACAGTGAAGACTAAGAAGTGTGATACCTAGAAAGAGATTCTCTTCTATTTTGTGTGCCATATATTTACTGTGCAGGGAGCAAAAGAGGCTTCATGTGCCTTTAGACTGGATGTGACCTTCTACCACAAAAGATCACAAATGACTTGAACCTTTAGTCAACTTCTGTAGTCTAAATAGTATTTGTATAATGTGAGGCAACATTCTTGAGTTCTCCAAATGTAAGCAGGTAGCCAACTAAAATCTGTACCTGTTTTAATTTTTTTTTTTATCTAATCAAAAGAACTCTTGTAAAATGTGATTTCTAGGTCTCAACAAAGCAAAACCCTTCATCACATGCTTGTACCAGTTTTCTGTAGGATGCTGTCAAAGCTGACCATACCTGTGTGCTCACCTATTGATTGTTTTGCACGTTTTCTCTCTGTGGTTATCTCAGCTGGTTTAATTAAATCCAAATTTTCCCCTTAGTTTGCATTGTAACTTGTTTTTTGCAGGAATTTTCTTTGAGGGTTTTCTCTGAGTAGTCAATGGCCTGTGTCTGATTGGGGTCTTCAGACATTGCAGTAATACAGATAACATTACTATTTGAGGGCATATGCTCCATCTGCACTTTTGAGACTAAAATAACAAAGCTGATCTCATTAAATTACATTTTCCACCCTGGCAAGTAGCTGTTCAGAGGAGAGAGTCAGAAGGTCTAAAAGGATCTGGTCTTGGTGTTTGGATGCTTGTAATTTTGTATATTTAGTTATAAATTTGATTTTTTTTTTTTGTTAACCTTCATGTGCATGATGAAGGTGGTGGATATTTCCTTCCAATTTTTTACATCACCAGAAGCACATTTCTTGTTTTACCTTGGTTCTGTTCTGCAGGATTTGTGTTTCACCATAATTTCATTCGCAGCTAGGGATTTACAGGATGCGGGGCCTTCCATGGAGATGACCTCTATATCCTGCTTGAATTGGGTCCCAGATAATTCACATACTCCCTTGACTGTTAAATTGGCTGCAGTGTTGTTTATGCATGGCATCCGCCTGTTTTCCTGTGCTGAGAATTGTACTTGGATCCTGTTTGATTCTCATGCTGTGCTCTTTCCTCTGACATGGCAAGAGATGGAGAGGTCCTAGGGAAAGGAACAAGGTGACCTCCCCTCCTCATGGGAGGATGCCCATCTGATGGTTCATTTCCCAGCAAAGTCTAAATTTGCTGCAGGTTCACTGTAATGCAAGTTCTCTTAGTCCCTCTTAACCTGGTGGTCAACAGTTTTGTGGGATGTGGTATTTCTATTGTGACTGGAATCGTTCCTAGGAATATGTGGTTATATCTTTAGGGATGGAAAGTGTTATGTAAATCTTAGGGATCAGTCATTTTTCACTCTTCACGGCTTCAGCAAAATTTCTTTTTCTTACACAATTATGGTGTAAATATGCAAAGATGCCCCTTACGAGGTATGCACAAATGAGTTGGAAAGTAACAAGCAGATGCCACAGGGAGTTACAGAGAAGAATCAGGACTTCTGAGGCAGCAAACAGGTTTCTTGATCACTCCATCCTCCTTTTCTATGGCCCATTTCCCCACCCCACCCTGCCACCCCCCACCACCAAACAAAACTAGCAAAATTTCATAGTTAGTTCTTTCTGATGCTCCTTCTTCATTGGATATTTCTATTTTAAATACATTTATTAAAATTACTTTGTTTTTAACTAAAAGGTTTCTTTTTTTGTTGTTCTGCATTGTTTACCTCTAAATTGTTCCAAAGTGGATGATGCTGCATTAATGGCTCCAGCAATGTGCAGGACTAGGATTTGCTATCATGGTCCAGTGGTGCTTAATTACCATGTAAGATTTTATGGAGTGTAGTACATGGAATTTTGTAATATGTTGTTTATTATGTTGCCTTCTTGAAAATTTAAGGAAATGAAATTCTAAGAAGTATAAAAACACTTTTCATTCTCTCTTGCAATGATCTTAAAAAAACTATATTGTAAAGATAATATATTAGCCTCTTCCCAAGCAGAAGGAGATGGCAGTTTAGTCCTACAAGAGGACATGCTTTGGTTGAATGAATTTAATTTTGGTGCCCATGTAGCTATAGAGACAATCTCCAGTGTAAGCATATTTCAGTTGGTTTAAAACTGGAGTTTCCTATCTGAATTCATTAGAGGTGTGAAATCTAAAACCACAAAATCAGCATGAAATTAGGAGCCATCTCATACTTAAAGTTTTACATTTAAGTAGTTATGTGGTAAAGCAGTAATGGGGAAAAAGTTTTTGGTTTGCAGTTTGTCTTTAAACAATGAATCATGTGTCATCCAGATGTTTTATGCTTCTCACCCACCCAGGATACACAATTTTTGTGCATGTTATCATGGGTATGGAATTGTATATTAAAGGTACAGCAGTCTTTTCAAAATTCAGCCTCTCTGTAGACTTGTGCATGAGCTTCAGTGGTTTCTGTCTTGTTCTTTTTTTTAAATTTTTGTTTTGACATGTCACAAACACCAGCTAACTAGACATGTCATAGTATGACATAAAACATCATAAGAAGCAGAAAATTCTTATACTTTGATGTAACACACCAACTCCCTTGAAATATAGGACAGATGTGCTCTTACTTATTTCTAGTAAGATGGTAGTCCATAGGAAATCGGACCTTGCTTTGTGACAGTAGCTAAACATTCATGATTAATTTAAAGGGTCTGAAATGCAGCTTAAAGCATCCAGGGCTTTCTTTTATTTTTTAGGTTTTAGTTACAACTATCACAACATCTGCTCAGTTAATTTGAAAAGACAGAGCTTTTAGCATTTTTTCTGTTCTTTTGCCATTTTTTCATTCCATCGGTATCTGTGCACCTTCTAGAAGTGTAGTACTGGACATGGTGTTCAGTCTAGGGTTTGTTCTTTCATCTTTTCCCAAGCAGGTTGACTGATTTTTTAAGAGGGATTTTTTGTGTGTAGCTTAAAGGAAAAAAAACAACACGTTTTTTATGTATATTTGTTAGGAAAGGAAAGGTCAAATACATGTGCAATGGAAAGTGAATTTTTTCATCTTTCTGGTGGTTATTGGCTGAATATAATTTTTGAATCAATCTCCTCTCCAGAGCAGCTTTTACCACGAAATAAAGAGCTATTTTGTGCAAGAAAAATGAAAATATTGATTGTAAATTTATTTTAGATTTTTAGTGACTTTCAGATGTTGTGAGCCTGGGACATGCAGCCCCTTGCAAATAAATGGCTGACTCTGTGAAAGGATTGGAAATTCTGTGGGAAGCCCATCGGAAGAGTGGAAGGACTTGGTTTGGCTGCTGCTGTTTGGCCCCTTAATTGCTGCAGATAGGTGCTGCTGTGTGGCAAGCCAGTTGTCCCCAAGAACAAATCCATCTTATGAACCAAACTGATGATTTATTTTGTGTCTGTCATCCGTGACACTTACCTGATACTTTCTTCTGCCTATCAGTTGCTCTCCATCCATGATGTGATTGGTTAGAAGGCTAGAAGTGTGCGCGTATATAACAAAGAAGAGGTGGAAGTGTCTTTTATCTTGCTAGTGTTTGAGACCTCTCTCCAGGAGATAGGAAGAATTGATATTTGTGGAGATCCATAAACAGTGGGTAAAGGTGGCTCTATTGATTGGCTGTATTCCCAAGGAATAGGGCAAATCTCTGCCTTGGGCCCTGTCATCTCTTAAAATTGAGGGAGCAGTTGCCTCGTTGTTTGCATCAAATACTCATGTGGGATGAATTTGCTGTTCCTGTTGGAGGAAAAACTGCAACTACTGTATTTTCTGTGGTGGTTTTGGTAAATAACCCATGCACTGCTGAGATAAGAAAGACCAGCACTTTTCCAGTGGGTTCATTGGTTTCTGCGCAATAGGAATTTGCAATGAAAAAGGACAATGCATGATTATAATGCACATTATGTTCCTGAGTCTGAGGGCAGAATAAACATGGCTGAATGAGGTGTGAATTGCTGTATGTCATCTCAGAAAATGTTAAATATTTAACTGTATATTCTCTGCACTCCACCCTCCCTTCAACAACACCCAGTGTTTATTTGTTAAGACAAATATTGCCTTTACACTGTTACAAATAAGATCTTGATAGTAGTGCCACAAGTTTTATTGAGTAAAATATGCTGCTGCATTCATATGCTTTACAGGAGCCGTACAGGTATGCTATTTTTCTATTTTTTTATCAGTCAACCCAATGAAATTATGTTATTAGTACAAAATTTATATAAATGGGGTTTGAATTTGAAGTAATGACAGTTATTTTTCTTCTGATCGTTTTAGCAGAAGCACTTGGAACACATAATTCTTGGTTTATGTTTTGAAATTGTATAAAATACCATGATGGATATTCTTTTTAATCTTTACTATTGAGAAGAACAAAGGTGAGGCAGGAACTGAAATGGAAGGGTTTGGGAGATGAAATCTTTTAAGTGATGCCGTTCAGGAGCAATGGCTTGTGTTGTCTCAAGGCAGTCCTATTAAGTCATTCTTATATATCTGTATAGCACCTGTGACATTTTAAAGTTGACATGAGAGCACCACACTTGCTAATAATTAAATGAAGCAGTAGCTTCTTATGAAAGGTATATTTTGCTGCAATTTGCACTAACAATAGGCAGTGGAATGCTAGCGTAGGCAGGCAAGATGCAGGTGTGGAGCAGTTGGAAGTAATCAGAAAAACATGTTTCTTTCATGGGAATAGCAATTTGTACAGAAGAAATGTGGAATGAAATATTTATTAGAGCCCGTCTCTTCTAATAATGCATTCCTTGCATGTTGGTTTGGTGTAGGATTAAGTATCTTCTGTCTCTTTATATATAATTTTAAAGAAAGAATTTTAGCATATCACTATTAGCAAAAGTTTGCCAGGCCTTTGTCAAAAGGAATCCCTCCTGAGCATGTGACAACATGAGACATTGTTCCAATTGTTCCATGAGGTTTGGTGTTTTAATTCCAAAAAGGAAAAGTAACAAAACAAAGAGCACCTTCTTTTTTTTTTTTTTTTTTTGGTAAATTTCACAACCTTTTTTAATCATTAGTTTTTAGTTTCTTCCAAATCTACTGTTTGCTCAGATTTGAACACAATTTTCTTCTTGGGATGATACTACATTAAAGAAATAACAATGTATGTTTATTTGACATCACCTACCTGCACTTATGCAAAGCATTTGACACTGTCTCTCACGACATCCTAGTCTCAGAAGTAGAAAGTCATGGATTCGATGGATGGACCACTCAGTGAATAAGGAACTGGCTGGATGGCTGTACTCAAAGGGTTGAGGTCAATGGCTCAATGTCCAAGTGGCAGCCAGTAACAAGTGGTGTTCCTCAGGGTTCAGTACTGGGACCAGTATTGTTTAACATCTTTGTCGGTGACATGGACAGTGGTATAGAGTGCACCCTCAGCAAGTTTGATGATGACACCAAGCTTGGTGGCGCAGTTGACACGCTGGAGGGAAGGGATGCCATCCAGAGGGACTTGGACAGGCTGGAGAGGTGGGCTCATGCACATTGCAAGAAGTTCAACCAACCCAAGTGCAGGGTCCTGCACCTAGGACATGGCAATCCCAGGTACAAATTCAGATTGGGCAGAGAATGGCTGGAAAGCATCCCTGAGGAGAAGGACTTGGGAGTGCTTGTGGATGAGAAGCTCAACATGCACTGACAGCCCAGAGAGCCAACTGTGTCCTGGGCTGCATCAAGAGAAGTGTTGCCAGTAGGTCATGGGAGGTGATTCTGCCCCTCTACTTTGCATTCATGAGACCCCACCTGGAGTACTGTGTCCAGCTTTGGAGTCCTCAACACAGGAAGGACATGGACCTGTTGGAACAGGTCCAGCGGAGGGCCATGAAGATGATCAGAAGGCTGGAGCACCTCCCCTGTGAGGACAGGCTGAGAGAGCTGATGTTCTTCAGCCTGGAGAAGAGAAGGCTTTGGGGAGACCTTGTAAGAGCCTATCAATATCTGAAGGAAACCTACAGGAGAGCTGGAGAAGAACTGTTTACGAGGAAGTGTAGCGACAGGAAAAGGGGCAACGGTTTTAAATTGGAAGAGGGGAGACTTAGATTAGATACCAGAAAGAAATTCTTTACAGTGAGGGTGGTGAGACAGTGGAACAGGTTGCTCAGGGAAGCTGTGGACGCCCCATCCCTGGAAATGTTCAAGGCCAGTCTGGATATGGCTTTGAACAACCTGCTCTAGTGGGAGGCGTCCCTGCTCATGGCAGGGGGGTTGGAACTCCATGATCTTTAAGGTCCCTTCCAACCCAAACCATTCTATGATTCTATATTGGTATTATTACTAAGCCATTGAAGCCAGTAGAGTACTGGGTCGTACTTTGAATAATTACTATGACATTATTTTACATTTGATTATGAAATTTTGTGCTTGTGGTTTATGTATGTATTCCTCTAAATTCCTAAGATCTGGCCCTTTTTAATGAGTGGAAGTCTCTTTATTTGTTTTGATTAATCCAAGAAGGTTGGATGACTCATGCTTTAATGTGCGTGTTCTGCTGTGGGACGCATTTACACCAGAATAAAGTTCCTATATGATTTTCTTTGTTCTGATTTGGTAGAGGAATAAAGATTTGAATTCCAGTTTACGTGTGTCCACACTGGCTCTTATGTAGTTATTGAACTTCATTATATTGTTACTAAACTTTTCTATCTTAGACCTCTCAGCCATGTGAATGAGTTATTTATGAGTTGCTACATGTCAGCTGATCTATTATATTTTTTCTGGTTTTGTGTTCGTCTGTGGTAAGCTAACAGTAATAATTAAAAGAAGAGAATTTTCTATTAGTGCTTATTACATGGAGACAAAAAAAAGCTTTTACATTTTAGAAAACTGGAATGGAGAATGAGACTGACTCATTTTCCTGTGGGATCCTTGGGAACTGTGGAATGTGTAACATGGAAAAAAAAATGGTTGAAGATGCATCTTTTGTAACTTTTTTTTCTATATGATTAACGAGCGAATTTCAGCCAGCCATCTCTGCATGTTCTCCATCCCTCTTTTATCTTTTAAAAAGTTAATTCCACAGAGCATAAAAATATTTTATAGAAAAATTAGTTTTACCCTACTAAATATCTTTCTTGAGTACAGAAATGGGAAAAGAGTCACTGAACATTCCAAACAAGATAAAAGAAATAGCATCTTTTGGAACACTTCTTGAACTGCATTCTTACTTCAGAGTGCATGTTCTCTCAGCCAGCACTAACTGAACCTGCTGTTGAGACCCGGTTCTCTGTCTCTGCAGTTCGCAACTCTTATTATGAAATGAAATTCATACTGTGCTTTTCTTTTGAATTCATTGACGCTTGCCCACTCCTATATCATTAAACCAATTAAGGTATCTTAGTGGTTTTATCGGGTCACTTCAGATGAAACCGGAGAACTGCGGATCTTGAAATGCCATAGAAGCTTCCCCAATTTAACCACACTTCCTCTTAAGAATAGTAAATATAGAGACTTGGTCTCCTTGACTTGTAGCCACTGCCTTAACCACAAGAACAGACCTGGATCCCTGAGCCAAATGTATAATACAAGAGCCAGATGGTCAATGTGTGATTGCTGTCCCAGGGAGCAGCACATCTCACCCTTTCCTCAACGTAGCTCCTGGGCTTCAGATTGGCACCTCTGATGAGCCACCTACAGCCTCTGTTGTGCCAACACAGATGTATTTCAGGCTAACAGAAGCAGAAAATGGAACTGGATTAGAATAATTCTTTTTGTTTTCCAGTGTGTTATTTTTGAGATAAATTAGTTTGCTGTTATTGCAGAGATTGCATTTGGTCCAGCTGAGGAGGTGGTGCAAGCATGAGAGTAGCCTACAAGAGGTCAGGAAATCTTCATGTGTGTACTACTAACCAAAGAACTTGCTGCAATAGTAGTAGCCCATAGAGTTAATTGTCTGCCCTTCAGTAGGAAACCGCTCACCAATGTATAGGCAATAAACCTAGCCTGGATCTAGCCACTGTTTAACTAGGAAGAGAGAAGCTATATGGAAGTTCTGTAGCAAAAATGCAGCTTTATTATGCGCATGCCCCACTGCCCTGAGTTAGAGAAGTGGCAAGTCTCCTTGTCCAGTCTGATAAAATTGTGTTTTCTGAGCAGTGGAATATGGTTTTAGTGTGCCTAGAATGGAAAAAAGTTGTTCCCTACTTCATCTAGTCCTGATGGAGATCATTGTTTGTCCTGGGCTTGTAGATAACCTCTTCCAGCTGTGACCAGCTGAGCGGGCTGCATGCTGTCTAGCTTTGCTGCCTTTGATCAATACCCCTGGGCCATCTACCTGTCTGTATATGCCACCTTCTCCTGCCTGCACGGACTCCAGGTACCACAAAACACTTGCAATGCTTAACTTCGATATTTGACTGTAAATAAGTCTGAACTGTTTAGGAAACAGTACTGTATCGTAAGAACACTAATGCTATAGTTTTATATAGTGATTTGTATTTAAACAGCCTAATAGACAATTGGTGACCATGTCTGTTGGATTTATGCTTTGAGGCCCTTTATTTCTTCAGATGTGGTCTCTTATTAGGCATATGAGTGTATATATGTCTATATCCCTAAAATTATTTGCTTCTTTTCTGCTTCCTCTTCCTGGAGATCATAGATTTTATTTCTATCACTGTGTCCTACAGCCAAATTTATTTTTTTTTTTTTAAATTAAAAGAATGATTATCCATAATTGTATCAGTCAGAGATCTCAAGGAAGCTATTTGAAGCCCACTCTTCTTCAGTTGTTGTATGGCCAAGTAAGACTGACGAGATTTTCTCTTATTGGATTCTACAAGACTAAGAGGCAACAGAGACTGCACTGTAGTTCGTTGTTATTGAAGGAATGATACTGAATGTCTGTTAAATAAAGAAAAAGTATTAAAATTCCTTCTGGTCTTGCATCTTACTGGCCTCTGAATATATTTTGTTGCCTGTTGTTTGACTAAATGCCATTGGTATTCTAACTTTGACCACACATCTAGAAGGCAGAGGCATCTGCTCTCTCCTGAGGGTGCTTTTGCTTTTGAGGTAGATGAGGTAAAGCTCAGCTGGCATTTTGTTAAAGCTTTGCTTGCATAGCTTTCTTTGCCTCTTGGTGTATCTGGTATCTCAGGTGAGGGTTGGAAAATGAATGTTTCTGAAAACTTAGCTTTCAGTATTTGCTAAAACTAATGTTATGCTTGATGGCACTTAATGAATTAGCCAGAAGATTGACTGTGCTTTTTTCCCCACTGAGGTCTTGCATGAGACCTTATTACTACTCGCCATTCATTGATTCCAGGGAGAGAAGCTGTCTTTCATGTATTTATTCTGAATGCAAACTGCAAGAGCTTTTAGAGCTACAGACTCATATTTTACCTTTTACCTCTGATCATCAGTTTCAAATCTGCCTGAGGCCGTTGCAATGAGGAACAATTGTACAGTGAAAAGTGCATCCCCCAAAAGGCAGATATCGTGCAGGTCATAGACATGTGGAAATGGATTGTAGCTGCTTTTTAGCTTCAAAATCTGCAGGAAAACATAATTTTCTTTTCAGTGTCACTGATTGAATTTGACAGACTTGCCCCTTTTTAGTTTATTCATGTCTGCTTGCCAAATCTTACTCTCCAAGGGAAGTCCTCAGCCCCTTGTGAATAAGGTCAGAGAGTTGAATCTCCTGGGCCTCAAGCGGAGGTACCATAGCTTGTCATGATGTGCTAATGGCACCATTAAGCCACTGTTGTTGTATTTGTAAAGTGTCTTGTGAAGCACTGCATGAAAGTGCTCTAAAGCAATTTATGGGAGAATGTAATCTATTTATGAAAATAAATGTCCTTGTAAAAAGGAAAATGAAAAACTCATCAGAAGTTTAGATAAAACTGCAGGAAGTCTACTTGAGGAGTATGTGTGTAAGTAAAATATAATAAAAAACTGAACATCCAATTGATGTAAAAAATATTTACTGGGAGGAAACATTCATTTTCTTGAAAAAAATGAAAATGAGTTTTGAACTTGTTCAGTCTTCATGGTCTATGGCTCTAGCCAGGCTGAGTTGTGTGATGATATGTTTCTTCACTCGGTACAGAGTCCCATAAACAGCTGTGCACTTTATTAATAATTAGTTATATTGTTTATCAGTATTTCATTACTAACTACAAAAGAATTTCATAGAATCGTAGAATGATTTAGGTTGGAAGGGACCTTTAAAGGTTATGTCATTGCTTGGACCGGAAACTGTATGATAACATTGATATTTCACTTTAGTGGTCATTGGACTTTTTTAACCTTGTTTCAAAACAGTCATTAACAATTTTATATAAATGAGTTTTTGTTTTTCAAGACAATACTTGAGACTTTCTCATCCAAATGAAGTGGGATGAATTGCTTTACTTATATAGTGCTACCATTTCTATCATCATCTTTCCTATCATCTGTAGTTGGAAAAAAAGTGAGATTATAGGATCTGTATTGAATCATAGGTATGGTATTCCAGATGACTGGAAAGAATAGAGCTATTTTGCATGCTTCTGTAACTACTAGACAAGCAAAGGAATGTAGGCTTACAGCCTAGATGATATATACTTTAATATACTCTTGAGTAAAAAGCATAAACTATTTTTGTGCTTTAGGAGACTTGTTTCCTTTCAGGAATTTAAAACCAATTAGTGAAGAAAGGTATTAAAAACTTCAGAGAATGAACCAGGTTTTGCTGATCTTGTGTGAAAAGTTCCCTCCTAATATTCCATTTATGTGGTTGCAAGCTATGGCAATAACTTAATTAGTCTGATATATGTACGGTATTGTTATGTATATGTAATGTACTTTCTTTGGTTTTGTAGTTCTATTAGTTATCTATTTGCTGTGCAGTTCATGAGGAAAGGTAATGAAATATAGTAAGGGCTGTATCCAAAGCTGGGGAAGGAAGTCATTAAACTTAATTGAAGCCATTTCTTTGAAGTATAATAGCAGATGCAAAGGACTAATTCAAAGCAGATTTAGGCAATGTAGGCTTTGAAATGCTAGCCTGCAAATAGATAAGTATTACCCCTATTTAAATAAAGCTATATGAAACTGTCTTCTGAAACCTGAGTCTGGAGATCAGGTCTAATAATAGACAGTTGGATTCAGTTTTGATAAGGAATGTCACTTCTGTTTCCTAATTTATTACACTCTACCAGTCAGAAATGAAATCCCAGAAGTGCTGTCCGCATCTAATCAAAAAACTGCAGTAGCACTGGGAATTAGCCAGGGCTATCCCTGAAGGTATTCTATGATGGCAACTTCATCATCAGCTGTGATAAGCCCTCAGGTGGAAATTACAGGAAAAACTACATTAATGATTATGAAATCAAATGACATTGTGTTTAGAAATGTTACTTGAGAATGTATAAGACTTCTGTGTCTTTGTACTGCAATATACTTCTCGAATTTAAAGGTTCAGGTTGGTTTTACATCAGGAGCTTAAATCAGGCTTATTTCTGCAATAAACAGAAAAACATTGGGGTTGATGTTTTGTGGTGATGTGTGAAAAAGCAGGTAAGATAAAGCTAGGTTTTACAACACACGTGCTTTATTTCTTTGCAGAATTGATGCAAAGAGGAGGAGAAGCTTAAGCATAAATCTAAAATTTTGTTTACTGACTCTTTAGTGTTTCAGAATTGTTAATTTCTTTCCACCCGCACAATGATTCTGAATGAAAAAAGATGTTAAATATCTCAGTTGACTAACTGCTCTGTCAAACTAGCACTAATGTCCTAGTTGTTAGAAAAGAAAAATCTTTTGAGGAGATTCTCAGGGATGTGGGATTGCTTAGTCTGGAAAAGCAAAGACCTAGGGAGTAGGTACTAGCAGTCTCCTACTTCCAGAAGGGTTAGAGAAGATGGAGATGGGCTTTTCTCAGAGGAGCATAGAAAAGTTGCAACAAGGGAAATTCCAACTAAATATAAGAAGAAAAAAAATTACACTGTGACTGGAGTCATGCTGGCACAAGGGCCTGGCATATAAAACCTTGGAAATATTCAAAACTCAACAATACAAGGCTCTGAGCAATCTGATGCGACTTTGAAATTAGGCCTCCTTAAAGGCAGAAGGTTTGACAAGGTTATCTCTAGAGGTCTCCCAGTCTTAATTATTCTGTAATTTTATGATTTCGACAATGCTGCTGCTGCTATTCATGTTAATTGTAGTATGCCATATGTATCAGGTTTATTGAAATGTGTCTAATAGCTGTGTTAACAGAATCATCCTCACCTGTGTGCAGGTTAAGGATTTTTGGTTCTCTCTTTAATCTTGCTGAAGTGGCATAGTGTTACCTTCAGAAGATAAAAACATTGCAAGTTTAATTATTTTACATGTAGAGGGGTAGATTGAAGAGCTGGAAATGGTGGTCCTTCAGTCATGAAGTAAGGGAACCCTTTACCAATGGGTTTAGGGCATGAATAAATTAACAACTGGTTATCCTGAATGTAGCATTCTTCATCCGTTGTTAAGGTCTCTGCAATTAAGTGCAAGCTTCTCTTGGAAGTAATTGCAGTTTGCAATACTCTCAAGAAAGCTTGAAGGATTGCATTTGGCAGCAAACTTTAATGTGGCTGGTTTTTTTTTTTTTACCTAGAGCCTGAATTGAATTTGTTCATGCATAATGCACTCATTTGAGAATTTTCTGAAGAGGTGGAGTGTAACTCTTCTTTTTCTGCCTGTGTTCAACTAGAAAAATCTAGCTAAACCGATAAGCCCCTAGTAATTTGATGGTTTGTGAGAGGGCGAGTGCAAACTCGGTCCATCTCTTTTCAGCTCTTCTTTCTGCAGTTCAATGACTCATCTTGCCCTGTTTTTCCCAAAGGCTCTATATAAAACCTATATTCAGGGTTATTAACTGTTTCACCAAGAAAATAAGCTCTATGTAATTATACAAGAGAGACTACCTGAAATGAGGTTTATAGCTAACTACTGGTATGAAAATTCCATAGGTTTTTTTCAGGATTAAGGATAAGTGAGGGAATATCTGATACATACGCCTTTAATAGAGCTAAGTATGATGAACAGGAGTGATTTATTCCAGCTGTCTGTTTCTGCTGAAATCCACACCTTTCCTTGATTCTGAAGGGTTGCAGTGCAGGCACAGTAAACTTTTGAGTTCTCCATGCCTGAACTGTGCGTGGTAAGACTGTACTATTTGCATTTCACAATATTATTTTTAATGGAATGGCAGAATGTACAACGTTGTTCATGGACAATGTCTGCTAGATATACTCAAACCTAGTCTTACAGGTTCCAGAGGAGTTAGAGAAGTGTTTTGCTTTGTTCTCATTTTATATTTTTCTTGAGGACTGTGCTACAAATGTATTGTCAAACTATTTTTTTTTCCCTCTTTCATTTTTGTCACTTGTTCTCCATAGCTTAAAATCAACTGTTTGCTAAAATGCTTACTGGTAAAGTTTGTCTAGAATGTTTGTAGGAAACAAAGGTCAATCCACTGGTGCCTGTAAAGGGAATTAATTCTAACTAAACTAAATCTAGTTGCAGTCCCAATTCTTTACTTCAGTGTGGTTTGGCCCTCCTGTGAGCCGTACTTGTCATCTGGAAAGGTTCAAATGACCTTCTTATGTCTAATGTGCTGCCATGTTTCAGCTTTTTGGATTCAAAGCTAAACTCAGTCCAGGTTCTCAGCCAAACTGGTGGATGTCTTATGCTTTGGATTCCCTGACTCCTGAAGTAAGTTACATATTTTTGCTTTGGTACAAAGACGGAAAAAAACCAGAGCAAATATGCACAATTTTAAATAGATTGCTGTTTGCAAGACTGGCCTACAATGTGTGTGTTTGCATCCACACGTTTGCGTCCACGTTCTGATACATAGAAAGTAAGGGCAAATGTAACTACTGACTTTGTATCTCATGCCCTTTTTCTTTCTTGATGTCATTTCTGCCTTTTCAATACTTTTCCCAGGTCTTAAATTTTCTTTTTAGACATTGTTGGATGTGGACACAAAATTTTTAGTATTTTCTGAGTTTGATAGGCTGGAGGCCCTAAGTGGATACTATGCATGACTGGAATAAAGCTTCATTTTCAGCATTCAGACCTCCATATTCAAAAGCAACAAAATATTACAGCTTTTTCAACTGAAAGGTCTGCATTCCAATTTACAGAAACTGTCAGTTTGTTGGTTTAGTTGCTGTTACTGTGCTTAGCCTATTAGATTTTTTTATTTTTTTTTCCTGCTCTGGCTTAAGGCAAAACTCCCTGCTGAGCTCTCTCCTCTGGAGCTATAGCCACAGATTTTGATAGTTTTTAATTTCTGCAGAATCTTTTAATGTTCCTTTGGTAAAGGATATAAATAAAAGGACAACTGAAACAGCTCCGTTTCCTTTATTAACTTATAACTGTATTGATCAATGCTGTTGTCTCTTTCAGCACCCTCTGATATTTTAAGGGATAATTAATAAAAAAATATGAGAAAACAATAAGCAGAGACTAGACATAAGCTAGAATAATGTCTTGTCTTAAGTTGAGTTTATTTTCTGTTGTTTTGTTTTTATCCAAGCAAACCAACAATTTGGTGTAATTTGGCAAGTGGTTATGCTAAGTGCAAGTCTAACTTGGCCGTCAAGGACAGTATCTCAGAATGTTTTTTTTAAATAATCTGCTGATTTCTGAGCCATCTCGTTAAATTTAGAATCTAGGAAAATAGGTGAGCACATGTATTTTATGTACTTTTTTTTTTCTAATGGAACAAGGTATTTTTTCCACTCCAAATTATTTAACAACAAAAACTTCTGATCAGTCACGAGAATTTGAAGACTTAGTCTCCTGCATTAATTAGAATTTCTCTTGTTTAGGCTTTTGCATATTTCTATGAAACTTGTGCGAGGTCAGCTCTGACTGTGCTCAAATGGGATTAATTAGTCTGCTTTCTGTGAGGCTTGACCTATACTGCCCAAGGAAAGGATCTTACTTTTTCCTTAAGCACTGCTTTGTACAGGAGTGTTTTAAGTTTCTTTAAAAAAGAAAGTTTAAAAATTTGCTGTTCTGATGACTCTAATTCAAAATTGTTGAATCATGAGGATTGTCTTGCTGTAGCAATGACTTTTCAGGGCAGATATATGAATAACGATAATATATTAATAATTTTTTCAGTATTTAGTTTGCTAACACCTTTTTATTAGCCGTATGGGTGTTTAAAGCCATTTTATGTTGTTGTGTTGCTTTTGAAGTAAACTCTGTTTTCCAGAAGATAAAGTAAAAAAAAATTTTTGAAATAGGAGAATAACAGGGAGAGAGTGGTTCTGGGACAGAAACAAATGCAGGAGGTATTTTGAGCAGTACTGAGTCACCCTGCAGAGGTGTTGCAAACAAGCTTAACTACTTCTATAACTCAACATATTTTCGTGCTATAAATGATGCAGCACAGAGCTCCTTTAAAATGTAGGAGATAAACTTTGTTGTTTTACATATTTTATATTCTACCAATAACCAGCTTTCTGGGCAAAACCGTGGTTGCACCTGCACCTTTTGTTTGGGGACATGAATGATGTTTGAATAAAAAAGAATCAAATTATTTTATGCAAATCATAGTTTTATGAAATGGAAGAAAATGTTTGATTCTGCCTTACTTGATGGAGAAAAATGGTTTTCCTGGTTAACTTCTTAAGCAGCTTGAAAGTACTGAGATCTTGACCTTTTAACTGTAATTTAAGTATCCTATTTAAAGGTACTACACCAAGTCCAAAATACTGCTCACTGCTAAGGCATTAATCCATTGTGGAAATAGAAGTTAAGCTTTGAAAATCTGCAAGGGAAACTAGCAAGTCTTAAGGTAGTTGCAAAAGTTCAAAAACACGTGAGAACTAGACCCATATGTTAGAAGATCCTTCCAGGAACTAAAGAAAGCGTGGATTTTACTCTTTATGTCCCCAAGGACATGGTGCTCATGTGGTGGTTCTCTGCCCCTGCTGTTCAGCTCTGCTAGATATCCAAATGCATGTCCTCACTAATTTTTTCTGTCTTAACTCAGGGTTGCCTATAAATTGTTAATACATCCATCATAAGCTATAAAGTAGTTACTGCATAGAAGACTGGTGCTATTTCAACATCTGTAAAAATGTGTTTGTTTTGAGGGCTGCATAACTTGGAATGAATGTTTCATTAAGTGTGTTATGAATGATGTATTCAACAACTAGAGCAGGTCAATAATCAAGAATTAAATTTAGCGGGTTTTTATTAAAGATTGCCTATTTCAATGGTGAATAGTTTAGGAAGCATGTGGTGCTATAGACAGATGCTTCATACAATGCTTTATTAAATAGCTAGTCAATAGCTGCATTTGCCAAATGAACTTAATTTATTGTATTTATTTTTTCCAAGGGTTTCACAGTTCATTATGAATGATTTATTGAACATGTGTAAACCAGTTTAGTAAGCTATTTTCTGTCTTTTAAAATGAACGCATTGCTAGTAGGGCTTGGTATTGCTAACATTTTGTAAATTGTATGAGCAGTGGTTATAAGAAACATCATCAGAAAATGTTTGTTTATGCTCCTTATGAGCTCCTTATAAGCTATCATAGATGACTTTTAAAACATTACATTCAGTGTGTAGTGTATGATACTTTCTGGAGTTCACACTTACTGGTAAAAGCAATTTGTGGGGATTTGTCCCTTATACTATAATATTGTTTTCTCAGACAGCAGTAACAAATTCAACATTGCATGTGGAAAAGATGACTGTTAAGCCTACTTCATAGGAACCATCCATCTAGGAAAACAACACATGTGGCACTATGACATTTTTAATGTTATCCTGCCTTATAGTCCAGCCTAAGATGGATGCCTGATGTATCTTAAATCTGGGATTTGGGGGTGGGTTGTTACCTTTCTCTGAGGATTGTTTGCTTTTCTTTATATTGTTTTTTTTTTTCTTTTTTATAGTATGCCGGTCAGCAAAGAAAACACTATTTCTCCTTTAGTGGCCAGAGTAATCTTTAGTTAGAGAAAGAAAAAATAGGACATATGGACATATTCCTACATTAAACCTAATCTTCATGGTTGTTGCTAATATTACTGGTAGCTGGGCCATGAATATTTGAAAGAGATAGTTTGTCTGGCAGAGTTACACTGGTGAAGGAAACAAGAACCTGGAGCAGAGAAACTACCTGTAGATAGCCAGAAAGACAAGAAGAAAATGGGACTGTGAGCTGCCTGGTGTGTGCTTTGGGCCAAGGTCCTTATTCCTTTCTAATTTTTAATTTCCTTTTTCTGCAGTGTCATGAATTAACATGTTCAATTTTTACTTTCCTTGGCTGACCCTCTACCTATTTTGGTTCTCAGCCAGTTGGTCTCATCACCATGCCAGTGTGCCCTTATCTCACTGTAGAGGTGAACTGGGTCTGATTAAAGCTCTGTGAATGGGGTTTGGTATGTGGGGCTGGCATCTGAAATAGAATCTTTCAGCATACTGTGCATGCAAAAAGCATTCTGGTGGACATCATAAAACCCATTGACAGGCTTTGACTCAGTCAAGGGTAAGGGACTACAGAGCCAAGTATGGATATTTTTAAGCAGCCCATATAACAGAAAAGTATATCAGGCTTCTGTTTTGATTGTTGTTCTGCAAAATGGCTGATATCACACATTAATAAATAATATAATTTGAAAGCTTAGCTGAAAGTACCTTCTTAATGTGCAGCTGCATGTGGATTGTCCCCTGGTTGTTCTGTTTTGTTTTTTTTTAAAAAAAAACAAAACACAAAATATGATGAAAATTCATTCAGAGATGTAGCATGGAAATAAATGTCAAAATGTCTCAAGGACTATATCTGGAGAGAGCATAAAAAATGGAAGCGTAAGATGCGTTACTGTGTGCATGACAGAAGAAATAAGAGTAAACATGAGAAACATTTTCTCTTTAACTTTGCCTTGGAAGATGGAGGCAGCAGACAGTGATAGAGTTGGAAGCATCATGTCCTGCACTGTTATCATTACTGAGAAAGAGCATGGAAGAGCAGGAGGTTGCTCACTTCTTCAGATAAATGTGAAGATGCTTGTATTTGCAGGTACCATTACAGTACAAAGCACAGGTAGGCAGATCGAACCCATTTCTGAATGCCACTTGGTGCTCAAAATGTTTACAATCCATAAATTTAAGCTGAATGATGATGTATTAAAGATTTTTGCTTCCATCCTTAAAAAGCTCCAACCAAACTAACCAACCCTCTCAAAATTGCATCAACTAATCACTGTGTGTTTGTAGGAGCTTCTTCAGTAGCTTTTGCTCTCCTTTTTCCTTCTTTGCATTTCCCACAAGTAAGCAGTTGTTGTACAGTGTTGCTAGTACAAATTTTCTGCGCTCTTTTTTTTTTCTAGACTATGATGTCCTGAAATCTACATACAGAGAAGTGCTTTAAGTACAGTAACATTATCAAAGACTGGATTCCTCTTTTAAGTTAAATTCGCAAAGTTAATTTTAAAGTTAATTTAAAAGTTAATTTTAAGTTAAGTTGAGCTTGAGTTCACTCAAGCATGGAGGAGAAATACTCTCTCTTGCACAGATCTCTGAATTCTAGTTTAGCTGTACGAGGATGCCTGCTCTCCTTGTGACTCTGTAAGCACACAGGACATTATTAGACCTGTTGTTGTTTAAGTTAGTCATAATTTGAATTAATCCGTGACATACTATTCCACGCTCGGTGCACTAAAACAAAATGTCCAGCCTTAAAGAGAGTCTGATACCCAGTCTGGTTATCACTGCATCCAGCTCTGGAGTCTCAGCAGAGTGAAGATGTGGAGCTGTTGGAACAATGCAGCGGAGGGCCACAAAGATGGGGAGCACTCCCTATGGCTGGAGCAATTCCCCTATGAAGACAGGCTAAGAGAGCTGGAGTTGTTCATCCTGGAGAAGAGAAGGTTCCAGGAAGTCCTTACAGTGGCCTTCCAGTACATGAAGGGAACCTACAGGAGAGATGGGGGGGGGGGGAATGATGACACGTGACTCTTTATCAGGGAGTGTAGTCATAGGATGAGGGTTTAAACGGGGAAAAAAGGGAGATTTAGATTAGATACTAAGAAGAAATTCTTTCCTGTGAGGGTGGTGAGACAGTGGAACAGGCTGCCCAGAGAAGCTGTGGATGCCCCATCCCTGGAAGTG
>BJBW01001752.1:261945-383657 GCA_004320125.1 Scolopax mira | reverse complement strand
TTGGAACTAGATGATCTTTAAGGTCCCTTCCAACCTGAACCCTTCTATGATTCTATGCATGTGCCAGGCTGGCTTGTTCTGTTCTGCCCCACACACTGGAATGTGAAGGCTGTGTAGCAGACTGGGGTGCACTCAGAGTCTTTAGGACCACTTATTATATTCCATCATGTCAATTACTGACTTAGTAGCTCAGTAATTTGGTTTGTTAAGGTCCAAAATTAATTCTGTCTCTTCTTCTTTCAGCTGTTTTCTACTCCCATTAGCAAAATCTGCTCTCTGATTCAGCAAATGGATAGGCAAAACACTGAAATAATTTTCTCTTTGGACAATGACAAGAAAAATACTGTAAACCGTGTGTTGGCCGTGACAAGTATGGGCTTGAGCCAGAGCTTGCAAAAGTCAATGGAAGGAGGTTCACTGACTGGACAGGATCTTATCTCAGTCCTCTTGCTAGCAGAAAAAGGAATGAAATCAATGGGCTAAGAACTCGTGCATGTCTGATATTGCATGAAAAAATATTTGTGCCTAATATATTAGGAGATTTGTCAGCTTGTGTTATCAGCAGTGTCAACACTACTGTGTGTGCACCATTCTTCTCAATGCATTGATGTTATTTGGGTTAGATTTAGCCTTGTGCCTTAGATTAATTTCTTTGCATCTATCTTGGAAGCCTCTGATCCTTCTTTTATGCTCCTGCCCTGCTTTCTCTCCTTTTTAAGACTGTGTGGTATTGGCAGCAGTTACAGCATTGCAACCTCTTTCTCTTGCAGCTGTTCTCACTTTCAATATGATTTTTTCAGCCATTCTGACCTTTTCTATGAATCTGATTTGTCTGTTACTCTCCAGGTTTCTATCAAAAACAAGCAAAAAAACCCACGCCTCAACTACTCCCCCTTAAATCCTGCTTTTTTATGGTGTGGGAATTAACTAGGTCACTGGTGACTTTAAGAAAAGACTTTTATTTCTGATGGCAGAGACCATACAAGAGCATGGTAATATCCATTCTGTGAAAGCTCTTTGGCCCCATTCCCATCAATATAATCAATATAACCAGCGTTGTTCTTGTCTACCCGGTTTCTAGTGAAGGTGTTACCTGTGTCACAACAACTTCCTTTCTGCTATGGAATGGCCCAGAAGAGGACTGGCAGTGGTGTCAGGGATTATACACATCTCATACCTACTGCAATCTCTGGGGTTTGTTGGTTATTTTTCCTCCAGTAACCAGTCAACCAGTCTTAAAAACAGGTAATGGATGGAAGGAGTTGTCGGAAGAACAGAGGGAACAGATTTGGATTTTTTCCTTCTTAGTCAACCTGCTTCTGCCAGTCATGCATCTGTTGCTGTCAGAAGAACTGGAATCCAGCATGTGAATCTTACAAATTGAGAACATTGACTAAAAAGACTAATCAGTTCCAGAGTCTGCCCTATGGATATGTATTATGTGCTTTGCTACTGTTCTCCCTTAGGGAGCCTGGTTAGAGGCATAAGAAGGTGTCTGAGATAGTGTACGCTGGGTTTGAATAGCCAGTATTAATCAGGCAGCTGAAAAGGAGCCATATCCAGATTGCTGCCAGATGTTTGTCTCTGCACAGATTTTCAAGCTGTGAAGCCGAGTCCCTGCCAGGACTGATAAGGCTTGGCATAAAATATTGGAGGTGGCATCATGTTGGCCCAAAGGGTAACATTTCAAAAGCTTGTCATGCTCAGGATTAAAAAAATTCTTGCAGGATTGCTGTGACTCAGTCTGGTTTCTGAAAAGCAGTTTAAGCATTAGGGCATACAATAAGAAGTGTCCAATTTCTGTTTCTTCGATATCAGTGAGAATTTAAGTCATAGGAGTCTGTGTGTTATTTTCTAAGGCTCTGAGTTATTTTCAAGTATCTTACCTGAAGTGGTGTTCATTTTGAAGGAGATTGTATAAACAGGTACTTGCAGATATGACAAAGCATTTTTACAGCTGCTGTGTGGGGTGCTCTGAGCAATGAGATAGCTCCCATTCCCTCTTCTGTGCAGGTGCTTTAGGGCTACCACCAGGGTATTGATACCTTTCATGTCCTGTGCAGTTCTAGTCCTGTGAGCATCTAGCATGATGCTCTGATCCTCATGAGGACTTCTGAATATCATTGTCATAATAATGAGGTAAATTATACTGATACACGTATAAGACTGGCCTGATTAGCAGAAGTAAAAGAGTAAATCAAGCATCAATAATCCTTCCCCTGCTCTCTCCCAGCTCCCAACAACTTGGGAGCGAAGACCACCTGAGCCAATAGTGGTTTCTCTTTACTCCATAACACTTAACAAACTTTTTTCATGAACTTGTGCATCTTCTCATGAAAACGCATAGTTTTATTGTGTACTGTGGCAAGGAGTGTCACAGCTTAAGTAACCTACACAGCAGAAAACACCTCTGACTTCACTTGATGCACCCCTTTTCTTTTCTTGAAACGAACAATGAAAATTATCCCTCCTTAGCCTCTTCATACTACTCCAAATACTATTTCCCTGGTTATTTGGAGAAGGAAGGTGTCCAGTATAGTGTGTCAGTGTGGTCTAGGGAAACCTACCATTATTTGAAGTAAAGCTTCTCATTGACTAAATGACATAGTAGTTTGGAAACTTTGAGTGTGGAAAGCAGTACTATAGAGTTCTGTATAATTAAATATGGCACTCATCTGGATAACATTTCTAGATGTTATGTAGATCCATTATGCTTAAAGAGGATGTTGCTCTTTAAAGCCACAAGTGTGGCCATTAGAAGCCTGAAGATTGTTCATTCTTACATTTGTAGCCTGGATTCTGATTACCTGAGCATTAGGCTGGGAAATTGGAATTCCTGCATTTTAATCTTCATTCAGGTTATTTTCCCAAATGTGAGCTAATGTGCTTGGATCCACTCTTCTTGCCTTTTTTTTTAAAAAAAATATACTGTATATACTGTTTAAAGAATATTATTCTCTTTTACCATGAGAATCAAGCAGTCAGCATTTTGTAAACACATAAGAACATTGCATAAGTAGTTTTTCTATTGCTATTTTTTTTTTTATTTCTAAATGTTAGTATTCTTGATAATGCTGATGCCTGCATTAAGAAGACCTTGTAGGAAATAGTAGTGTACTGCAAAGGCAGTATATTACATTTAAGTATTAGTGAATACTTTTAAAAGGTATCATTCTGTTGAATAGTTTTTCAGGTAGTGATTGCAACCTTCAAGCTGTCTCTTCAAGTCACATTATGGTTGGAAGATGAAATTGTGGCGTCCAACAGTTTAGATGCTTCAGTGCTGGACATAATAAATAAAGAGATAAGCATCAATATCTGCTGCTTGTGAGCAGTGGTTCATAGCCTCCTGTTGTCTAGAAAATGTATTTTCTCACCCCTTCAAGTTTGACTTTCTGATCGTCTTCTAAGCATTTCAAAATGTTAAGCTTTACAGACTGCACATACACATTGTTGGAAAGGATTATTAGGTATAAGGAAAATTAAACTCTTCTGCTGTGAAATCAATCTTTGGTACTATACCCACTAGTATACTAGTCCACAACAAATATTCTTCAATCCAGTTCAATAATACTGGATAGCTGTGCATTTATAATAATGCCATGGCAAGTTTAGGCTTATTAAAATATAGCTCTAGTCCAAGGAAATGCATCCTCCATTCCCATTTCTGTGGATGGGGACAAGTGACTTGACCTTTCTTGGCCTCAAAATTTTTATCCTCTGTCCTTACTGGAGGACAATGATGAGCTGAAAGAAAACCACCCCAAACCTCCAGAACAACATCAAAACCCCCCAAAAAATTATAGGATCGTTTGAGTTGGAAGGGACCTTAAAGATCATTGAGTTCCAACCCCCCTGCCATGGGCAGGGACACCTCCCTGACAAAAGTCTGAGATGTTTTGAGAGAACAGTGCAAGATCAATGCAAGGTAATAGATTCTTTCCATCTTGGTTGTGAGCAGGCTGAAGATCGTTTTCACAAGAGTCCATATTGATGGCATGGTTTAAAATAGTATGGAACATATCAAAGTCTTTATATCACTAAAATGTTTTAACTTTTCCTTGTGAAGCGTGACCTAGATTTCCCACTTCTTGCCTACTCCAAAGCTTTGCTCTGCACCATGTAAAATGAGGGTTCAAGAAAAGCAGCCCTTTAGCCTGTCCTTGCAATGTAGATCCCTTTTGGAGGAGTTCTGGCAGTATCACAAGTCTTCTGATGGGGAGTGGTCAGCGGGAATCTGTTGTGTACTGTAAAGAAACACAAAGCACAAGAGGCTTTATTGTTCTGGGTCCCATATGGTGAGCAGAACAAACTCCATACTGACAATCCAGGAGCCTTTGTACATACTATGCTTGGAGTTCAAAGCTTTTCTGTGGCCCTTTTGGAAGGGGGGCTTTTTAAGGTGTTATTTTTCTGTCAGATAGATGTAAGTGGGTGTTGTCAATCCCCAAATCACCCATCACACAACAAATCACACAACTTTAAATTGTAGGTTTAACTTGGGGATGGGGGAGTAGTGGGCATGGCATTGTTTCTATATTGTGCTTAAGACTTGTTAAAGGGCCATTGGGACCAGGGAAACACTTCTAAATTCCTGGGATTTTCAATTACCTTATTCAGTTCACCTTCCAGGACAGGGAAACCTTAAAGGTACGCAGAGCACTAACAAAATTCCAGTAGCTGATGTTCTGTCCAGAGTCCTATTAGCAGCTCTGATTGGGGAAGTTGTGATCAGTGTGAGATACGCAATATCCATGAGGATTTGTAGGTCAGCTGGAGATTTATGTTCAGAGGAGTTGAGCAGGGGTTGTTTGGAGCCATTCCACAAAGCAGTCTGTTATCTACAGAAAGGCAGAATTGGAAGGTTTTACATTTCTGCTGCAGCAGGAAGGAGAATGAAGTAATGCATATTACTTTAATTTACTTGTAAACCTTACATTGCTTCTAGCCATTTGTAACACCAGGGGAGACCGTCTGTAACAACAGCTATTTTCTGTCCTAGTAGAAATTTCGTAACTCTGTAAAATAATGCATTTGAGTCTATTAATCATGAGATGATGTGAGAGAAGGTAAAGCCTATGATCACTCCAAGCTAGCTCCAAGATGGTTGCTTTTTTTTTTATTTTTTTTTTTTTTGCCCCTGCAAAACCTCACTTTTGTCATTTCAAGACATACTCTCTAAGTGGTTTGTTGCATGTAGGATTTAGAAGGAGGTTATTTTCCAGATAACTTTTGTATTTCTACTTGGCAGCTTTAATACGACCTTTGTCCTAACCAGATCTTAAGCTTTTTTCATAATTCTGAACAATTGAATGTTTCATTCTTTGGAGACTTCTGACTTCCATTAGTTTCACTGACCTAGATTTTGCTGGTTGGGATTGATTGCTGGGATGACCTAAGCTGCTGTCTACTAAAGCCTTAAATTCCCCCTTTTTATAAAGGGAAAACGATTTCTTAACTCCTTGTTTAGAGTATTGTCAGAAGAGACAAATTCAAGTGGTTTTTAACATCAATTTTCCTTCCTGGGGAAGTGATGCCACTTGGATTTCACTTAGAAAACAAACAAATAAAAGTGTAAATTGAATTTGCTGAGGCAGCAAACCTACAAGAGATGTGACAGCTCTGTGCCTTGTGCCTCAGGAGACCTGAAGCCAGGGAAATTGTTCTTCAGGCACCTGGGATATTAACGGGTGACAGTGGCACTGCTGGGTTTTAAAATATGAGGAAAAAGCAGTTACCGCTGCTTGCAGTGTGCTGCCTGTAGTCACCAAAGTCCTGGAGGAAAGTTACTGTGGATTTGGAGACATTGCAGAAGCACTGTGTGTTGAGGAGGTCCCCCCCTTCTTTTTCCTAGTGCTGAATCTGTGAAGGGAATGGACACGCTCAGCAGCTGAAACCAACAGTCACAAACTACTGCGTGTGGGAAACATTGCGTGTATTTTTTGCCGTTATTTTAGTGTGGGGTTTTGGTTTTGGGTTTTTTTGTGGGTGTTTTTTTTTTTTGTCTTTTGCCACAAGCTGTAAGCAAAAGCAGGAAGCCGTTTTCAGAGGCATATTAAAATACCTCTAAGACTCTCAGGTGACTAAATACCTCTACAAATAAAATCTAAAAGTTCTGAGGGTATGAATTACAGTTTGGTAAATGGATTGAATTTTTGGCTTCTGGAAAAAAGCAAGGTGATAAATTCACTAATAAAAAATGAAGTTTTACCATTTCTGTCAGATATAATTTACATATGCTGTTATCTGCCTTTCAGTGTTCACATAGGGAACACTAATTGTAAATATTACCATGGTCTGGAAGAGAAGCATGTAGTAAAGGAGGAAGAATATATGTATGACAGAAAGGTAGGTAAATACTTTGGTCTCAACCTACTTCTGCCTTGCTTACAACGCTGAGGATGTGAGTACAGAGGAAAGGCTGTTGATGGGTTAACAATTGCACACATGCTCCATTAGGATTTGTTCCATTGCAGAATGAGAGGAACATCTTAGTGCCTTGGCTTATGGCCAGCAGTTATTGGATGATTTAATGAAATTTCATGTTATTAAAGTAGGACTCTGGAAAGTCAGTGAATGGGTCTGGCATATGGAGATACTTGTAAAGTAGATAACATCTTTTGTTATAAATAGCTCTTAAAGCACCTTGGTCTTGACATGTGGTTATCTTCTCACTGGGAATCCCACTGGTGACAAACATGCCCATATTATATTCTGGGGAAGCTGTGCATTATTTTTCTTTAGATCCAGTCCGTGTACACCGTTGGTTATAGTTGATCATTATTCTGCATGTTCATTCTGATGTACAAGAGCCCATGCTCAGTTGCAGTTTTCTTTCACCTAATTTTGATGGTTAGCCTTGTGTGAAAGGGTGTTTGTGCAGCAATTTTGTTTCTTGGTCTAGTTTCACCTTTTACAAAGGTGAGTGTTAACCATCACAGAACTTGCATTTTCTTTCAGGCTTTCTTAATCCTCTACCAGTGCTCTGCAGCATGACAGCCTACTCTGTCAAGGATAATTAAAGCAGAGTTAGAAGTACTGGTGTTTCATATTTGGTTTTATAAACTCTTTTGTCTCTTTTAGGCAGAAGCTCCTTTCTCCTGTAGAAGCCCCTTGAAGCACAAGGCAGAAATAAAGGCAGTTGCCATGCATAGGAGAGTTTAGCATTGTGGGCCACCTATCTTAAGAATTTTCTTTAAGATACAAGGAATGATTGATTGTCACTCCTCTTTCACTTTTAATGGATGGTTACATTTCTAACAGTAGATTCTCAATCACATCAAGGTTTTTCGAGTTGTTTTGTCAAATCTGTGCAGAACTACTCACATGACAATTTACTTTCTGATGTAGAATCACAGAATCGTAGAATAGTTTGGGTTGGAAGGGACTTTCAAAGGTCATCTAGTTCCATCTCCGCTGCGATGAGTAGGGACATCTTCAACTAGATCAGGTTGCTCAGACCCCCATCCATCGTGACCTTGAATATTGCCAGAGATGGTGCATCGAGCACCACTGTGGGCAACCTGTTCCAGTGTTTTACCAGCTTCATAGTAAAAAAAAAAATTATTCCTTATATCTAGGCTGAGTTTAAAACCATTACCCCTTGTACTATTTCAACAGGCCCTATTAAAGTCTGTCCCCATCTTTGTTATAAGCCGCCTTTAAGTATTGAAAAGCTGCAATAAGGTGTCCCCAGAGCCTTCTCTTCTCCAGAAAAAATAAAACCAACTCTTCTAAGCCTTTCCTTATAGGAGAGGTCTTTCATCTCTCTGGTCATTTCTGTGGCCCTCCTCTGGACAGGTCCATGTCTGTCTTGTACAGAGGAACCCAGATATCTGGGAAGAGGCAAAAAATTAAAGCTACCTGAGAGAGAAAAAGCATATATTTTTATAAGTAATAATAAATAAATCTGCAGGAAACATACTGACTTCAGGTCTCCTTGTTAAGTGTCTCCACAGGGAAAGAGTTCATCAGTGCTACGTCAAACCTGAAGTCTTGTGGTGCAATTTAGAGCCTATTCTTTATAGTATTTCATGTAATGGTGTAGTGGCAATAAACTTTTGAATGACATCTGTTGCTAAAGATTCTGCAATTTTGAAGACTTAGACGTTTTCAGGGTCCTAATTCTGTTGCATTTTCAATTGTTCCGCCATTCATATGATAATTAGGGTGCTCACAGTTGCTAATTATTAGCACTGTTGTTTAAAGAATAGAATGTTTAAAAAGAGCAAAAGCACGTCTGTGGCCAGACGCTTTTAGAGATGTAAGCAGTAAGATGATAAAGCTCATACAACTCACAACCTGTCATGTGCAGGATAATGATTAGAAAGCAGCTAAGCCTTTCTTGTCAACCTTCTAGCTAAAAGGAGGAAAAAGTCTGTGTTTGTAAGCAACATGTTAGCATTTTAACTGAGAGATGAATGTCAGCATTTCCATAAATCTCCAATTTAGAAAATTAAAATACTATGGGGACTATAAAGGACTGAAGCTGATGTCTAGTTTCAGTTCTGCACTGCTACAGAAGACAGACTGTCAAGGACATTCAGTTTAATTGCTAGGGGAAGGCAAGCACAAAATTAAAAGAATGAGTAACACAAGTGATGAGGGTTTTATGTTCTCTGCAGACTCTACTTGTAAACTCTTTTCCTCTCCCTTTCTTCTTTCATCTTTCTACCTCTGCTTTAGGTTTTTCCATCTGCCTCTCCCTATTTGCTTTTAACCACTCTTCCTCAGCAGTTCTGGGTCTGATCAACTTTTGGTAATTATGGCAGCTTTAACAGGTAAAATGTGCATTTTCCCTTGTATATCTGGCTTCACTCTGGCTGCCTGCATTTGTGGCTTTTAATGAGCACCTGTCAGTTTGAAATCTGTGGCATTAGTCAACATGTTACCTCCGGGCAAGTGTCTGTGATGCTTTTCAGTTTTCATCTTCCTCTGTGCCAAATGATGCTTTCCTGCTGACATTCCAGTGTAAATAGGCCATTATTTTCTGGAAACTTCCCATTGCAAACTGTCTGATTTGAAGATGGACAATGAAAAGCAAGCTGAGTCCCCTGCTCGCTCACCTCATACTGTTCTAGTTGTGTTTTTTCAGTTTTCTCCTATCAGCTTGAAAGTGTTGGCTGATATTTTCTTATTATTTTTATTAGGGTCTGGTATGTGTCAGTGTTGCAGCCTGGAGGATGTATCACTCCTGCAGAGCTGAGTAGGGAAACACTGGAGGAAACTGTATTTATGAGAGAAGATAAGGAATAGATTATTTTGCAAAGGTTTGGCTTTGACTTTGCCCGCTTGTGTGTCCATAAGAATAGAAATCCAGTGAAACAGGTTGAAGGAAAAAAAATTGCATGTCAGAAATAGGCAAAGTAACGAGGTGATAAGAGGGAATGTAATTATGTTGTTGCAGACTTTAGAACATCATTTTCTGTGCTTCACCGCTGCGTACAGTGTAATATCTGTCAGTTTTCACGCAAGAGGGCGCTCTTGGAATTTTAAAAGACACATTAGGCTCTATCAGGGCTTTTTTAACATGCATGTACGTTTTAATATGCCATTTTCAAAGCTAACTAAGGTTCTGTCTCAGAGCTTTAGAAAGCGATGTCTTCCTCTGTATTATTGTATATTAATTGCAATGATTAATACAAAAACCTATTCGTATTATACATTTTAACCACTAAATCCACCCGGTGAGAAAGGATAATTGGCAACAAATCTGAACAGCCATAACCAAGCAGATTTTGACAACAGCCCTATATAAATACTGGGTGATCACTCATGTGTGAGATGTAATATTTGAATAGTGTCAGTCAGAAATACAGCCTAGTTTTAGTTTACTGACAAAGGAAATCCTTGTATTGGGAAAGTATTATTACACTTCTAGTACCTGGAAAAAAGCATCTGCTTTAGGGTAATGTAGAGAAAACCCCCACAAACTAGTGAGCAACCAGATTCTCCACAGAAAATCACAACGTGAGGGTTGTTTTGTAAGGATTTTTTTTTTTTTTTACATGGTTTCCGCCAAGATCACTGTCGTGGGTACAATCAGAAGATCTGGCCTGTAGTTGAAGAACTTGCAATGCAAAAATAAAGTACAGCGGTAAATTTGTGAAGGGTAGAAATTCCATTTCCTACTGAGTTCACCTCATCTGTTGTCACTTAGGTATGATGATTTTTTGAATGCTCACTAGCCTGGTTATGATTCAAACTGGATGACCTGAAGCTGAAGTGTAGGTCATTTGCATTGTCTCTGCCATGCAATTTCCATGGTGAGTAGTGTTAAGAGTTGGTGAGAGAACACTAACTTTCTGGGAAGACCAGTGTGTTAAATCTGGTTCTGGCTTCTTTGAGCTTATGGGCCCACGTTCTTCCACTTCTCCAGAAATGCAAACATTTTCCCACGAGGTTCTTACCTCTAACTACACTGTTTTTAAAGAGAGAACACTTGCTAAGCGGAGTACAAACCATAGTAAAACAGACATTAATGCATTAGTTTTAGAATGCAGTATTATTCTGGGTCTCTGATGAGTATTGAGACAGGCAATACTTTTCTCTTAATGTCTGGGCATGCAGATTGCTGGCTTAGGACAGGCTTAGGAAATCAGCCTCATCCTCACTTACCTTCCAAGAGAACTATTCTTTGTATTGCAAAATTACCATGTAAATGGCCATAAATAATCACATTACTAGTGCTATAGCTGCGCGGTCCTGTTAAGTTTGAGGGTATTTTTCAGTGTCTATAAAAATGAATGATTGCTTTTAGCAAGGTATTTAACATTCAACCTCTGGTTTTCCAAAGTAATGAGTTCTGTGGCCTAGTAAGATAATATGTTAAAGGATATTTGCTGTTAATTCACTTGTTTTGCTTCTTATCTTCTGTCTTTCAGATTCAGTGACTGGTCTTGTTCTTCCCCTGTTCATAGACTTACAGGTCTGGAAAGGACCTCCATGATCACCTCTGTGTTCTTGCCTTAAGGCACGATCAGCTCTATTTGTCCTTTTGGTTAGATGATTGTCTAACTAGTTCTTAACGCCTTCAATGAGGCAGACCTTGCAGACTAAACCACTGTATTTTGCTGCTGTTTGAAAATGTTGTCCTTATCTGGCTTGCTGGAACTTAATCCCCTTACTACCTGTACTGTCCAACAGGCACGGAGAATAGTAGTGTTTTATGTATTTGAAGCGTATCACGTTGTCATCTCTCCTCTGAATTAATCAAAGTATTTACCCTAGCTGTCTTCATTTTTTTTTTTTTTTTAAAACTCTGGTCTGATCATCCTCTGGACTCCCCATTTCATTTACATTTTTTTTGATATGTGGTGCTCAGATATGAGAATGATATTTTTAACTGATATTTTACAGTCTTGCAATAGAAAAAATATTTTGCAGAAACTTCTCTATAGAGTTGCTATATAATGTTTACTCATTTTATTTATCTATTTATTTATTTATTTCTTCCCAAGGCAAACAGGAATTTTAAATTCCAAAATAATCTTTGGATCTTTAATAGAAGTTTCAGTTCTGCAATTTTTGTGCTCTTAATTCTGATGAGTCCAGTCTAAGGTTTCCTTTATCAACCAGCTCCAGTGTACGTGCTCTAGTGATAGAAATCCAGTTCTTCTATTTGTTCTAAAATGGGGATATCAGAAGTGACTTTGTACCATTTGCTGTCAGTTTAATAGCATCTTAATACTTTCAATAGTTGCCACTCCTTGCACAATGCAAATTGAATATTTTCTTTTTCTTTAATCATTAATCCACTGTGAAAAGGAACTGTAAAATTTTTGGTTTAGTTTTGGGGTTTTTTTGTGGGTTTTTTTTGTTGTTTGTTTTGTTTTGTTTTGTTGGCCATCAGTGCTTGTAGCTAACCTGGAAGCTAGCAATAATGGTTTGAATTACTCTTTTTTGTGCATACTACATGCCTCAAAATT
Source organism: Scolopax mira (assembly GCA_004320125.1). Lineage (NCBI taxonomy): Eukaryota > Metazoa > Chordata > Aves > Charadriiformes > Scolopacidae > Scolopax > Scolopax mira. The sequence goes on along the minus strand of BJBW01001752.1, from coordinate 371,730 downwards.
TCCATTTATCTCGATGGGGATTATTGAGTTTGGTCTTGAAATTTCTATAGTACCTAGCCACCTTCTTTGCTTAACCTAAGTAATTAGATGGTATATTCACATGTTGCTGCTCTACTCTTTGCTTAGACTAGTGTTCTTCCCTTTTCAATGGAGTTTTAACCACAAAATTTGTATTTTTAATTTTTGGGGTCTTTTTTAAGAAGGAGAAGCAGAAGGTCTTCCAGCTACTTGATGTGTTAGGTCGAAGTGGATCTTGTTAAAAAGCAGCTTGCCTTTTCCTATTTGTTTTACATTACCTTCTTTTCACTATGAATTGCACCAGTTGTCTCTTGTTTCACATTTCCTAAATCTTTATTTTATATTTTCTGATCTGAGACCCAGGCAAGCACAACACATGAGAAACAATCAAAATGTTAATGTGATTTTAAATTACTTTAAGTCCAGCCCTAGTGCTCTCTCTTCCTAGAGAATGACCTTCATTTTTGTTCCTGCTGAGGAGAAATCTTCCTTAGGCAAGGAACTATAGGCCATAATGTACCACCGGTTTTTAAGCAGAATTCCCCATTGATTTCTTCAGGGAGTTCCACTTAAAATGCAACATCACGGCAGAGCTCAGTCTAGTTACATGTATCTAACGAAAGGATGTGGTTCACATACATCCCTGCATCCGGTGTCTTAAGCTCCAGTGGCCACTAGAGGGAATGAGAGATTCCAGACTCTTCCAGTCCAAAAGAAACTTTTTTTTTTTTTCCTCTCGTTAGTTTTTAGATTCATCTCTAAGAAATAACTGCTAATGTATATGTGCATACATGTTTGTAATTCTTAACTCCACTGTGTGTTTTCTAGCTCTTCAACAGAAATCAGATTGGTCCCACAGAAAGACTTGCGAACCATCAGTACAAGAATGAGGAAAAAAAAAAAGGGATTCTAATTAAAGAGGTGCAGGTTTTTTTCCCCTTTCAGAGAGCTCTAGAGCTACTGGAAAAATATTGAATTAGTGTTGCAAACTGTCGGGCCCTTCATTTATAATACTGTCAGACTGTTTATGCCAGCCACTAATGACTACAGAAGAGTAGGCATTTTATGTTACTGAAAAATCTAAATTACATCCCAGACAGGTTGACACTGATGCTCTAAAGTGCAGGTTTGCCAGATGATAATTCCTAATCTCAATAGAAAAGAGGTGTCAAATTCAATTTTACTGAGGGACTGATTGTAATTTGCCTTTTAACTCTAGGATGCTACAGAGACAACCCACTTGATCTGGCTCTTAAAGTGTTTTCTCTTCCCTTTTTATTCTGCCTGTACATAAGCATAGTGTGCGTAAGCTCATGTGCTCCTTTGAGTTTCTAGTTACCCATTCCCAGTAAGTATGACTTAATCTTAAACAAGTTCAATATTTTTTGTCTTTTAGTTGTCATTAATCCTGAAAATGCAGCAGGAATTGAGCATAGGGATGTTTGAAACAGATCAGTGCTCCAAGAAGTGGAGACTTCCTTGGGGTGGGGGAGGAGAAGTATAATTTAGGCTCACAAAAAGAGTAAGCAGGACTTTAGGCTCTCTTATGACTCTACTAATTTAAGAAGAATAGATATCTTTTATCCTGAAATAACTCACCTAACCTCAGTATTTGTACAGTGTATATTTGGATCACTTGTGAATATTAACATGATCCAAATTGTTACCCTGTGCAAACATTTACAAAGCCAGTGTGAGGTATAGTCTGTAGTTTGATGGAATTTAAAATGCCAATTAAAAATGATGACTTATTTAATGCCAACAGGCCATACCCTGCAGTGCTTACTCAAGCAAAATTCTAATTGACTCCTGTGGGAGGTTTGCTGAGGTAAAGAGAGGAAGAGGCATAAGCAGAGGCATGACCTCAAATATTACTCCAGGCATCATAAGGGGAAGCATTTTGTATTCCCTGGCACCAATGAGGAACCTGCCTCACTTAAGGCCAAAGATTGGAAGACCAGGGATTTCTCTGCATGTCCAGAACTCTCTGCAATTGTAGCTCCTTTTAGGGAATGTTCTTGAAGAAAGCTGACTACTACAGACTTACAGATTGAAAACTACAGGTTTAATGATAGTGAAATAACTCATGAGCTTTTACATATTTTCCCAAATGGCTGTTGGATGAAGGGTAGAAGGGGAGATAACATTAAAAGGTACCCACAAATAACCAAATTTTACAAGAATCTTTATTTTTGAAGTGTCCTCATTTAGAAACTTTCTTCCAATTTTATGAAATGAAAGCCCATAAATATTTGAACGAGAGAACAGGTATCTAAATGAAACATGAAGTTGCAAACAAACAAAAAATATTATTTCCATCTGTATTAGGCTTTGTTTAGGGGCCTTCTTGTTCTCCATGTCCTAATCCCAGCAGCCAGAAAAAAACATTCTTTCCATCATGATTTAGTAAGGTCATCCGAATGATTGTTGTTCTGTTTATTTATTGTCCTTCTCCCTCCATTGATTGACTATTATATGCCTTTTAAACTCAAAACAAACTGTCTGTGCATGCTTTTGGTTGGTATGGCTTGAGATCTGTTCTTTAGACAGACAAGTTGGAAGGGTTTCCTCTGGCTTCATCACTGGATTTTCTTATAACTGCTTTTGACAGTACCAAAAACCCTAGAGAGCAAGACTGATTGATTACTATTGACTGATAGATTAGTTGGTTTGTTTGGTTTTTTTGCAGGTAGTAAATTACTCTGTTTTCAGTGTGTACCTCTAAATTATAGTGTTTTAGTTACCCTTATTTTTAATAATTGCTTTAAATTAGAAGACTTCTTGCACAATTTTACTACTACTACATTTGAATCAGCAAAATTACTTTTTTGGACAGATACACAGTGAGAAGCATAGTAAGATCCCAAACCAAAATAGTAGCAAATGCTACTAGAATTTTTGAAACCCAAGGCAGAACAATTTAATAGACTTAGCTTTTGCTTTTTATATCTACATATATGTAAATGATAAAAGCTTAAACATGGCTGACAAATCCATTTGTAATGGGTTATATACATTCATACTAACTTCTGTTCTACCTTCTCCACTTTGTTCTCAGAAAAAAGAAATCTTTTAAGAATGAGGAGGAAATGAAATCTGAGCTTATGTAGTCCTTTCAAAGAACTTTGCCATTTATTACCAAAAATACTGTTTTTTCTACCAATTTACTATACCATTGTGACTTTATTTTTTAAAAGACTTCTGGAATTTTGATAACTAACCTGAGAGGTAATTATATGATCTATATATGGAATAAATAAATTGCTGTTTAAGTGCAGCTATTGTTCCAGAAGCTGAAATGCAAGCTCTTGTATTGGTGGTAGAGAATTTAACCAGTGGGCATGGGCATGTCAGAGGAACAGGATTATTAAAGGTGCATGTTCAGTGCAGGTTCATTTTTCATCCTTTCTAGTCTCCATACAAGAGGAAAAAATGGTAACTCTGCATTGGAAGCCAGAGCATTAAATTTAGAGAAGAAACAACTAGAAATAACAGCTGTTCTTGTATATGACGTCTTCAACTCAATGGTATCCGTCTAGCACAAAGAGTATTGAAGCTATCTGAAACCCATTTACCTTTGATAAATCTTGAGTTTTTCCTTCTCTTTGTGATCTTGTTCTTTAAATGATAGATATTTAAGAGGAGTGTTCAGTTGATTTAGAGCTCTTTACTCAATGTCAGCCGAGACTAAGTTTAAATCACTGTAAATTTTTTGCATTAGATTTTGACATCAACAGTGTTGTATTTTGCAAAAATTATACTCTAGTAAGACTTTGTCCTAGATCACTGCTAAACATGAGAAATGTGAGTTACTATAAATTATGATTTTCTTTGGTAGTATGACACAACTCCATCGTGACTAGGACAATCGTCATGCTACCATATGTCATGGTTACAGTAATAAATAAACTGGACAATAACCCTATATAGATTGTGTTTTAAAATACAGTTTTCATACTGATGTGTCCCTGCACCTAAACATCTACTTTCATGATGCCAAAGACTTTCTTACTATTATGCAAGTCTGTAACATTTGCCTGGCTGCATTTAGATTTTAGTATTTAATATGCTTAAAAGCTAACATTTTTTAAAACTGTACCTAAATGTTTACCAATTAATCATGTGATTATAGAGAACTCATTTAAAATCAGTCATTATTTTCCTGTCAGCACACTTTTTAAATAAAGGTTGTAGTTTGGTTTTGTTTTCCTATTTTTACTTTTGATAGGAGACTTCAAATTTTTGTGGACTATTGAGAATCGTTGTATACTGCTTATGTTCTTTCATGGAGTCTCTTAAATATGGAGAGGTTGGTTTTGAATTTCACAGTCTAATGAAATTTGGTGCCATTAATATAGTGTGTTAAAATGCAATACTTTGGTGATCAGTGAAAACAAAAAACAATTACCCCACATTAACATTTCAATTCACTTTAAAATGTGAACAAGCTCTCACCAATAATTTTCTTGTAGTACTTATTTAGTATTTCTTTATGAAACACCACCTAGTAAATAACTGTGTGTCTTAAAAAAGGAAGGGGAATGGCAAAGCACTAATTGCATACAGGCCTACAACTCGGATTTAACTTGATGGTGGTGATTTTGTTCTGCCATTAGTGCGTGTCTTTTAACATGGAGCTGTTAGGAGAGTTGACTGCTATTTACTGGTCTTGTAATCAGGGAATGTTTCATGTAACAGATCTGGTTTTGTAGATCAATTTTTCTATTGGATTTTTGCATTCTGTATCTGAAAATTTAATTCATTGTATCAAGAACTAATTTAAACAGACTTTCAGTCCAGGGCTGACTTTGATCTGCCTCTGACTTAAAACCTAAACAGCTTTATCTTTCTATCAATTTTTTTTTCATGCATGTATAATAGTTTCAAGTGCTTAAAAAAGCCCCAGTGATTTAAATATTGTCTTTCTCATAATTTTTTTGTTGGTTCCTGTAATTCAGCAGTGTAGGTGAAAGTATAAAGATGATGCAGATTTTTTTTTTTTTAATTTTTTGACTTCAGTGTAAGCTGTATGAGATTTTTTTTTTTCCTTTAGTTTCAGCTGATCTCCACTAGTGTTCTTCACGGAGATTGTATTTGAGTGCATATTAAAAAGACTTAACCATGTGCATGGATGCCTGCAGGGCAAGTGACTGCTGCAGGACTTCTGCTGGCATTAGATACCCCCAGTGATTTTACAATCATGAAGGGCATTCCTAAGTGTCTTCCAGGTCAGGAGCAGATGTTTCTGGGGGCTAAAATACAGCCAGTTAAAACCATCTTTATGTAGCTGTATCTTATGGAAGGTCATATGGCCACTCAGTTAGGAAATTCTGTCTGAAAACCACTTGAAAGCTATCACATGAGCAGTCCTGCCTTTCTGATCACCCAAGTGCAGAGGGCTTTGGGCTTCCAAAACACAGGTTTAACTAAGCTAAAACCAAAGATGCAAAGATGATTGGCCAATATTTTATATATGCTTTTTTTTTTCCTCCCCTGAAAATTTGCTTGTTGGTAAACACATTGTGTGTGGCCCATGTGAAAGATATATTTGTTAACAAAAATGCCTTTAAAGGAGTTTGCTCTCCTGAAATGCAGCCTGTTTCCAAGACCTCTGCCAAGTGAAATGTATCGTACCAATAATGACTGTAGAAAGAACAAACAAATAAAAGATTGAACTGTGCTCGTGGCAGTCATTCATCACAAAGGAGGACACACATGGAATTTATTCTCATTACTTTTACAGCCTGGACACTGGTGACTATTCTCTTCTGCTCGGGTTGTGCACTCTTGCTGTTTGATCTTCCCTGTTGAGCAGCCTTTTATGTTTCTTAGAGATTGCTAATTTTTGTATTCTAGATTTGTTCAGTTTAAAGAAGAATAATTATATTTGCTTCATAGTAACTATGCTGTCTAGTCCATATTAAACACTGCAACTATACATGTAGACTAGTTACCAAGGAAGCAGCATCCCCTCTTCTGCCCTTGAACCCCTCCTGGAAATTTTGAAAGTGAGGTGTATCACTTTAATCATACTCTGTTTCCACCCCTAATCCTGAACTCAGATTCCCAACAACATGATAGTTCTTTTAATGTTTGCAATGCCATTGTGAAGTTTACCGTGCATTTCAAATGATTTAAGATACTTTAATGGTATTGGAACAAATTACTGCCTTCATTATGACAGACAGCAGATGAGTACATTATACTACTTAGTCTCAGCTTCTTTAACTAAAATACTATGATTGTTTTCAATCCAGTAGTTCTGTAATCACTCTTTCTTTATGTTCACTTTAAGAATTAAGATGGCTGGTTTTTCCTCTTTAAATGGCACAATCAATATAATTCTTGGGCATTGTTAGGAAGATGATAAATTATTTAATTAATTTATATATCAGTTGTGAGTGGAATGGTGGTTTAAATTGTGTAAAATTTTGCAAACACACTTTGCTACCTTCTATAGTTACCTTCTTGGTGCGCCTCCCTTTTTTATTTTTTTTTGTTCCATCGAAAGATTCCTTATAGTAAATTTCAAGAAGTGGAGCATATTTACTAGATTGCTGGTAGGATCTAAACTTGTAATTCTAAGGAGTATCAAATACCTGACACTTTCATCACTAGACAGCCACTTTGGCTTAGCGCTTAAGGAAATGCAAATTCGATGCCTCTATTCAGGAAAGGATTTAATTGGTATAGGTTGGTACAAGATTCTCCCTCCAGGGTTCACACAGATCAGAAACAGCATTGCTGGAGTTTCGCACCACCCAGAATGGGGTCTGCAAGAATCCATTGCGCTGGTGTGGTGTTCAACTTGCTTCCCGATTCCATGTGCTTGGTGGGCATTCCAGTGATAGAACTGAAGGTGGTCTGCTGAAGGTGGTCTGCTCCAAGCAGCTCTACTTTCATTGTTGTGTTGACCAAATCCACATTAATTTCAGAACAACTACAAATAGACCAGAAAATTTTGTCTACTCTACTCTCTTCTGAGAGAGCCAGCAAAGACTTGGTGTCCAAAGGACCTCCATATTTTATTGATTAAAAAAAGAGGCATAAAGTTAGTGTGTTGATGAAAGATTATGTTTAAGAAAGCTGTGAACTGAATTGGCCACTCTGCAAGGAAGGATTTGTAGGGGAAATTTTTTCAACTTTCTTCATATTTCTAATGAAGCATTTGGAGTAACCAGCACATGCTGGGGGAAAATGTCAGCATAGGATCAGATACTTTTGTGAAGACAGGTGTTTTATCTGTGCTTTGTTTTCAAAGGAGCTCTCAATGAGATAATGCATTGCGGATCGATGCTGGCACAGTGGCTGTCTGAAGCGGTTGAATCTGGGACTGGTTGTTCCTGCCCCTCAATGCATGGGTTGCGCTGCTCTGTGTTTCTGCTTGAGCCATCTTCTGAGGATGTCAGCAAGGAGGAGGATGTGGGGGAGATGGAAATGTTGTTTTCCAGTGATGCTGAAATGATCCCACGTCACCAAAAGAAAAGTATTTTCATAGCAGAATTGCTGAGAAGAGAAACTGGTACTTAATGTAAGCATGTGCTATATAGAGTGCAGAATGTGCTGACAAATACCAGATCTTAGTTCACAGAAGTCCCATAAAGTTAAGCACACTTTTCCAAGGATTCATTGCCATTGCTTTGAATTACTTCTAACGAAATTACTTAAAGGACTTGAAGAACTGAGATGGTAAAGAATGTAGTGCAGGAGTAATTGATCCTTTATTTAGGTTGTGTCCCTGTTGTGGAAGTTTTGTCAATAAAAATAGTACTGTTGGAGATGTCTGTCTGCAGTTAGTCTTTGGCCAAATCAAACATTCCATGGAGTTCTAGCTACATGATTTCTCCTTGAAGAAGGTGATTATTTAATTTGTAACTAAGTCCTGGGGCATCTTGAAGCACAGGGTTGTTATTTATCTTTGCTATTCCAGGCAAAAGTCTACTGGTTACGTAAGAGCACTAGCCTGAGTTTGTGAAAATCTGGCTTGCATATGGTCAATAATAATTTTGGAATATTTTCAGAGCAGAATTAAACACGTAACTTTTAAATTTGATTTCAAAGTGTAGAGTGTTTGAAGGAATCCTTTCAATAGGGTGTTTACTGAGCTCATGCTTGTGGTTCTTATACAGTCGTTTCATTTGTATTTCATACTTTTTAAAAATACATTTGTTTTTAAATACTAGTCTAGCACAAGGGAAAAATTTCCTCAGTAGGTACCAAGATTACAACAGTCCCTCTTGTTTCTTTAGTGATAATAAAGGTCTGCTTGCCCGGATCCAATGCTGAGGTTCTGTGTTAGCTCACAATTAGCAAGCAGTCCTGCTCGGGGCTGCTCCTTGTAATTGTTTGGATGCTGGACAGTTAAATTGATCCTGTTTTGACATTCTAAATGTTTTCAGCAACCCTATATAAAAATCTTTTGCTGCAGTTGGTATGCTAGCCTTTCTCCATTTGTAACATTGTGCAAAGTAGTCTCTGATGGTTTCCTTTCACTCAACTTCATATGGGGAATTAAACCTTGAGTTCTAAGTATCTGATTGTGCTAACCTTCAATTCAAGGAGGCTTTTTATTTTAGCTTTTAGCCTTCTGTCAGACAGAAACATTATCGTCAATAAAAATAAAATAGACACCTAGTTTTGCATTCTCTGCTTACTTGAACAGGAGTATTCATAAATATATAACTCCTAATTTGGCAAATACAGGCAGTCTGTTGACTACATCTACATTTAAAAATTTACTGCAGTGAGGGTCATTCCAATACAAAAGGATGTATTTGGTAGATGAGTTGGCAAACAGAGTGACTTTGTAGTGTTCAGATGAGCTCCACCAAGAACTGGCTGGAAAATGCTTCTTGTCTGCTTGTACCTTTTGAAATGAGAAGGTAGAGAAAATGTTTGATTTTAGCAGAATAAAATATATGAGAATGACTTAGTCAAAGAAGGAACTGCCATATTCTGGGATGTAATTCCTTATGACCTGTTCCTCGAAAATGCAAATGAAGGGGGAAGAAATTTGATGACCAATGGCAATTGGTACTAAATTGTCCAGTGAGGGTTACAGCCATAAAGTTACTCTTCTGAGTTACTTTATGGAAGTTTCAAAACTCTAGTCCTGAAATGCCAGTGTAGGCCAGATAAATATTCAAAATATGCTATGAAAAGTCCAAGACAATCCTAAGGAAAGTCATCTTGGAAATTAGGAGATCTAAATATGGCACCTGGAAGTTTATTTCTCTAGCAGTCACGTAGTCATGGACTGCCAGGATTTTTACCACAGTGCTACTCTCTTCATCTTGGGTACTTGCAAGTGGGCTCTGGTGGGCTGTGCTCGGTGCAGTGTGTTCTCAATATAGATGATGTTCATTAGTGCGGTGAGGGAATGGGGCCTCTGGCCCAAGAGTTGTATGACACTAGTAAAACAAAGAAACCCTTTGAACCGTGAGCAATTTAGATCTTACTTATTGGAACTGGAGACTGGAGGCAATTATTTACATTGCTTTCACAGTAACTGTTTCCTGTCTTTCCTAAAGGGAATAATCCTTCCCTGCCCTTTCCTTTGTACAGCCATCTATTTTATGTACTCTTCCACCTTCTAAAAGGAAAAGAACAGCAGGAAGGAAAGAAAAACCTTTTTTTTGCAAATGCTTGGGGTGAATGGACACCTGCGTGACATGGCTAAGGAGCGTACTCTCTTGTTATAACTCATGATCTACATCCAAAGTAATCAAAGAAACCCAGGGGGTAAAAATTCAAGGCTATTCTGAACTGGAGGAGACGGTATGGTCCAGAGGTGAAAAACATTCCCAGAAATTTCCCTGCCACAGTCCTCTGCCACTTAGAGTAAAGGAGATTTGGTTCTAATCTGCCACTGTGTGAGGTTTACTTTGGTTTTTTTCTTAATGAGAATTTATCCTCACATTTGAGTCCGGTTCAGAGATATTCCTGTGGTCTCACTGGCAAAATACTTAAGGTAAAATTAAATTTTTAGTCAATAGGAATGCTTTTTTTATTAATTACAAGAAGGTAGGACATCTTTGTGAAAAGAGTTGATAAAAAACATGCTTTCTTAGCTGTATTTGTCCAATCCTAGTGATTTTTATGCTTGAAACAGTTGAGAATTAATACCCAGCAGTAAATACTAAATCTGTGTGTGGTGACTGGCAGATTAAGCACTAGGGATTCCAACAGAGATTAGACCACACATTCTGAAAGTGCAGATGTCAGTACTATTTTACATCAAAGTCCTGAGTTTAGCTGCCTTATATTTTGCATAAAAACAGGGACGGCTATATCATCCTTTTTGTTTTTGTCTTTTTTTTTTTTTTTTGGTCCCATTTTCTCATTTTAGTTGCTTCACATTGGTGCTCTTGGCACTGTTTGTCCTTGTGGAGATCGAGTGATAAGTGATACAGCAGAAACGTGAAAGGCAGTATAAGGCTATGAGCCCACTACATGAGTTAGGTAGGTGGCCTTTTGGTTGACTCTGATAGAGGAGGAGAAAGAACTAGGGGATTTGAGAGTGGGAGTTGAAGCAAGGCAATCTAGTAGCAGAATGGAAGTTGGACAGCAGACATGGAAAACTAAATGAGATACAATGTTGGGGAAGTTGTATCATATATATCTGATACTTGTCAGAGCTGCTACCTTTCAGTTGGGTTGCTCATAGTTTGCTAGCACTCACACAGTTTACTGGATAATGTGTTTATACATTCATCTCAGATGCACTTTACAAGTATGCATATGAATTCATGTACAACAAGTAAAAGTCATAAAAGAAATATGTCCTGCCCTGAGGCCTCAAAATCAATGTGGGGAGAAGTGAGCTACGTGCATAAACCCAGCAAAGTGAGAGAATGAATTCACTTTCACCAACTAAAAGCAAGACTGCAGCCAATTCTGAACAGAACTATCCATACGTAACTGATCACCACTACTCAGAAATGCAGCAGGGTTTACTGAACAGTAACAAATTCTGCTAATAAGTCTAGTAATATCATTAAGAACAGACCTAGTCTTTGGAGCAAACGTGTCATTAGTGACTCTTGTTAGTTTTCACTGCGCTCAAGGGATGGAATGTTGGAACAGTGCCCAAGGGAGACAGTGGACTGGCATCACCATCAGTATTTAAGGAGAAATTGGCTGCTTCTCTTGAAATATCTACTTTGCTCCAGTTTTGGGAGATGCTCATTAATCTGTATGTACTGGATGTATGGAATTAAAGGTTCCTTGGCCTATTTCTTTCCTTCAGTGAACCCTGAAAGAAATTAGGGGTAGTTTTTATTATGCAGAACTCTGCATTAATATGATGATTATATTATATTTCATGGATCAGGGTTTCTGCTAACTGTCTGCCAGGAACTGCTCTGCCTGTTCCTCTTACATATTTTGACTTTGGTGAAAGCAGACTTCCTTGTGAGCATCAAAACCAGATCGTAGCTGGCATCCGGATAATAAGTAGGTCAGGTCAGTGTAATCTCCAGGAAGCTGGTGCAGAGAATTCCCTTGTGTGTCTCGGCAGTGATTTGCCTGCAGGCCTGCGATCATTCGGGTTTTTCCCCTGGTTTATCCTGGCAGGAGCTCAGGGAGTATTTCAGCTTTGTGCTGCAGAGGTGTGGTTTGGCTTTTGGAACTATCTGGACTTATGCTCCTTAGTTCCTGGCCGTTGCAAAGGCTTTGTGTAACACTGGTGCTTTGGCTTTTTCTTTTCTGTAGCTACAGTATGCTAAGTAATGCATAACTGGAGGCTTTCAGCTTGATACAGGTTGAGTGAAACATAGTTGTACATGACATAGAGGTCAGACTGGATCTGCTTCACCCTGGCCAGCTAAGATGTGTGCCTTGCTATGCAAAAAGAATTTAATGTTTTACAAGTCTGACTTTCAGTGTTCAGTTAGCTGAAATTAGAATTTGTGTCTCTCAAGAAGTCCCCTATGTCCAGTCCTTATCATGATTCCAAGGACAACGTCAGTGTTTTGCCTGTGTTTTCTTCAGACTGAGATGTCTTCAAAGAATTATTGTTTTCCACCTGACTGTAAAGCAGAACAACTCTTTCAGCAACTTAACCAAAAATACCTGCCAAATAGAGGGATTAAATTAGCAACCAAAGAGGCTGAGAAAACTATTTAACTTTTTCAAATAGAAAACCATGTCTTACTCATTCCACATTGCTTCTGAAGTTGGACTTTTCTGTAGTACTGGAGGAAAGAAGCAATTTGGAATGGATGAGAACCAAATTGCTTCAAAAGGAGGAGGATCCTCTAATACTGTAATAATATTAAAGGGATAGGAAACATGATAGCTGCAGCTTCTGCTATGTTACAGCTCTCAAACCTGGTCTTCTCCTCCAGTTGTGCCACATGCAGAAGCTGGAGGGCTTACTGGAAGTTGCTTCTGCCTCAACTGTTTTATTTGTGTATGTTTGGGAAGTATAGAAAGGTGATTTTTTTTTTTTCCTCTTTACTTGGACCTCCACAGACTCAAGGTTTCTTGTGTAACAAATGATGTTTTAATATTATAAAAGAGCTTTGGAAAAGATTTGAAATTTGTACCCTTGTGGGCCTCAGTGTTTAATCTAGTATGTAGAAAATGAGATTTTAAAGTAGATAGCTCTAGTGTTGTAAGCCAGACTTCTTGGTTTCCCCACAACATTTACGAATGCACAGAGCAATTTTTTTTGCATGATTAATACTGTTTATATCCAAGGCAGTGAAGTCCATTTTTGTATAAATCTCCCATATTAGTCTGATTTAATAGTTAGATGTGAACAGATAGATGTGAACAGAAGAGCCCTGCAGACTGATGAGTAGTGAACCATAGCTGCTTAAAGACAAGACCCGATGTGAGTCGGAATGGAACCTCTGGCACCCAAAGCACCATCTAAGTAATTCAAGCAGAAGAGGAGTTCTTTTGCTTGCAGAGGATGGAACAGCACTTGTGTGACCTGTGCAGCAAAGAGGTGTGGTGGCACCTGTGATCCACAGCCTACAGTGGTGATACATTAGTTCACGAGACTATGTCCTGGTCAGGTTTTATCTTTTCCCATTGCTGAGCCCTGTCTGGAGATGGATCCCTGCACCCTACCATAAATGCTGCCAAACTGTCCTACTAAACACCTTTTTCTCCAGAACCTGACCTACCCTTCTGTTTCATCTGAAATGGCAGTGCAGGAAAAAAAATGCATCATTCATTTTGTCTTAATCACACTTTTAAAATTTGCCCGTGTATTTACATTGTAAATGCAAGTCAACGAAAGGGAAACCTAATTGGTGCTTGAATGGCTAGAGACCTATCTGATTTTGAATATTTTAATATTTCACAGTTTAATTTGTGACTGCTAGTGACACAAATTTTTATTTGAATTTTTTAAACTTTTTTTTAAAAAAAAACTAAGTCTAAATCTTTGCTTTCAGACAAGAAAAAATTCTTGATAGAACAGGATTTTAGACAACTTTACCATTTTCAAGCGTGTATATTGCCCTCTTCAGCATTCCCAGTTATGACTTTGTTTGTCATGGGTGAATTTACGTGGTTTTCTGTGAAACATATGCCAGTGCTCTGCAATTTGTTTACAAATAAATTGTCTGTTAAACAGCTGTAGCTTTGCTTCTGTGCAATTTGCCTTGAATGACTGACTCTGTCTTCAAAGGTAGTTGAAGTTAGTCCTTCTCCTTTAAGGGCTGACATTCAACATAATGCCTTTAACCAAACGAATGTAAAAAATACATATATTTTTGTTCTAATTTTCGACTTCTGGTTTTGCTGCTTGCCCAGTATGGAATGATTTTACAATGTCTGACCGTTTAGCCAGCAATCTGTAGGGCTCTTCCTTCACTGTGTTATTGTCTTTCCTTCTGCTTAAACTGGACAACATTGTATGAGTATTGCCGTTCACCAGGCTCAGGTACCCTTTGTGATGGCTGAGGTCTGTGTAGCATCCATTGTTTATATTACAAAAGATGTGTGAATTAATGTCTAGAGAATTTATTCTCTCAGTGATAATTTCTCACTGAGATTCAGCTACCACCACATGTAACTGTGCTTCTCCCCTGCCCTCATGGCTCTGGTATGCAGGGAAGGAGAGCCTTCTGTGCTTGGGAACTTGGGTGTTATTGGGAAGGACCATCATCCTGGAAAGATGATGAATATAAGACTGAGTAAACTTTTTTCTTCGTGATTTCTTCGACTCATTCTAGCATCTACCTTGATATGGGCATAAAACTGTTCCTGTTGAGTCTGTCAAATTGAAGAGTTAATATTACCGTTAAGCTGCCATATTTTGATGCTGCAAGGTTGTACTGGATGGGAGGTCAGTTATGTATATCTCAGTCTTCTTTTTCTTGTCATTACTTTTATTTTTTTTCCTCAAAAAAAAAAAAGCAGCTCTCTGGTGATTTATGATGTCTTTCCACTAGAATAGTTTCCTGTCCTTGAACCAAACTTCTCACATGCAAACACTACTGCAAGACCTTTCTTTTCAATCAGGTGTGTATTTTTCCTCTGGTGATAGTGACCTTCATATACAAGGTACTGACTGTCCCTTTTATAGGAATGATCCTTCAAGCCCCATCTCACTGGCATCCTGTTGTGTGATTGCCTTTTCATTCACATACTGCTTCAAGGTGGGATGATTGGTAATAAGCTTCATGCTACCTCTGATGGCTGTATCAAGTTGAAAGAGATGTATTCAGGCTGCATCTTTATTTTGCATCTGCTGCATCTCTCACAGGAATACCTTGCTTGTAGCATGGCTAGCAGCACCCATTCACATGGTTTAACTGAAGGCAGTGATTGTTTTCATCTGTACTTTCTGAAAATTCAGTGTGTATATTTATTCTTTGGTGGTTTTGTATATAAGCTGTGTACTTCCTTTTCTTTCATGATTATTTAATTCAATTTGTCTGACAGTATCTTTCATTATTGTCTTGCATAATTCTGAGGAAATTTGCATGGTGTAGTATGTGGACTAATGTTCATATTGCATTTACTTGTTTGGACTTTGTGTGTCTCTTTCTCTATACCTAGTGGTGACTTTGCTTTGCAAACAGGGTGCTGCCTTCATGTTATATGTGCAAAATGTATCCCAAGCCACGGATCCCTGTTGCTCCCATCTTCAATATGATGCATTATTTTCTTGTCTGGAAGCTGTGACATAATTATTCCCTTTGCCACAGTTAGTGCACATGACCCGTTTTGCAAAATATTGCTTTACCATCATCGGTATTTTTCTTCCCAAATCTCAGATGTCTTTGTATTAAGCTCATTTGTGTTTTGAACTTGTGCATTAGCTTTTTGCTTGCTTTCTTACCTTCTGAGGTAGGGGATGAATGGCCTCTAAGCCTGTAACATACATCATCTCTGCTTGAATGTGGCCTTGCTCACTAGCTTTGCATGTATCTGTAGGTCTTAATAGAGTTCCTGAGTATTCTTATTTGTTTCCTATATTTTTCCCCTTATTAATCTATTGCACATTAGTTCATATTTTTAAGATTTCATAATAGCATGACTTGGCTGTTTAATGCCGATTGGCAACCTACCAATCTGCTTTTTCTCCAAATTCATTATTATGCTTTGTTGGCATATGACAGACATTGTGGACTGAAAATGCTTCTAGAATGTTATATAGAACCTCCCGGTTTGTGCTGAAAAATGCCAGTGCTGTTTGTAGCCTGTGGCAGCCGTTGCCCATTACAGATGATAATGTGGCTGCTCTTATTCCAGTTCTCTTTCTTTAGCTTCACTGCAATTTTTCATTGTGACCAGAAGGATTTCCAATTTCTAACTAAATTCTTTTCATCTCTGTCTGCTCAGGGACAGGACTCTGGTACGTTGCCATGATCGTTGTTTGCTCTTTGTGTGTGTGTGTGTGTGCAGGAGGGAGATTCAGTATTCTGAGCTTCTGATACCAGATATCTGACAGAGCTAATTCCTTTCTGTCACCAAGTTCACTGCAGGAGAATAAAAGGAGGTGGAGACAAGGAGTCTGACTTGAGCTTTTTTCCCTTTCTGGATGTGTATTATCCCATCTCATTAGGCACTTTGTAAATGCAGAGCTCTCTAGATGTTGTGTTGTATGTGAATATGCCATAAAATCTCCTGTTGGGTAGCAATATAATTGCAAAACAGCAAGCATGGGAAACCAGTGCTTTTTTTTTTTTTTTTCCCTAGTGAACACATCCGAAAATGAGTTGGAAAGAGATTGGTTACCTCATTAATGAACATTTGTATAATCCTTGGAGACTTGTGAATGAAAAACTTGATTGAACTACAAAATTGGTGGTAGTGATGGCTGTCTTTGTTCACATTCAGCTTTATTATTGCAGCTGCACACTGAGCCATTTCCCCTCCTCGCCTGTACTTGAGCACTTTCTTCTCTACACACAGCAGTCTCAACAACTTGCATTTTTTAAAAGAACATTAATGTGTTGCTTGGTTAGACCAATGGTCCATGTAGCCCATTGCTCTGTTCAATAGCAGCAGCGCTCCCTTGTAGCCCCCAGCATCCACCATCATTGTCTTAGGGATGTTAGAGGTACATTTCTGCCTCTTTCCTTTAGCATCTGTTTAAGGACAGATTTTTGCAAGAATTCATTCTCCTTTTGCTGTAAGATATATTGGTTGAAGCTTATCGGTATTGAACTGCTTTATTATCTGTTAGCCTGTGCACCTGCTCTTAAATGATCTGCCTTCTTTTGCGTTTGATATAATTTGCAATGCTCACTTATTTATGACCACTGAGTATTTTAAAAGTCAAATCGTCTTCTACTCCTACGTGTTATCTATCTAACACTGATATCCCACTTGACAGTATTGATCCTAATTCCACAGAACTGCTGGATCATGTTGTGTGTGGGTTAATCTCCAGAAAGGTCCAAAGTTTCCCCAGCAATTCACCTGACTGTAAAGTTGGAGTCTGAGTTGGGCCCCAGGATCCCTCACAGGGTCCTTCCTGCCTGTAGGCTGTCCCCTGCCCTGTCCCCTGTCGTCAGTCATTCCCAGGCGCTGTGTCTTCACTGTGTCTACCCAGAGCTCTCACTGATTTCAGCTTCAGCTCTTCCTTGGATTCAAACCCAAGGTGACTCTAAGGATTACAGCAGCTGTTCTCCAAGGGTCTTTGTACCCTGCTGAATGTGGGCAAGACATCTTCCATGACAATTACAATATCCACTGGAAGATAGAGGATATGGTACAAAGTCTTGTTCCATGTGCAGGGGCCCTGATCATAGTGCAGAAGGTGAGGAGAGGACACTCTACCTTCCTTTACTAAACCGTACTTGGCTGCCTTGGCTTCCTTTACTAAACCTTACTTGGCTGCCTGGCAGGGCTGACTCTGTATACCTCCTCTTCTACTTGTAGTCATAGGCTACATGGGAAAGGAAGAGATGGTGATTTTACTAAAAGTTCACTTTGTAACCTTTGGCCATTGCCTGTCCTTGTAATTAAGCTCTCACCTTAGACCTCACCTCAGACATGTGTTTCCTTTTCCTTTTTTTATTAAAAATGAATAGGTTGAGTTATGCTGTGATTTTCATCTTGGCAGTATCCTCAAAGAATCTCAATTGATCAGAGATGAGCTTTTTTTTTCTGTCTGGAAATAAATCAAATTTGTTTTAATCAAGCAAATTCAATTTCATCGTTCCTCTTTTTGCTCTTAAGAGAACAATTTGCCATAATTCAAGTTTATCTAAACCCTGTGGTTCCCTAAGGCATATATGTAAGCTTGTGTGATTGAATTACACTTGTCACTAACTTGAGGAGTCTTCCTTGGCCTGAACCTGTTTCTAAAAATGTCTTTTCTGAATCGTATGAGTGATCATGACTTAGTGCCCTTCTATATCCGTCCAACTAATTTTGAATATTTTCAATAGTGTGTTAGAAATAAACTGGGATTGTCTTCCTTCTCACTGAAGACATTTGCTCTAACTTTATGTTGTTAATGTACCTATGTTTCATAAAGACATCTTAATTAAAAAAAGCCTAATTTTTTGTGGCCACAAAATTTGCACATAGTTGCAGGCATGTAAATGTCATTCATAACTTCTTGGGTTGCTCCCACTGCATGAAGCAGTATATTCTTATATTCTGGATTCTAGGGTGAAGTTCTCTACTAATTTCATTATGCTAAGGCTTTACCCATCTAAACTGAGGTGGTGGTAAAAGTTGTTTCAATCTAGAGCTTTAAGAAGCTTAATTAAGGACAAGAACCTTATGTTCAAGTTAATGATCAAATAAAGAACAAGAAGTGAAGTGCTTGTTCCAGGGAGCTTAACAGCAAACTTTATCTACATATATCCATTAAAAAAATGAATGTAAACTGTAAAGTCCCAATATGAATTTCTTAGAAAAGTCCTCTTCACAGGTGTACAAATGTTGGGCTTCTGTAAAAAATGTTTTCTAGAGAGAAGGAATGCTGTAATATATTAACTCTGTTTATTTCTTTTTTTTTTTTTTAAATTTTATTTTCCTTTTTGGCTTGATAGATAAAGAATCAGTTCATGCCTGCCAAAGAATATTCCCTGGACTGAATCTCTTAGCTCTGTGCAAACATTTAATATTGAATGCATTATTTTCAGGTTTGATCTACAGCTTGCCTTGTGGTCAGAAGAGTTACATGCTGTCACTTTCGCTCTCTGTCCCTGTGACAATTTGAGTATTCCAGTGCATGAATGCAAAGACAGACTTTGTTTTCTACAAATGATGTTGGCAACCTTGAAAACAGGTTTTGGGTGGGTTTTTTTGTTAAAATTTCTGTGAATAAAGATAATCCCTGAAATTCTAACAGAAAGCAGAAGAGCCAGAGGGAGACCAAGTGATCTGACCCAATTTAATTACATTGCGGGGGGGAGGGGAGTGTTAGAGGGTGGTCTTTTTTCACTATTTGACCTCTGTATAAAGGCAGAGGAAGAATTGGGAGTATTGGAAAGAAAAGGAAGATGTTTTACTTTATTTCTATCAGACAAGGTTTTGTTGTTCTCAAAGCTGCATGGAGTTCTGAAGAGGATGAAGCGCCAGTGAGATGAGCTGGAAGTGGTAACAGACAGTGAGCTGCCAGCTGGGTTTCTGAAAAAAAAAGCTTGGGTGAACATTGCAAGGAGAGGATGAAGTTGGGTTCTGCAGTGTAACAATAGCTTCTTTTTTATTTGGCTGGAAGGGGATCCAATGGAAATAAAGCAATAAAAGATTAGGGGCATATAGAAGATAAATTTGGCTGTAGCTTTTTGGGGGCATTTGAAATGAATGAATTTTTAGTAGCTGTGGGAAGGAAAAAAATCATCAGAACTGGGGGGACCCAATGCAGTTAGTACTGATGTACACACAACACAAGAATGTGCTTTGGAAACATCATACAGGACGCAGCTTTGAGACACTGAAAAGGTTTCTTTAGAGGGAAGTCAAAGATTCCCCCCTGAGTTTGGGATAGAGTATTACAATAGCAGTGATTATTTGCAGAAACATTCTGCAGTATTAACCAAGATCTATATTGATTATTTCTTATGCACGTACCGTGGATTCAGAGGGCAAGATGAGCAAATCCTTGTTTTTCTTCTTAGCAGAAATGTCAGGGAAGAAACGTTGACTACCTTTACCAGAATTTCTGCTGGCTTAAATAAAAAGCTGTGCTTTAAGGGAAGTAGAAATCTCTGTAAAGTAACTAAAAGGAAATGGATTTTTTTTCTTTACATAAGACTTGTGTTAATATTTATTATATAGGCCTGTGCAGCAGTGCCATTTTTTCTGAAATTACAAAGTCTCGAAGTTGGAAAATGTGCTCAAACCCACATTATTCTTCTTATATATTTTATTACCATTCCATTTACCTCCACTAATATTCACATTGCAAAGAAAGAGATCATATTAATTGGCTGATGGTATATAACAGGGTATGGAAGTTAAAGGTAATCTGAAACTAGATTGTAGATCATCATAACATTATTATTTCAAGCAATTTGTGTACAATATGGGTCAATAATGCACTAGAAAATTATGTTTAATTTTTCTTTAAAATTTAAAAAAGTATGGATTGCTTTGTCATCAATTAGCAGCAGGAGTAAAATTATAGTTCCATTAAACTGTGCCTGCTATATAAATCTGAAATCTTGTTAGCAAAGAATTAACATAACTGGTAATTTAAAAACTGCCTTTAGCTCTGAAAAAGGATTGGCTGTAGACATTTTTAATGGTATTGAAGAAGTAAAAATAGACCTCGTTCTAGAAAGACCCTTTCTGGTTGTAATGAAATTAATTATATGCTCTTCTATGAAGTGGTAGTGTCTTTCTTAGCCTTGGTTGTGAAATGGTAATGTGGTGTAGAAAAAATTGGTTACTTTTCCTTGATCTATGGCCCTGATTTGAGATTTTAATTTAATTTTTTTTTTCCCAAATAATGAAAAGACTTGGTTGTAGCATGAAAGGACATAGACATGTAGTTTTCTCTTTTCTCACTTTCGTTGGCTGTTCACGTACAGATGTGTAAAAACTGCATGACTTCTCAAATGCAGATTAATAATAAGGAAGTCAAGGAGAGAGATTTGGGTTTTTTTCCTCCAGTATATCAAATATGTTTGGTATGTTTCTGAGACGACAGACAAATTCCTCAGTTGCATGCTCCAAAACTTTATTCTTGCTGGCTAATGAAGTAGAACAAGACATAGAAGAAACATACACCTTTCTCATTGGTTTGCTGAATTATATTAATTTTCTTGTGCATTCTTTAAGTGTATTGACAACTTCAAAATTGAGCCTATGCAAACAGTAAAATGTAGTTTGCAATGTACATCAATTTTGGTTTCAGTTTGTTTGTGGGTTTTTTTTTGGTTTATTTTTTTTTCCAGGGTGGGGGAGGGGAGCAAGAGAGTAGTGTTATGCATGTCATTAACGCAAATTAAAAGCCCACTTATGCTGAAGATATTTCCATTCTTCTATATTCCCCTTGTGGTTATGCTCAGTCAGTCTTTTCTTGCTGACCTCATGCCTGTCCTTTTTTCCTCCTCTCGATAGGTTGGGAAATGCTACATGAAGAACACCTTAATCTTCAAAAATGGTTTATTTTAGTGTGAGCCTTAGCATCTTATATACTCTCTTATCCCAGTACTTACCAAAGTCAATTCATCCTCTTATTATACTGCGAGGTCTTCAAAAGTCGTTTAAGACTGTCTTCCCTTACTACTGCTGTAGCTTTGGTCTGAAAAAAATATATTATGCAAGTATTTTGTTACTTATTAGCAGCAATAATGCTGCTAATTATTACTTAAAGACTCTTCCTAATTTGTTGCAGTTAGGCTTGATCAAAGATTGATATAAACAGGTGTTACGGCTGGACACTTGTGTTTGTTTAAACCCTTATAGCTTAGAGGACTAGCTACAACACGTAATGATTATATGCAATGCAAAAGAATAAAACAAGTAATTTCCACAACCTCTTTAATTTTTTAGATACTTTCCATTTGGTTAACAGATGTGTTGTTCTCTGGTTCTTCAAGGTATTTGAAATTCTGCTTATACATTTTTAATGTTTCTGTAAGCCACAATGGGTAGGGATTAGATACAAAATTCAAATTCGTGTTCTTGATGTTTTAAAGAAAGAACCCATATTTTTCATGTCTGTCTTTTTTTTGTTGTTCTTGGGTTTTTTTAAGTTTTGTTTTTGGTTTTGTTTGGTTTTGGTTTTGTTTTGTTTTTTTTGCTTTACCTGTTTGTTCTGTCATTTGGAAGGTGTTTAATGCAGCCGTTGTAGGGATGAGAGATAGCCAAGAAGAAAGATTAACCTTACGGTGACTTGGACATGTTTTCTTTGTCCACAATGAAGAGGACCATAACACCGAGTATTCTGTGTTATATAATAACAAATAAACCCATTTGTTGAGTTTAGTTTGAGACAATGAAAGAAAAAAACACCTCCCCTATATTGTATCAATTCCAGACAGCTTTAATGTGTTGCACTGGATTAATCATATTCCAGAGTAGAACCTCTATTCTGAGTTGGTCATTTGAGGAAAAAAACAGATATTTAAGATACATCGTTATGTTATGCCTTGCATTTTCTTTTATCTGTGTCTGTGATGTATCAAGTCAGCTTTTTGGTATGAACTTATGGGACGCAATAGAGCTTTCCCGAAGCTGCATACCAGAAAGAACTGGTAGCACTGAAAAAGACACTAATTCTTAAACTGTTAAAGTGAGTGGCTTTGGAATACTAAATTAGGTTGGAACAGGATTAGCCTAAGTGAACTTTGACATATTTGGTAACACTGCTTAAAAATCTATTTTCACTTGTGAAAGGTGTATTTAAACCTACCCTTTTTTATACTGAGTGTCCCAGTCAGGGGTGGCTTTTACCTTGGAGTTAGTGGGGTCTTATCCCCACCAAAACTTTACAAAAGTGTCAAAAATACTTTCTGGGAATTCTGCATTGACAGTAAGGTGCCATGGCGTCATAATGGAGTGAAAATGCAAGAGAACAGTATCATAGCATCAAATAAATTATGTGTAATAACTTGTGATATTTAATGTTCATACTGCAGATCTCTGACGTCTTTGGCCTCCTTCTCCCTTCGCCTGCAGTAGAATTTTCATGTTCTGTCCCTGTGCTGGATGTGCAGCTCCTTTGTCTGAGCACCAAGAGAGGATATGTAGGAGAAAGTTGTGCAAAATAAATCATTGGTTTGATTTGGTTTGGTTTTGCAGCATATAAATATTCCAATATTCTGGCCCTTGCTATACCTGTTGTGTATCGATTTGTTTTCTTTAAGATCTCTTTTATTACACCTGCAAATTTCGAGATCCCCACCAAATAAGAACTTTACCAATCCTAGAAGGGATTGGATTGTGATTACCACATTGTTTAATAGTAAATATTTTGTACCAAAAATTGTTTAACTTGCACAGATGTAAATGGAACTTTGATATTCATATATTTTTGCAAGGTGGGGTCCTTATATACTGCTGCAAATGTTGATAAAGGCACCTTATTCAAACAACAGATTTTTGTCGTCTTTTCCTCACAAATTTTCAATTGTATATCACTTCTAAACTATTATTAGTCTTGCACTCCTACTCTGTGCCTCATCTAAAAGAATATTTATTAGTCCAGGGAAGGTGAGCAGAGACTGTCCAAGAGGACTGAGGCTAGGTCCTAGTAGAAACCTCTCCTGTTCTTGGCTGCATGTCTCGATTTGCCACCATGTAGTTTTCAAAGGAAACGTAGTGTCCCCAGCTTTTCCTGCTCTCATGCCATCATCCTCATCTCGTGGGGAGTAGGTGAGTGTGCTAGAGTAGGATGGGGTCTGACAATGCTGTTTAAAAGTATTGGTCCCATCAGCCTTTGTGATGGTTTTCACAGCAGAGTAGGCTGGACCAAAAGTTGTTTCCATTCTTGTCCCGTTAGTATTTTCGGAAACAGTGATGTTGTGACACTGGAGAAATGATTGTAGCGAGCATTCTTGTTTGAGCTCATAATCTAGGCCAACATTTTGTTTTCTGTTGGTGAACAAGCCCTAAAACTAAACATAGGAGGTAATCCTACAAACCATCCTCAGGGGGTTAACATTCTAAAAGAGACAGTGCTTCATGTGTGCCGGAGTGGGTGGATGGGACCTCTCCTGAAAGAATATGAATTTCCATTGGTCTCAGCTGCTTTTCAGCCACGTTATTCTCAGAAGTGGTCAGGGCATAATGTTATTCTTTTCCAAGTTTCCTGCCTTTCAGCATGTGGCTGTTACTGGAACACCTAATGATGTGGAATATGGTCGATGAGCCCTTGCTAGAGCCACATCGTTGTGACGTAGTCAATAAAGGTGGATTTCTTTATTGCTTTCTAGCTTCCTCTATCAACTCATCACACAGAGCTCCTCCATTTGGGGAATTTTCTTTTTTACTTTTTTTTCTTTCTTCCTTTTTATTTTTCTGGGTTTTTGTTGTTTAGATTTGCTCCTTTTTTTTTTTTTTCTTTTCAGAGACACAGGAACCTTGAGCAGATACTTCTTTGTGTAGTGTGTGACACTTTGGGGTTTTTTTGATCATTTGTTAGTTTTGATCATTAAACCTAAAGGGGAGAATTAATTTGAGATGGTTGAACAAGTTGTATGAAGGGATTTGGGAGCAGCTAGAAGATGTGGAGGAAGTGAGTGACTGGTGCTTCTTTGTGGATCATCTGTTCTCCCAGGATATGTGGGTGTACGTGTGTTTCCTCGCGCATATAATTCCTTTTGAACTACTTTATAGCTAAATTTACTGCCAGTATTTGCCATGGGAATAAGTTGACCTCATAGATCACCAGTGTTATGACACTGTTCTTTATGATCCCACATTAAGAAACTGAGGCCAGGATGTTTATATGATACTGCCAAGGCCAGAAAAAGTATTGGCAGTTTCTGGTTACGGGTCTGCAGCTTAGGCTTATTGTCCCCTGCCAAGGACTCCTGGGGAGAAGTCAGCTGGTGATCTTTTGTTTTAAAAACCCATGTTTAATTCTAGTGAAGGTTAACAAAACCACCTTCTTTGCTGGTTGAAGAAAAAAGAAAAAAGCATAACAGATGACTTTATTGGTACACATATATTATAGCTGCTTTGACATTTATGTTTTCCGTGCTGATAGATGAATGATTTTTGTGGAAGTAAATCAATTGCACCAAAACTAGTTGTACAAAGCACCATGGTCTCCCTAGTGTAAGAGAACTGAGGTTTTGAAATATTTTGAAATATGATTTAACACATTTCTCTTCTAGAAGAATTTGCTGGAATTTTTGAGTCCTAAAACACATGACAAATTGCAACTTGGTGTTTAGTGTAAGCATACATTCAAATTTCAAGGAGCTGTTGAGCTTCTGACCAGAAGTCATAACTTGTTGCAGTGTTTTCCTGCCAAAAAACCCGTAAGTTGAAAGTTATTCTTATCAAAGTTGTTTTCTTAAGTAATGCATACTTTTTAATATTTCCTTGCAATCACTTGCTTGTAAAACACAAAGGTAAATCAGGTATAGAAAGAATATGCTAAGTATAAAGATTTCTGACTGGGAGTCAGGAGAAAACATTATTATGTATTATGACAGAGTTTGTATCAAAGGTATTTAATGAGATTTCGAAAAATCTGTACCAGCACTTTTGATGAAAAATTTTACTTTTGTGCCTCAATTTAAATAGCAAAACATTTACTTGGTTTCACTGCCCCCCTGTGGATTCCCAAATGATTATTCTATCTTTTCTAACTGTGAAACAACGTGAAATACTATTATTATAACCATCTACTGTTACAAAATAGCAGTGACTAATATGTAAACCCAAGCATACAGTGAATTTATAGGATACACCGATCTTAAATCTATACGCTCAATATAATCTTTGAGGAATCTGTCTTTTAAGATAACAGTGGAATTAAATTCTAGCCAAAACTACCTAAAGTCCTGAGGTTCCTCCTGCTGTCCTGACCCAGATGCTGAATTTGGAATGGATTATGTCAGATATAATATATTCTGCTTTGGGAAGGTCAGTACTCAACAGTGGGATTCAGTTGCTTCAACATCGGTGTCTTGTGCCATTTCTCATGTTCTGGGACAGCAAAAGCCTGCACACTCAGCTGGTAAGTGTGACACAACCTTCCTGGAAAGTCAGCCAAGAGACTGAGGCTTGGAAAATGGTGGTGGGCGTGCGTGTTTAGGTAACTGGTGTCCAGCTAAGTTTTCTAGAGTATTTGTCAGAACAAAGAACATAAATGCTTAACGGGAAATAGCTGACTGAAAATTCAGAGCTAATCAGCCAGCTTTGGTACAGGTATAACAACAGCTAATGCTGATCTGATATTTTGGGTTCTTCTGTGGAGGGGGAAAGAAAAGGGTATAAAGACAAAGAAGGTCCTTTAATAATTATTTTCAAAAAAGTTATTTTCTTATTAGAAGCAGTTCATTATTCACCCTTCCTTAAGGTCTCCCCTATTGAAACATATCTATGGGAAGGAAGATGCAGTCCCTATGGAAACCAATAGGTGTTCTGCTGATTTTCAGGATGAAAGCTTTGATCCCTACATATATAAACTACCTACCTGGAATTAAGAAGCTTGTTCCTTGCTCTAATGTGTGTGCCCTCATGGTGTATTTTTGCTGCGTCTGTGCCCATAAAAGTGGAGGCTTTCAGATGAGACATTTAGAAGTATATCTCTCTCTTAATAGAATTGACATCCCTACACCTTTTTTTTCAGATAATGTTTATTCTGGCACCTTTCCCGTCAGCTTTCTCCCAAAGTGTGCCGATTTTGGGCACTGGATGATTAGTTTCTCTGTTACAGAGATGGCTGGATTTCAACATGCTATAAGGATGTAGTCTCTAAAGCAGTTGGGGTATAGATAAATAAATCATAAATTCATGTATAATATTTATATTTTTTCTCTTGGAAGACTGTTCAATGATGCAAAGTTCTACTAGTAAGAATCTTCAGTGTTGAGGTTTATGAAAATATCTGAATACGTGTCTTACACACTTAAGTATGGATTTTTAAATAGCTGTTTTTCACACTAGCTGAATGTTACCAATCAGGGAAGTGACATAAAAAACAGATTCTTAAGTTAATGCTCTTTGCAGTTTCCCTGTGTCCTGTCTCACGTAGGTTTCTTCAAAATAAGTGCTGCAGCTTTCAGAAAATCTTGTTTACAAACACATTATTTTCAGAATTAAACTGCTGTTTTGGGAGTTGGACTAGATGATCTCTAGAGGTCCCTTCCAACTCTGTCAAATCCGTGAATCTTCTGATGCCCATTGTCGTGAGCGTGGCCTCATTGGTAGCAATAAGGTAGTTTCTGAAGAGAGCTGACACCAAAAGTGATGAGCTGCCTTGTGTTGTTACTGTTATTCACAACCTTTAATTCAAAGGCATTGCAATAAGAAATTGATGCTATCAGCTTAAACAGCATTTTGCTTATCCCCTCCTTAGAAGTGTCGCTGACCTGTGGGGAAACTATGGGAAGACCAGGCAGTTGCAATCCAACATACTCAAAGGCCAGAGTAGTAAAACATATTAGTAAATGTCAATGAATACATTTAGGCATTGGGATTCAGAAAGGGTACCTTGTTTTCAGGACTCAGACTGAAGAGAACAGAAAGCAGCACACAGATC
The DNA here is from genome assembly GCA_004320125.1 of Scolopax mira. Taxonomy (NCBI): domain Eukaryota; kingdom Metazoa; phylum Chordata; class Aves; order Charadriiformes; family Scolopacidae; genus Scolopax; species Scolopax mira. Next base: position 344,615 of record BJBW01001752.1, on the reverse strand, counting down.
TACGGCAGAGACAAAGATCAATGGAGGACACTTTTTAAAAATGTATAGGTCTAAAAATCTTTTAAAATGTCTTTTGGAGGACTGGGAGAATTAGTAATTAATTTTGCATTGACTGGTTGTAAAATATACACAAGTAGGGGAGTGTCTTCAGCCCCCCAGGTGATTAAGATTCGGGAACAGGTACAAATACAGGGCCATTATACTGTCACCGATGGTGTGAGCAGAACAGCTCTCCCTGTGCACAGTGTCCTTGTGTCAGCAGAGAGCTCATGGAAGGCAATTACCAGTAACAGAACTGGAGCACAGTTCCATTTTACTGAAATGTTACAGGGAATTATATTCTACCTCCTAAAAGATGAGCCAGGGATTATGGATATGAGACAGTTTTATTCATTAAATAACAGCAAAAGTAGTCTTCCATTCTTTTTTTGGATTCAAGAAAAAAAGGCCTTATTTTGTGTATTGTTTAATGCCACACACACGCTAAGTGTAATGGTAAAAATAAGTAGCAGCTAAAGAGTCTATGCAATGATAGATCTTGACAGCACCAGGAGGAGAAGAGAGAATAAGGTTTTCAAACTACTGATTCTTGTATTAATTTTTTTTCTCCAGGGTAGTAGAATTAACAGTTTGTTAGGTGCTGAACTAAACTCAGTATTTAAATGAGGTCCAGACTTTCTCAAAGATTGACAGAGGAAAAGCCAAATTTCTGGATTTGGTGTCATTTCTGGTTCAATATCAGTAGTGTGACATGTTTGTTAAAGGCAAAACTAACTTTCAAGAATGCTGCTTCATTAGCAAAAAAGAGTTTGCATTTTCCTTTTAAAAGTGAAGGACAACTAAATTCTGTTGGTCAAGGTCTTAAATATTATCTTCTTAACCTCTAGTTTTACTTCTTTCTTAGATTCATAAATGTCATGCTAGCTTCTTTCTTAAAATCAAAAATTATCTTCTTAGTTTTTTTCAAGGAGCACACTTGAGTAGGAACAGATGGCACCTGATACTTTCAAACATAAAGGCCTTTTCTAGAAGTGATTTTTAGCTGTGGCTCTTTCTGCATTTGGAGCATGTAGCTTTGCTATTAGGTATTATATAGATTCTGTCCATTACCTCAGGATGCACTGCATGACCACACTAACCACTGCCCTAACCACTGTACGAGTTTGAGCAAAGACATGTTTGCTACTTTGAAGTTACAGGGTTTATTGCTATACGTTGCTCTCAGTTTCATCAGAATGGAAAATCAGATGTCATATAAGACGTAGGTGAATATTTAATTTGTTTTGATTTATGCTGTTTTCACAGCTTTTGTAATCTTTTCTCAATTTAATTTTACCTTCACTGTCTAAAGTCATGCAGCTCAGTAACAGTTGTGCCTGTACTAAATGGCTGAGTTAAAAGGCGGTATTAATGCTTGGGCAACTCACAGGGGTATATGCATATGTTCTTCTATTTGGATTGCATTAAATGAGTTTTCAGAACCATATGGCAACGTACCTTAACTATTCTTCCTGAAATAGTCTAACTGTTGCAGCCTTCTGTTCTAATTAGTTGCATCTTCTGAGCTTTACCAATTCACTGGAAAAACTGCACACTTAATATTGCTTAAATTTTACACAAATGCCTTTTGTTCTTGTGGATGTATTTTAATACTGAGCATGTGAAATGCAGATAGCTTCTTAGTTACTTGCTTTATTTTTAATATCTCCCAAGACAATACATCACTATTTTGGAATGGTTTCCATTGTTTATTACAGTCAAATGTATTTCTGCTAAATCGTTGGGATTTGATAGGTTGTAGAAGTCACGTAAATATGCTTCATCGTAGAACTACAGTGAAATATATTGGCTATGTCCATTCCACCCCCTTGGGGGCAGGGGAAAGTGGAACACTGTGTTTCAAATGAGAGTGTACTAGCCCATCATTTCCAGATGTTTGAATATTTTCCTGGAATACATTCTCTTTAAAGGACTTGGTGTTACATAAAAGAATTGGCTATTTATTTAACTAAAGGTAGTCAAATCATTCTCACAACACAAGTAAGTAATCACAGGGTTTTGCAAACTATTCTTTTTTTCTAAGACTTTTTCTCTTGCAATAGCAAACAGCAGTGTGTTCTAGAGCACTTAGCTATACTGTTTTATGCACTTTTCTTTAGCAACTGTGATAAGAATTTGTACTATTCAGCCTATTAAGGGTGAAGCTGTGTCTGTATCATGTGTAAATTATAACTTGCCTCTTAAATGGGAGGATCAAATGTATTGTTTTTATTATCCAAAAAAGTTCAGAAAATGGAAGCAGCACTAAAAGTTTGTTGGCATGAGCATATGAACACTGCTAACTTTTTTTAGAAATTAGTAGGCTCTTTGTGTTTGTGTGTAGAAGAGAGGAAAATACCTACTATAGGACGTTTTTAACAGTGAAAAGAGAAACTCCATTCCCTTGTTCCCAAAGGCACTGTGCAAGTAGAATAATATAAGCTGTAATATCAAATCAATCACATTTACATTTCAAAAGCATCCTTCATGAAAGTGCCCCAGAGGGCTGTATCCATCTAATAAAAACATCAATAAAATAAAATATTTAACAAGTCATATCAAACACAGGTAGGTTGTGCATGTTCTGTAAGCTTGACCTTAAAAATGGACAGCAATTCAGAATTTTTCAAAGAAAATTTTAAAAAGAAAAAATGCAATATCTATAGCTAGGGACCAAAGAATACAAAGACGTAATGCAAGGAATCCATAATAACTGCTTAGGAATCAGAGAGGAAAGGCACTGAGGCTAAACAGAGATACTGGCCTGAACAAGAGAGAAAAATGGGTCATATGGGTGTGAACATCATAACGCTGCACTGATGAGCAGTTGTTTTGCAGGAAAAAAAAATAGTGCCTTCTTAATTGTCTGTTTGATATAGGACTAAGGTTGTAGGATCAAACACTCAAAATTGAAACACTTTCTTAACATTAAATTTATTTCTAGATTACCAAAACTGGGTTGGACTTCCAGTTATGCTTTGAAAAAAGAAATGAACAAAGTGTGGAGATTTGTTTAAAAAAAGCAAAGGCAGGTGGCCTTGGATGGCCTTTGAGCCAAGGACATTTTAAGCTGGTCTTTTACCATGAACGTTTTCATGCTATCGCTTTTTTTTAGCATCAAAAAGGTTTCATTTAAAGGGTTTAAACCAGGGCAGACCCACACACTTGAGTGCAATGTTACTGTCTCTCCTTAGCTTCTTCAGAGTCTTTTGTGATGCTCTCTAGGCAATTTTATTTAAACATTTATTTTTTTCTATTTAGTTTGTAATGCAGTACTTTTGCTGCTAGATACTGTTCTGAATTGGACTAAAGCTATTGCTACCAATAGGGAAACAATAGTTGCCCTTCATCTGGGAAAACCATTATGAAACAGAGAAGCTCTTTTACAGAACAGATGGCAGAGTGAGAGCAGCTTCCACTTCAAACATGAGCAAGCACGGGGTACATGTGGGCAGGTTTCCTTGCATATGAATTTCATTGCATATGATGCTTGCATATACGGGTGAGAGAAGGTAGAAAGGGTACTAGAGCAGTGAGAGGGGGCTGTATTTAAAGCATCAGAGGAGTCACAATATTCTTGGCAGTCTAGTCCAGAGGAAAAGCCAAAAGCTCCTTCTGGATTGAACGTCAGATAGAAAGAAGTTTGTCACTGTGCGAGTAAAGAAAATACCTCCTTTTACCCTTGTGTTTAATGCAAGTCTGGGTTGGTGGTTTTTTGTTTGTTTGTTTTCTTTTTGTTAGCAGACGGAATTGCAGGAGATACTTGGTTCTATCATAAATTTTTCATCCTAATCAAAATAAACTGCGGGACTCCTGAGTTGGCTAATGAATTCTGTCAAAAAGGATTATCAGAAATATGAGCTCTGTGAATTTGCTCTGAAGTCCTAGGGTTGCTGTAACCAAAAATCTTACACTTTTTCCACGGAAACATTTTGTCTCCTGATGATAGGTAATGTATTTATGTAAAAGCCCTACTTGTCTTGTCTGCCTTGTGTTGGGCCATGACAAGCTCTGAACTTGGCTGCTTTAGGCCCGTGGTGCTACTGCAACTCGCTTTATGGTGGCTGATGCTGAACAGCTGTTGCACTGCTAATAGAAGTCTGAGCACTTTACTTGTGACCTTATGCAGACATTGAAACACCTTTACATTGACTCATTTGTCTTATGGACATATCATTATCTAACCCTCTTAACGAATCTCTCTGTCCTGGAAACAATCAGAAGAGACACCAACGGACTATCTAAAGTGAGTTTCTTAATGAGTAAAAAGACATTCCATCAGTAATGGGATTGATACAACCTAGTTGCTTTGGGATGGGGATCTTACATCATTGTTTGCTTCCCTCCCTCCTTCCACCTTATAGTATCTCTTGCTTTTCTGGCTTCTTCCTTTCAGCCTTTTATGAAGTGACATCTCCTTGCAGTACCTCTGGGTTTTTTTTCCTCTGTGTTGTCTAGCTCTTTTCCTTAGTAACAGGGGGCTCCTAAATCAGTGTTATGACATATCCTCAGCTACAGGAGCCCAAGTAGATGTCTAGTCTGTGTGTTGGTATGGACTAGAAATGTAGTGAAGGAGAATAACTTTTGAGTATACCCTCAGAGGTATTTTTACAAAATTTGTAAGGAAATACGATATTGAATGTGGTGAATGGACAGGCAGGATATGGTTGTCTGTGACTTCTTTTATTAGAACAGCATAATAGAACAGTTAAATAACAAATAAATAACAAATAAAAGGGAAGATGCTGGAAAAATAGGGTGCTGCTCACCACTTCTGGCAGTCCATCAGCTGAATCTCACGTTTTAGTGCTGACTCAATTAAGTGTTATTTGTTTCATGCAAGTAGGAAGTGCCTTCTGTACAAGTCAATGTTGTAGCAACAGACCTGTTTTTCTAACTGATGGATACACAGTAGGTAGCTAGGTAAGACTCATGAGTTTTCTTTGTATTTAGGCCACCAGGTCCAGCAATTCACCAAGTAATGGTTGTCCTTCTCTCTGGCTATCTCTTCTTTCTCCCCTCTGTGTGCATTAAATTCATTCTCTGTTTTCTCATGGCATCCTGAATTCATACTTCAGCTTTTTTAATCCTCAAGCTAACTTCCAGCTTAGTTTGCTTTTTAACCTTTTTTCATTTGCATGTACATGTGCAATTTGGCAATAGACGTTGCCAGCAAATCTATGCCTCCCCCTTCTGAAGACAGTGTTTCATTTGTTTCATGGCTTTGCCCCCAGGAATTCTCACCCTGTAGATGTATGTCACCGCTGTCAGCTCAAATACAGACCATTAGCGGCAGGGAGCTTTTTACCCTGGAGTGCTCTTTTGGTGTCCTGCAGTATTCTAAATAACATCAACCTGTAGTTTGTCCGTACTTGACTCTGTGGTATATGAAATGCTAAGGCCCATTAAGTTTTTTCAGCAACTGAAATTTTTTGCTGTAAGTGGTCTTGGGTATCTTAAGCAATATAAGGCTGGGTATAAATATAGTGGCATTTTGAAGTTCTGTTCCACTTAAACTCTCATCTCAATTGAATTACAGTGAAACCATAGCAAAACATTTAATCTAATTGTTGACTCGTTCAGAGGCACAACTTGGTTTTAGATCAGATTCGCAAAATATGACAGCTCATAAAACAGCCTTACTAAAGGTGAGGCATAGACATAACTGGCAATCTTGCTGTGGTTTGTACAAAATTCAATCATTGGTTTTGAAACAATTGATTAGAACCGATTGATCAAAAATTTTCTTCCACAAAAGACTGAGGTTTTTGTTTGAAAACAGTAAGAATATAAAAACCAGCCAGAGCATAGGGTTTTTTCTTCAATTTATTTTGTCTTATAGGAATAGCATAATCTTTTCCACTTCCCTTGCAATTTCTGTCTCTTAGTATGCATTTTCAAACCAGTGAAGTTTTGGAACAACTTTTAAAAGAATGATGACAAGAAGTGTTGTGAAGTTGGAAAGAGTGCCTACCCGAGTCAACTCATTTAAGGGTGACATCTTCAGAGTCAGCATCCTGTGCTCACTTTTTGTGCACACATTGTTTGTAGTAGAATAGTACAGTAGAAGACAACTCACTATCAATTAATGAAGTATTTCAGTCAGAGAGTTCCTGGCTAGGAATTACAAGGCTACAAAATTGGCAGCGAATTGGTCTTTGGCTTCTGAAATAGTTGAGTTTGCTTACTTGCTGGATGCCTTTTTTACTGACAAACTCAAGCTTTAATGAGCTTTCCTGAAGTATGATCTGAAATACGTAGACACTTTAATACTATGTTTTACCCATAGGTTGATTTCCTTTTTGCTTGAAGTATTCTGTTCGTATGCATTAACTTGACACTTGCATCTAAATACTTTTGAACTCTGGAGAAACAATGATCAAGAGAATGGTAAAAGGTACGTACATTTGGCCCAAAACTTTTCCTTGTTTGACACTTGCTTTCTGTATACCACAGGCTTTTCTTGAGGAGAGGAGGGAAAACACTGTTACTATGAAAATAGAAATGTTTTGAGGGTATGGAAACATATCCTTGGTTTTTCAATAAGGGATGCATTTGAGGTAATTTACTCTTATCTCAAGTAATGTGAGGTAAGTGAAAGGGAAATGAAAGTATATTCATTTCACAACTTGTTATCTTTTATCTGCTAACAATATCCAGGGGTTTCTTTGAACAGTTGAAGTGTTAAGTGGTTCAGAAGCCTTGCTTCCTCTCTATTTGCTAGTTAGATATAATTTGAGTATTTATGAGAGTGATATATCCTGCATTGATAGATTTTTACCCTCCTTTTTACTGTTTATTTACAAGTCAATAGTGTTACTATAAAGCCAGCAATTCTTGGCCTTGGAAAAGATAAACTGTATTTTAAATTTTTGTCTTCCTGCTGATAAACAACTGGGGGATAGTTCTCAGCAAGTTCGTAACAAGATGCCATTTAAACTAGGTAATTTCAGACTCTGAGCCAAATTAAGTTCCAGTGAAGGGGACAGAGTTTTGGTAGAAGTGTGCCAGGGTCTGTGATAATTCTGGCACGTGCAGTTACTCTGAATGTGGTATAGATGGGCTCCAGGCAGAAATTGCAGAACAGTTTGTGACTTAAGATCAGCATTCAGATTCAAAACAGGCACTGCTTTGGCCTGAATTCAAGTCATGAGGGTTGAGAAACTGAGGATTTGGGATCCGTTATGCATCTTGCATTTGGGATTGTTTGGATTCTGCTAATAATTGCAGCGCAGAGGCAAATTTTGGTGTTTCTTGCCAGTCTCAGTTTGGAGCATGAGACGAACAGGTTACGGGTATACAGAATTTGTCTTGCATTTGAATGCAGATCAGTCTCTAATTTCTATGGGGTGCAGGTTTGACTGTCAGAAATCTATTATTTATCTTTTGACATTTCTCAAGGAACTAAGGAAAGCTATATAGCTTTAGTTTGAAAGTGTCTACAAATCCCTATAATTCTGGTTGTCCTGGGAAGGGTGTATAGGTTTTTATTGTGATTAAATCCAGCACAACAGGGCTTATGGCAGCTATAACTAGGCTGCAGAAGAGCCTGTGGGCATTGGAATACGTTGCTAACACACTAGCTTTTGCTATGCAGGCAGATCATTCTCAAAGACAGATTACGACAGTGCATCTTTAAGGCATCTAAATGGCTTTGAAATTTCTAATCCCAGTCCGCTTACTGCAGTTTAGTGCTATGTCAGTTCAGCAGCACTCAAAGACCACTAATAGGAGCTTTTATGCATAGTGGTGAACAGTTATTGAAATTTTAGTGGGACTTCTGTACCAAGGGTGTGCAATCTAGTCCAAGTTCTATTTAAATCACAAGACATGAAACTAAGTGATGTGGGGTAGAATAGGGTTTGCAGGAACAGAGATGGCCTTCCTTATCAGCAGATCAGATGAATCATCTTTGCTGCAGGACTTACTGTGGTAATGTGATTAATACCATTTAGTCTGAGAAATTAGGGCAGATGTGTCTGTTTAAAAGGAAACAAACAAAAAAAAAAAAAAGCCTGCCCCACCAACAGAATTTTCTTTATTTTCGTTAATGTTCTCATCCTGGGCTCGCTTAGATGAATCTGACACTGATCCAATAATACAGAACTTGTGCATAGCAAGGAAGGTTGGTATCTGGTTCACACAGCTGCAGTTTTCAGTATATCCACAAAATTTAAATACAGGAAATACATGCATGGATGCATGTCTTTACATGTTATGTTGCACTGCCCCATATCATTGGATGCATTATACTTTTTGATTTCTTATTTTTCATTAGCAAAAGGAAGAGGGTGCTAGTATGTTTAGCCCCCGTGCATAGCACATGATTTGCTTTTTATTTGTTTTTCAGAAATTTAAGCAGAAGTCATTGTCTTGATAGTCTGAACTGTTGTTTGCATAGAGTGCTGCATTTGATTTTTAAATCCACAGAACTGGAAACTGAGAAAGTCCTGTGACCTGTCAACAAAAAATTGACCTGAAAATTTCTTTGGCAGCAATAGAGAGGCTGTGTGCTGAAAATAACTGAATAGAAGTATGCTCCTTGCACTTAGGCAGGAGTGACCTTTAAAGGAATGCTGAGTCACATATAGAGATCCTTGTAATAGGCTGTGAAAATGACATGGCACTTTATTGTCTTCTTGATTCACCAAATTTTAATTTACCAAAGAGAATTTACTATTTTTTCACCCCCAGTGTAAACACGAACCGGAGACATTGCAGAGGGACCAGTCCCCTACTGAGGAACAAACAGCCCCAGCAAGTAATACTCATTCCTGACATCACACCTTCCTTCCAAATATAAGATGCTTCAACTGTGCTTTCTCTAACATAAGTGCTGTGGCATTAAAAGAAGCTCTAATGCTTGTGGCTCGTCTCTCAGACAGCTGATGACAGCAAAAAAGGCCAAGTTTATTTAATGTATCTCTTGACAAATAATAAATCAGTTTGAGCTCTCACCCAGAAATCTAGTAAAGCTCCTTTCCTTAGTGCCTTTAGAAGCAGAAATTCTCCATCCATAGGCATGAAGGAGAAAATTTAAAATTAAAAGGGAAGTATTGCAGTCATAAAAACACCAGAACAACAATATGAAGGGTAGTGAAGCCACGTTCTCCTCCTTTCAGTCAACAGCAGCAAGTTCACCCAACTGCGTTTTCTACTCCTATAAAAATTAATATCCTATTAGTAAGTGGATCCTCAAGTATCAGTATAGGCCAAGGATCAGATCAGCCCCCTTGTCCCAGCAATGCTTTTCTGGTCTTGCCTCAAGTTTTGGCACCTGAAGCAAATTAGTGATGCAGGTGGCAAAGAAGTGAGGTCTCCCTAGCTTTCACTCAGGGCCTTGACTGCTTGGAAATGGTTGCTCTGCTCCAATGGGCGCTTGCTGGCCCTTAGGACACGTACAGTCTTGGTGGTACAATAAGTGCTTTAAAGAATTAGGAGATCAGCTGAATGAAGCTCATTAAAACAGCATTTGCACCCTTCCCCCCAGTGAAGCACACAAAAACTCTCATTTTCCCTCTTGGAGTGTCTTACAGCAAGACTTCATCATGTGCACACATGACTCTTTTCTTGGGGAGGAGCTGAGACACAAGGAACTGCAAGTAATGTTGGTTGTGCTTGTTAATGTGCTTCAGGAGAATGTTCATTTGCTGAAGCCATCATGTTAGGAGAACTTGTGAGAAGCAGAGCAAAAGCATGGCTGATGTGTCACTTCTTCTCCGCACTAACCGGAGGGAACCTAACGGCTTATGGAGAATACTGGGAGAGTAATGAATTTAAAAGTGGTGTCCTTCCAGAGTAAATTTAGGTCTAGGGCATGTTGTAGTAGCTAAGAAGCAGAGCTAATGGCTATATAAATAAATTGATACTTATGTTAGTGATTGTGTTCTTAGACTAAAGGAACTGAGTAGTTGAAGGAAGATTTAAACCTGGTTCCTTCTCTATGGCAATATCTAGTGATAAACCAACTCTGTAACATGCTGAAATATGGAAACCTTAAACAAAAGCTGAGTATATACCTTTTGAGAGAATAGGCAGAAAGAAAATGAGGTCTTGACAGAAGAAAAATATGTAAAAAAGCAAAAATAAGACACAAGAGAATAAAACTAGGAAGCATGAAGCAAAAGCAAAACCAAATCCACTAATAAGAGAATTGTCAGACGGGAAAAGAAAACGAGAACACACAGAGAGCAAGACAGAAGTAATGAGACAGGAGGGAAATCGGATTCAAAATGAAATCTGGTAATAAAAGAACTGTCAGACATAAAACAAGCCAATGTATGACAGAAAAAAGAGCCAAGGAGACAGAGCAAGGCAATCTTTGAAGAATTAAACTAACCAGATGTGGCCTCCAAAGGTAATTCGAAGAAAAGTTGATACTACTCCTGATTTCTAATGAAAAGTAAACTCTAAGAAGCACATTTCTTTTATGCTCTAAGGAAAAATATATTATTATTTTTAAAATATAAAGTATGCAAGAGAAATCAGTGGTGTTTGCATTACTTTTACAAGAAGGCAGTTTTATAGCGAAGGCCATGCTGGAAGCATTTACGATCCATTACAGTTTATTAGTTTGTAGTTTGAGTGCTGAATCTGGAGGGCACAGATATCTGAATTACTTAACCTGTCTTCATTAGTTTCCCTTATTTCAAAATACAGGTTCTAACACACACACACACATATATATATATCCCACTAAGACTGGAATATAACAGAATTAAAATTGTTCATAAAGGCTTTGATTGTGTAAAGCAATTTTTTTACTTTGCCAGACATTCTAAATACTTTAAATGTAGTAAAGATCATGACAGAGAAAGCTACTGAGAGAATCTGAGCTTTTATTTGAAGACAAAGGTGTAAAGAAATCAGTGGAGGAAGTGGATATTTTAGTCAAGCAAAATAAACTCTTTGACTTCAAGGGATCTAAGATTTGAAAGAAAGACTGCTGGTTTAGCAGGCTCAAGAAGCCCAGAAGTTCACTTAAAAACCTTGTAATATTTGGATTCTCAAAACTCCTTATGTCCAAAGGGACATACAATAAAAAATTAAATGTACGTATTGGCGGTGCAGTTTCTGGATATGTACTGTCTGCTTCACAACCACCCCTTACTTGTTCACAGCAATGTTATTGGTGATTGCCTATGGAAACAACTGCTTCATGCCCTATGGAAAATCACCATGTCTTTATGTACTGAGTTTTGGATCAGATCCTAAAATGGATTCAGCTGAGATGTTATCAGCATTTGCATTCTGAAATCTTAGAATGCTTTCTCTCTTTCTGCTTGAGAGGTCTGAAGGTATTTACAGAAGATACTTAGACATTGTAGTTGCTTTCTTTCACTTCAAAATGCAAAGCTTTTTCTTCTTGTTTTGGGCAAGCAGTAAATTTTGGTCTGTGCTGATTTATCAGAGGTACTTACCTGTAGTTTAGTCAAACAGTCCTTTGCTTGATGTATAGCGTTGCAGTTGACAGCTGCTTATTTTATGTTGTTTATTTTTCTTAGCTAGATGGCTAAAACATCTCAATTAGAAATAAAAACTAATATTAACAAAGAATATACGTATTTCCTCATGTACAAGAATAGAGAATTTTGCACACAGTGTTGATGTTTTTCAGATATGAAATTTGGAGGGAAATATCATAAATAACAACTGAATCATTAATATAGGCAAACCCAACAGGCAATCATGGGCTGACAGCAAGGTCAGGACCACTGGGGAAAGGAGTCGACCCACACTTTCCTGTGTAACTTCAGCGAGTCTGGGAGGAAGCTTTTTAGCATTCTACCAATGTTAAAAATAACTTTATTTATTTGATCTGCTTTTAGTTTCGAGGATAACGTAGAATTGGCTCTGTGGATACAATGTGGGTTTGGTGATGGATTGGTTTGAAAAAGAAACTAATGCATTTTCTGTGTATGTGGAAACAACTTTTACACTGGGATATACTTGAAACAGTATTTCTAGCCTCATGCATGTAGATATGTGAAAGTTAGTGGGAGGGTGACATTTGGAGAACTCTTCTGAGAACACTCAGGGTGACAGTAGGGAATGAATAATATAAGTGGTGCTTGCAGTGAGCTTTCTCTTGTGAGATTTTTCATGTCCTAAGTTATCATGTTTGATGCGGTCATAGTAAGTTACCTCAAGGTACCTTACGATTAGTCACAATTACAGGTTAATCTGCCTGGAGGGTTTTTTTTTTTGGCAGGAGGGATGTGGGTGGGTGGTGGTTGTTCAGAATGCTTGTGTGGTCAGCTGGAGAGAAAAATTCAGAAATGTAGTTTGAAAATATGATTCCATTCGCTATATGCTTGGGTTTAGAGATATTTTCTTGGTCCTACTTGCAGTTTACAAGATGGTGCTTGTCTACAGTGTAGTCTTCAAGCGAAAGTTCATTTAATAGAGCTCTTGAAAATGAGTTTGAATGTAAGAAATTAGTTCTCTACATTAAAGTTCTGAATTTCAGACAATTCCTCAGATGAAATGCACATCATATTTGGAGATGAGGTTAATAATTTATATAACTGTATTGGAATTAAGCTACCTAGGGTTTCATGTGCTTATAAGGCAACTGCATGCAGAATGATGCCTTAAGGATTAAACTTTTGATGGTGGCAATAAATAATGTAGAAAATTCAAATGTTGAATGCAGAAGAGACTTCAATCGGGCAGAGCCTTGCTGAGATTTCTTTTCACACTACTCTGTTCGTATTCTTTCCACTGTTGTTCCTAAAACTAGCAGGCCTCCTCTTGAGAATTTTATCGTAAGCCATATGTATGCTTTGGTGCAGTTTAAAAACGAATACTCAACTTGAAGGCAAAATGAAAATGCAGGAGGATGGAACCATACCAGGGTCAGGTTCCAAGGTGAACCTCAGTGCATTTCACTGAAAAATTTCTACTCTGATTTGTCATGTAAATGATAATACAATAGTGAAACTCCTGAGGGATTTGAAATCAATAGGGCAAGAGTGAAACTACACATTTGTTGCTTTTATTTTTATTTGTTTTAAAGAGGGAGCTCTTTTATTAGATTTTTATCCAGCAAAAAACATAGCTGCTTTAGTAGGTACTCCAGCTAGAAAGTCCTATAAAAGTGTTAAAAGGAAGATGCAAAGACAAGAATTCAAAAGCCAAAACATCAAGCAGAGACAGAGTTGTTGAGCTGTGAAACCTTTAACTCTGTATCCTTTTGGGTTTTCTTTATAATGGAGCCATTATAACCTCCATCTACCTGTCAGCCATTATTGTTAGCAACTAGAACTGGGCTCAAAGTCTGCAGCTTCTGTGTAGAAACAGGAAATAGAATTATTTTGTGCTCCTAACGAATAACCTGGTCAAAACTTGAGCTTGCATGGTGGGTAATGTTTCCCCACTCACACAGACTTTGGTAGTGCTGTTTCTAATTCTTTAATGATTATCTTCCTTAAGATCCCTTCTCCTCTACATCTGCAGAGATAAAACTGTTCGTTAGGATTTAGAAAACACTATAACAAACTGGATCATTACATGGGCAGCACCAGGAGACAGGCACTCATAGGAGTGTAGAAGCCAGAAATCCCTTCTCTAGTGTCCAAGTCTAGTCAGTGCCCCTCTCAGGGAATAAAAAATCTTTTTTCTTTCATTGTGTGGACAATCCTTTGGGGAAGCCCTGTGGTTCTGTGTACGACCTACACAGGCATGCTATGAGTGTACCCAAACCATTTTGTTGGGGATGGGGATTGCTTGAACAGGTGGTCAGTTAACTACCTCCTCAGCACAGTTGCATGTATGGTTGCTAACTCTTGTGAGAAATATTTTGTCTTAGAAACAAACAACTGTAAAGAAAGAAAACTTTATTAACCAAATTGAAGTTGCTGGATGGTGTCTCGTGCCTTCCCAGACTGATGTGACAAAACACTCTGCAACCAGGAAGCAGGGTGCTGGTGTGTGTCAGTGGTGCTGTAATGCTGTCTTCTCTGAAAGGTCCCTGAGATGCTCAGAAGGTATCCTGGGGCTGTACTTGCACAGTGTTGCACAAGGGTCTGCCCGCTCCACAGAACGGACAAAACGCTTGCTAAAATCTGCTCGTTTAATGTGTACATCGCTATCAAAGTCTATTCTGTCAGACTGCCTTTAATTGATGCTCTGTTGGAAGGAGACCATTCTGCCATGCTAGGACCTGAGGCAGATGGATCCTTCTGATTCTTCAGGACTGTGTTTCTGTGGTTGGGTAAGACATGAATGGCTGGGCAGAGAGCAAGGCTGCAGATCTCTTGTGTTGCTGCTCCAGACAGGCTAGATTTTTGCTTTTTACAGACAGCTACATTTAATACAGGGGATACAATTGTGGATAGATGCTGCTTATGATCCAGTTAACAGTTAATGTTGCTTCCCTGTATATTTTATCCCATACCTTCTGAGATCAAAAGGTGAAAGTGTAATTCTTTCTTTCTGAACTTAATTTTTACTGAAAGGGTTCAAAGTAGAGCTGGCCCATTTCCTACCAGTGTTACAGTAAATTTCAATGACAGAAAAATGTTGATTAACTGAAACAACAAAAATATTGGTAGTGGCCCCCACTGTGTCTTGCTCATTTAGATAATGTCTAGTTGTTCAGTAGCGTTTCTGTTGAAATACAAAGTTGTTTACCTCTCTGTATTCCTTTGCAAACTGTTATTATTGCTACTTAGTTATTTTGGATGCTAACTTTAAAGTATTTCTTTCCTAGCATGGGAGTGTAACCCTTGTAGCACAATGTGCCACAAAACAAAACAGCAGGCACAAAAGGCTAAATGTGAAGATCTGACCTTTCCAAAAATCTACCTATAGGGTATAGCTGACTGCAGCTGCCATGGAAGATTCAGTTTTGAAAGTGTTATGGCTAGGAAAGGACTAGTGGCTTTCATTTGGTGAGAGGATTTCTGTTCTGTCTCAGGAATGATAATGGCAGAAAAACTGAGGGATAAATTCTAGACATTTCACAGCAAAAACCACTATTTGACTATAAAAAGAAAATGAAATCCGGCGTATCCTTTTTCAGGGGTAGAAACTAAGGTGTCTGGGTGCTCTTGGAGTTTCAAAATGTGTATTTTGCACAAGTGCTAAAATAATGAGAGTTAGATTCACTTCACACAAGTAAAAACAGACTTCAGAAACAGTGTTATGAAAAAAAGTGTGTGAAATACAACTACATGAAAGTCAGAAGGAAATAAAAAACCAGACTTCTGTGAAAGATTGAATATTCCTCCTCCTGGGAATAGAATCTTTAAGGATTTTAAAATTCTAGATTGACAATTCCTTACCCAAAGAACACATTTTTTAAAATTTAGTTAATTGGAAAGTGAGATTTGCATAGGAAATAGTCAAGAAAGCTAGTCATCTTAGTTTAAATAGGATTCTGTGCAGGAGTTAGTCATAGCAGAAACTATTTTAAACTTGCTGAAGTGGAAGCAAATTCCCAGTATGTATTACTCAGAAAAATATGTACTTGGCATTTTATCAGCTACCATCAAAAGCAGCAAAGGCTAAAAAGATGTCTTGGTGGTTCAATTGGAGCTCTGTATTTGAGTTGAAGCATTGTTTGTTTTTCAAGACCGAAAATATGATCTCAACATCCTTGCAACAAGGATGCTATTCCATTCAGTGCAGGTGGGCTTACTGAATGGCAGCACTCAAAGAGCAATGCAGCCTTTTAAACAGATAATCGTGTTGCTGATGAGACCATTTTGAGAGCCTTAAAGCTGTTGCAAAACAATGGCAATTGTGCCACGGAGTTCAAGCAATACAGTCTGCTCCTGTGAAATTGCTATATTTGGGGCATGGGCCGATCAATGAAGCTGCGGCATTTCTTCCCGAGGGAAGGAACTCTCCAGGGGCAAGCCACTGAGAACGGAACTAAATACCAGTAAATGAAAGGTGTGAAAGTTGGAATTAAAGCAGGCTCTTCAGACAGATCGCTATGTCAGAGGAAGGAGGCTTGCAGACAAGCAGACAGTTTTGTGCGTATTCCGAGAATGCTGCCAATGGAAATGTTTTTAGGGTTCTGTGTGAAGAAGAGAGCATGTGGGAAACCTGAAAAGGCATTGGAGGGATACACCTGCAAGACAAGACAAACGCTGGCAAGCAAACTCCAGCGCTCCCAAGTTTTGTGCTATCCAGGAAGACTATAAGATTCACAGGAGCAAGGTTATTGCAGCATTTGCTGCGTGCTGAGTTACATTTCTCATTTACCTTCCAAGTACCCAAGTGAGGTGTTAGAATCCAGGTGTGATGTTTTTTGAGTCACTGGCTAGACAGTGATTTCGCCTGTTGACAATGACAGTGAAGAGTCACTGGAAATAGGAGCTTGGCTTGATATAACCTTGTCTTATGTTGGATATTATTGATGGAACAGGAAGAGCTGCTTATTAGAGAATTTTAGGAATAAAATCCTGTAATTGTCAATGTTTCTGTCAATTGTAGATGTTACAGGACACTCCTCTACATCCTTACAGTCCACAGTACACCTGCAGATTGACAGTCTTCTCTATGCTTATCCGTTCTGTGGTCAGTATATTTGGTAAAAAAACATTTAAAACATTAGGGGATAGCTGCAGTTGAGTAGTTTGGATCATAGGAGTGCTTTCAATTTATCTAATCCTTTGGTATAGTGAAATACATTTAGCTTATTTGTAAATTTAGATGCCTCACCCCACAAATCCATTCTAAATGTGATTAAGTCTAGTTATTCTAGTTAGGCTCTGAGTAGCAGGACACAATGACACTGCGTTGCCCAGCTAGTACAGTATAATGTAAAGATATTACAAAACAATTACTAAACTAGACCCTTGGTTCTGTAGTCTTCCAGGGTTCTTAGTTAAGTCACTTGTAGTTCGTTATTATTTATGCCTGTTTTTTCCCCTTTTGCTTTCCCATATTTTCATTTCTTTATCACTGTCAGAATGTGGCGTTAGCTTACATGTGCACTCAGAATCACCAGGGCAGAAATATTCAATGTGCTGAGTGTAGAACATATTCCGGCATTGCAGCAGAGACATGGATGCTGGGATAATCAAAATCTGAGAAGTGGAAGAACAAAATTTCCTTTAGTGAATTTCGCTGGAAATTATTGACTGCTATGTAGGCTGAAAGCCTGATTCAATGTTCTTTGGTGAGAAAATTACAGCAAGTTATCTCACCATCTGTGGTACTCATGTGGACTCTTCAAAGCAATGGCACAGTTGTTATCAATCAAACTGCTTTATCAAACAGACCTCTGCACTCTCAGAAGAGTGTGTTCACAGGACAAAATAGAGAAAAATTATATAATGTATTGCTTTCCCCTTTTCCTTCCTAAGATGCTTGGGTCCTTGATTTACTGCTGTCCAGGAAAGCATATGTGTAAAACATTTGAGATGCACATTCTGTACAATACCCTCACAAAATGCTTTCACTCAACGATGCCCTCCAGCAGTTGTACAAATCAGAAATGTAAGTCTGCAGGTTGTAATCCTTTAAGACCACCTTCTCAATCTTCTGGGATGAGGTATAATCAGACAACATTGCCAGAACATGCCAAACCAATTGGGAGCAGACATTTTCCTACACATTAAATGGGCTTTCTCAAGATGCTATTGTTAAAATCTTAAACCTAAATGTTAATTGAACAATATCAGGCTCTTGCATGCCTCTATCTTTTTTCCTTTCTTTAAATTGTGTTTAACAATGGAAATGTTTCTCAAGCCAGCTAGCCAAAGCCTGGGAATGCAGAACAGTTGTCTCCAGCGAACCTTTTGTTTTTCTTCCATTAATTAAATATTCAACATTGTAGCATCCTCATTTCTCACTTGTTTGAACTGGATCAGCTTCCATTCTCATAACATTTCAATGCACCAATTCATTGTAATCACATTGCTGCCTTGAAGATGTGTATAAGCACATCCCTGGGAATAGAAGCTGTGTAGTTCTACCCATATGCATTGTATATCCCCAAATTTCAGGAGTATTTTTTTAATTTTTGTTCACCTCCACCCCACCCTTGGCTTTTTATATAAGCCTCTCCTGCACCCAGACCTCATGCAATGTATTTTGCCTTTCATCTCTAGTAAGATTCCAGAATAGCATGATTGTCTAACAATGTATTTTTGGCTATTTGTCAGTTTTTGGCTTTCGCCATTGATATAAAAGATAACATAATCCAATAAAGATCTGTGACTTACTAAAGCTCTAGGATATGCATCTCTCAGCCTCTCATTTAGTTAATGGGATTTTGAAAACTTAATTGTTGCCTAATCTTGAACCAAATTCTTTTCAGACTGATGAAAATCAGGAATAGTTCAATTGACATGAATTGTAATACATCACATTAGATGGTGTGTATGAAGAGAAAATCAGGCTTTGTCAGTGCAGTGTGATTGGAGCACTATTTGTCTTATGTGATTAACAAATATTTGCATTTTCTAGCTTTGTTGCACCTTCTGCAGTAAATCTGAGGTACGCAGGTATAATGGCATGTAATGTTCTAAATTCAGCTTTTTGTGTCTGATGAGATACCGAGAGTTTTAGAATTTTTTTACAAGATTGGTGATATTTGAGTAAGCAGGTTTTTCTCCATGAGCAGCGATCTAATGTGCCCTTTATCCTCCTTGTATGCTCCTGCTCACCTGCTCTCTCTTGCTGTGCTCTGCATACACTGGTCAGCCAGCAAAATGTCAAGCAAAACATTGAATAGCTGAGATGTGCCCATCTGACCTCAAGTCTTGGTGCTGATCTGATCAGCTGCTGGTTTTTCTCTTGGGAATTCAGTTACCTTTGAGTAACTTTGAGTAGTTACCTTTCTAGCACTTTTTTTGTCAAAATTTACAAATGCATACCTAAGTTACTAGGGGCAGAAAGGAGGGATAGCAGTCAGATAAGTCACGTTCAAGTTTGTAACAAAAAACCCAACACAAACACCAAAACTAACCACAAAAAAACCTCACCAAAAAAACCTACTCAATCCCCCCAATTTTAGCATGTTTTCAGCAGTGAGTTGAAGATGTTTATTTCCTGTAGATCTCATTTTTCATGTAACAGTGAATAATTTAATGCTTACATACTTCCAACAAATGGAATTAAAGTTGTGTAATATGCACTTTTTTTTGGCAACAATTCAATAAAAATCCTTTTTGGCTTGGAAGGATTAAATTCCATCTTATTTGCTTGAAAGTGTTTTTCTTGCTATGCTGCTCATTATAGTTAAAACCATGAATTCCTGCATGGCCCTGGATTTGTTATAGAATTTACTAAAGCCAGAATGAATCCAGAATTAGAGTATTCCAACCTACTTTACGAAATAAGTCTCTACGGGCCTTTGCTGTTATACTGTACTTGAGTACCACAAAAAAAATTATTCAACACTCAGTAAGCTGGATCCTGTCTTAGTGTTCTGAAGAAATGAAGATTGCCAAGAAATGCTCATAAATGCCTGTGAAGAACAGATAGAGCATTGATGTTCTTTCTAGTCCCCAAGTTTGTAGATAAATGAGAAAAATTCATACTTTAAAAGTTGTTCAGTCTGTCTTTACTTATTATTTATTTTAAAATTGTGAAGTACAAGAACCAGTAAAGTAATACACCATTTAAGTTTTATCAGAACAGCTATGGTGCTTATGTGCCTGTTCATTGTCTGTTCAGTCCTCTTTTCCAAATAACTTCTGCATTTCCTGATCATCTCAGAGCTACTTACATTCCTAAAAGATTTGTGAATATTAATGACCACTTAGAAGAGGAGGATCCAAAGTAAGATCCCAGGCAAAGCTGAGCTGTAATACACACTCTGCTTGGTGACAGCTGCCAGCTAATCAGTGCATATATAATTCATTGATAACTACAGTGTATGCTGTCTCTGGCCTGGGGAGAGTGTCTTAGAGGACATAGTTTCATTATTTCCATTATTCATGGAACATCTTGTAATGATAAACGATATACAAGGAGTGGGAAGATGGAAAACTCCTCTCTTTTTGATCATAAACTGCAGAAACCTCCAGGGACTAATGATTGTAATATTGCTTCGTGCTATTGCCTGGGCCCAATGACAAACAGAAAGTCCAGAGCTAGATGCAGATGAGGAATTACCCATCTGTACTCTGACTGTCTTTGATCTGACGTTACAATTAGGTAATTGCAAAGGGTGAGCGGTGTATGTGTGTGTGCAGATGCATCTTAGCTCTGGTACTTGTTTCTCTAATTCACAATCAACGTGGAAATCCAGAGGATATCTTCCTTCCATTAGGAATGCTGTCACTGTTGTTATATTCTGAACAAGTGCACTGTTTGTAGTGATAGGAAATCTTTCCCATGAGATTCTCCTGTTTAAATATCCTCCTTTTGTTTGAAATAAAAGACACTTTAAGTTTCATTTTTCTTTTACTTCTGCCTCCTTCAGATGTTAAAGAATGAGGTATCCTATTAATTCTGCTTGTAGGAATTCGCTCTGCTCTCATAGGACCATAAGTGCATCTTAAACTGTGTGTGTGCTGGGGGGGTATCCTCCTTTATTCTCTTTGTCACTGTGTGCCAAACTGTTTTACTACCAGAAAACGAAACATTATGCCTACAGTATTTTTATCACACTCTCTGAAAGACTAGTGAGGAAACCAGTGCAGCAGGAAGAAACGAGACCAGAGTAAGTACCCATTGTTTTACAGTAGCCATGTGCTGCCATCCAACACCTTTTAGGTCTAGTTTCCCGCTCTCCTACCACTTCTGCTTCTGTTGAAACAACAGGGAACAAGTCTGTATGGTCAGCTTTGGATATTCAAAGCAGGAGAAAATCAAAGAAAAAGAAACGAGAACATGAGCTTAAAAGAAAAGGATGGAAAGGGGGAGGTGTGGATAATGAGTTTCTTAACCTCATCGGCAAGCCCCGGGTTAAAATTCCTTTATACTGAACAGTCAAAGGGGGCTAACAGCAATAAGGGTTTTTACTAGAACAGTCTCTAGTGAGCTAGGATGTTGTGCAGATGTTAGGAGAAATATCCTATTTCATTTGACAAATTTAGCATCAGATTTTTGTAGTGGCCACCTACTGCACCTGCAGATTTCTGGTCTCCTAGAGTCGCTGTGCGTGTTGCCAGTGGGGTCTGGACAGAGATTGATCTTCCACCCATGCAGGTATTTCTTCTCAAAAAGCAACTGTGCAACAAATAAAAGTCATTTTCAGATGCTTCTATCTCTTTATGTGGCTTGCTCTCCATTCATCACTTGGTGCCTCGTGCTTAATAGCCTTGCTAATAAAAAAAGAAAATCAATTTCACTTCACTAGATTTCCCAGAGAGATAGCAGAAGTACGGGTGGTGTTTTCGATGTTATAAAAGAACTTTGTTATAAAAGAACTCCAGGCCTTACTAATGCCACACCAAATACTTCTGACTGGGGATCAAGGGACATATGGCAAGGTCATTCTTCCACTGACTCTCTGGTGCACACATTCCATTTGAATTCAGCACACTTATCATCTGCTAAATAATTTGTCAGAAACATGTTGTTATTTCCCCAATAAAAAGTGTTCATGCTTGATGCTATAAGCCGTTATAGAATCATAGCTAAAGCAATGGTGTTTATTATGTTCTGTTACTTGATACACTGCACTATATAGGAGTTAAAACTAAACGGGGATTCAAGGAATGGGAAGAAGGTTCTCTCTCTGTCTTCCATCCACCCTTTACTTGTTTAAATCACAATATTATAAATGTACGTCCATTCAGTTTGATCTTTACTGAAGTCTTGGGTTGCAGGATTCTGGTTCAGTTCAGTGATCTGCTTTCATTCTGTGTAGTGTCTGTGTTAAAAGCTAGATGTTATAAAATTCAGTACGTGAATCATCACGCGAGGGAATGCCATCGCAGAGCAGAATAGCGCTTTCCATCCGTCTGTGCTTACAGGGTGTTCCTGGGAGTCTGTGTGGGCATGAAAACAATTCTGTCATCTCTTCATCTCTTGAAACAGAATGTTTGGGTAGCCTTTCAGTATATTATAAAGAGGTTTTACAGATAAGAGCTCCATCGATCACTCCTGAAAATGTTTTACAGTTTATTAGACAGATAGTGCAATGTGACATACAGCTCATCAGAAAACACAATAACTAATTTCTGTTGAAATTTTACATGTGAATATGAGACTCTAGTCTTGATTACTTCCCGTTCATTGTTTAGTAGATGCTATGAAGACCTATGTTGCTGCCATGAAGACCTTACAAGTCGATTTTTAAACCTAGCACCTAGGAATCGGATGTGGTTTTGGAACAGATCTAGTCCAGAATATGTAGAAATTGATTTCATGTGATGGAAAGGTGAGGAAAAATTGAAAACCTAGGCTTAAGTGTTTTATTTATCTTTCTTACTATATGTATTTCCTGCCAACTACTGCTTAGGGTTAAATACTTGCCCAAGGTTTGCCAGCAGAATAGGTTACAAATTAAATGACTTGTAAGGCGTGTTCTTTATATGGGGTTCTTGCATTTGAGCAGCATAGTCCTTCTCACCTTGAAGTTCTAAAATTCAGAGATTTTTATTTATATTAATTTTTAATTCATGGTCGTGTTAAGCAATAATACATGGACTACATATAAAAACAACAATCTACTTAGTTTTCTTTATTCTCCTCCTTCTTGCAGCATGCCAGGATGTTGGAGTTTCTGTAAGATGATGTATTCTTAGTTAGAATTTAAGTCTAGTGACTGGAAGTTCAAGGTTCACATCTGCTCAGAATAATATTCCTGGACTATTGCCTATTAATTATTCTCTCACAATAGCTTTGCAAGCAAGTATCATGGGTCAGGATGATTTACACTTCCTTGAAATTAATCTAATTAATAGATAATATTACTGTTGTATTTTCTAAAATGATTATAAAGTTCAACAATAATGAACTCTACTATGGATTTTTCTATCTATTAATATCATTATAGATCAAATTTGGCGATCAAATTAAAGCATAGATGGGTATTAAAAACCTTTGATGAAATGTTAATACTTTTTTAAATCTCATTCCCTACTGTTGTAATTGTGCTGCATAGGAGGAGAGAATAAAATTAATCAAACCTAATTTATTCATTACTAGACAATACCATAATTTAAATAAACAAATTTTGCTTTCTTAGCAATGTGATTATCTTACCTGGTTTGAATCTTAGATAGTTTGAGTAACTGGAAAATTTTGAACTGTTTTGCATTTTGATCAGATTGTTTCTGAGTTTGTGCCTTCCTGGACTGTTATTGTATCACTTCTTTCTCTCTGATGCAATTTTCGATGGGCTTTTAGTCCAGCTTATTGACCTTGTTCATTCTTAAGAGCAGCTTTGTTTGCACTTGTATTTGTTTTATAGTGTGGTTAAAACAGAAGCAAACCATTTACCTCTGTATAATAGAATACCAACATTTCACCCTAGTCAGCAGTGTATCCTGCTAGAGCATAATTTTTCTGTAGGTGGCAAAGGGTGTCTTTTAAGGTCCTTTATTTTTTTTTGCAGTGCAGAGAAGATTATTTAACTGAGTTTGTGTACCAGAACTGGCTGCTTAACTGCTGTACATTTGGGTTTTCTTTTTTCTGCATAGTTGATTTGTTAAGACCTTTCTAATTTTCTCAACTCCTAGGTCTCTGCGCAGTAAAATAGACCAGCAATTTATCCATGATTTTTTCTATTGCAACTATCACATAGGCAATCTATCCTGTGGTCAGGGAAGACAGAGAAAACTCTGAGATTCTAACCCAATGCAGAGCTTTCCTGTAGATTTCACTAGTCTTTGGATGACCAGAGGGAAATACTTTGGGTGTAAGAGAGGAACCTGCATTACTTCTCTATTTCTGTGAGCATCCAATAGCAAGAAGAGACAAAAATGAAAGATGAGGAGCAAATGTCTTCCTGTACTTACTCAGTTATTTAAACTGATTTTATCACTTCCAGTTTTATGATGTCACAAAATCTCCTTTTCCTTTGAGTTTAAAGAGACATGTCAGCTGCTGTCTCTGAGGTGACAGGATGAGGCTTTTAGGAGATGACAGCTCTGGTGCTGAATAAAAAAAAAAGGTGGAAGAATGAAATAAAACGTGTGTAATCCTAGTACTTTACTTCATCCTCTAATGCTTTGTACTTTTTTTGTACTTTTATTCTTCCGTGGACAACATATGACATTCCTTGGTACAATATTGGTCAAAATTTGAGAAGCTAAATCATTTAGTGTGAAAATTCCTCTTAACTCTTTAAAAGCATGATAATATTCTTATATAAGGTGATGCGACTGTGGTAGGTTTTCTGCTGTGGTACAGCCTGTGCACAGCATGTTTCCTTGAGATACTTCTTAAGTAATGTGAGTTAAGAGTGCCTATTGCAAGCTCATTTTGAAGTAGTACCTAACGTCTTAAAAATAGATTGAAATGTTGTTTTCAAGACCAAATTTTTTAACTTCTCTGTCAGAAAGGGGAGAGTGCTTTCCAAAATATGACTCTAAACCCAACAGCTGCTATTATTCTGGCTGCTGCAGCCTTTTCTGTCCTGTCTGGCATTACTGAGACCTGAGCTTTTCTGAAAGCCTTTTCATAAAAACTTTCTGGAGGTTGTTTGGCAGCTCATCGGGACTCATTACTCACAAGATGATCAGGACTCTAAATGAAATCAAACCATGAAATACCTGAGTTTAAAGAAGTCTTATAGCTGATACACGCACACTAATGAGATCTCTTTTGACAGACATATTGCAATATGTCTGTATTCAATACCTGTAGTCAAAGAAAATGACCTAGAAGCAGAAGAGCAGGGATTGAGAAGCTCACGTGTCAGGTAAATGAAGGACATTCTCACTGGAAGATACAAGTATTTGGTTCAGTTAGCTTGCTAAAACTGGCTGAGAAGGAGATACATGAAAGGTCAGTTTCTGAGAATGGATAGGACTAATTAGATACATTAAATGCAGTATGTTTAGAAAACCACTTTTAGTCTACTGGTCTTTCATTTAGATTAATACTTTTAAGGTGAATACATTATGAAAAGGAGGTGCCTGTAGTAATACCCCAAAGCACGTTATTTTCCTGGGGTGTAAAGTACTTCCAACGGTGTACTTCTTGCTGTAGAGTGTACTTCACAGGGCCTCCATGGAACAGTACATTCTTTTTCTTAATACAGCAGCAATAATAACATCTGGATCTCGGTAACAACAACTTAAAAATATTAACAGGCCTGAAATACAGCAGCCCATGACCATTACAGCAATCACAGCAGTGATTTTCTGATAATAGAAAAACAAAAGCCAAACTAATACAGGAAAAAGGGAGATGCATGAAAAAAGGGTCTGCAGAGGGAAAGTGACTTTGTTTCCAGAAAGGGAAAGGATATTTAATATGATAAGAAGAATAATAACAGGAGATTAAAGATGTTGTTCTGATCAGGATGGAATTAGTCAGCTAGACAGAGTCATGTATGTAAACGAAGAACAGTTCAGTACAAGATTCTTAAAAACAGTTACAAAAGAAGAAACTGGCAGAAAAGTTTAAGGCTTAAATGGGAAGCTGGGGCAAAACTGCAGAAAAACTGTGGGATTAAAGAATTAAAGATGGCAATTCCTTAAGGTCAATAAAAGACAAGAATTTGAAAACAGTCTTGTTTGGTAGCAAGAAGTTGTTGAAGCAGAGGCAGTATCCAGCACAGCAAAATAGAGAGTATTTTGTGACTTTTTGTAGAATTAGAGTATCTAAGAATGGTCAGAGGGTATAAAATTAGATGTTGTGGCACTCAATGAGGTAATAACCTTTCAGGCAAGAGGAAATGGAGTAAGACCAGCTGAAATTTGATTGGTGACATTTGTGATGAATGCTGAATAACTAAGAATGAGAAATTGAAAATATCAGGATTTAATGTCTTGGAACATTAACATCTGAAGTTGGATCTTCTAGCCAAAAAAGTTGTTGGAGTCCCAACAGACCTAAGGTTTAAACTGATTAAATCTATTTTCTAGCACTCAGGGGTTAGTTACATGTGCAGAAGCAAGGAAATTATAGAGAAATGTTCTGAATGCTCACGTACTCTGTTTCTGATTTAATGAAACAAAGTATAAAAGAGAGATCTAATGAAAAAGGAAGGGCATCATTAATTTTGGTATCTAAAACCAAATGAAAAATGATCAGCTGACTAGTGATGTGCATTTTGTTCTCTTAACTTATTCAGTAATGTGTGAATGTCACATTATATAACAAAATGAATAAACCTGGAAATTAAATAAGTTAGGATGGATCTTTGTGTTCCTCCCCTGACTAGTGGACAACTTGTCTCATTAATCTGTATAGCAGTGTTAAATTAAACAAACAGCGTTATTTGTTAAGATTTATGGCAAGACGTAGAGGTTCACTGAGAAAATCTTATGCTGCTTTTTCAAGAGCACTGGAATAATTTTTATGACTTGTAATTGGAACAGATCATAAACTCTCTTAACTTGTAATGACTGTACAAATTACTGCAAACACAAATATTCTGAGAGAGCAGAGGCACCATGAAAAGTGGTTGGTCACATGTGGCCGCAGGACAGTGGGATACTCTGTCCTTTCTTTTTTTACAAAGAAGTATTATTTTATTCTGAAGGAAGCATAATTTTATTCTGGTTCTAAATGAACTTTTGAAAAACTTAGCATTGCCTGTTCCTTCCAAAAGGATCTCAGGGCACGTTACTTAATATCATTGGTGTCTCTGGCAGCTTCTCTGATGGACAGGAAAAGTCTTTTGTAACCTCTGGGACATTTCAATGAGTTCATTAGGATCTGAGTGGCCTTATTGTACTGTTCTAGACCAGAGTGCTGTTAAAGAGAATTGTAAATAAAAAGCCACTGGGCTGTTAGTGTGTGGGAGACATTTATATTCTACAGAAAGCCCATGGACAGAATCTGCGTCCTGCCTCAGCAGCAAAACTGAAGAACTTCTCTTTCATATCCAGGTCAAGGCTTGCACAGTTATCAATTAAGGAAGTTTCTTTATGGCTGTAAACTACAAAGGTGCAGTATTCAGCCCCACAGGCCTCAACAAGAGCATTCGGGAGCTGGGTATGGTGATGCCAGATTTGACTCAAGTGAGAGATGAGGGATCCTGAGCTTGCAAATTGAGTAACTGATACACAAAGGCACTGGGAAGAAATAAAAATAAAATTTTACAGTAATATTCTTCTTACTGATTCTTTTCAAATTTGGTTTTCTTCCAGCTTTCTCTTGCTTCTTGGTTTTGTTCAGTTTGAGTAGGTAGGTGTTGCTGGCACAGAACCCAGTACCCAGACAGAAGATTATGTCTTTGGCTAAAATACTCGGTGAAAATACGTATTTCTAATTGGGTTAAGCTTTGCTGTTTTCTGAAAACAATATGCTGTGGTGGATGTGGGGATACTTTTACAGACAATGCAAATGAGGGACGGAGTAGTGACTTGCCCAAGGTCATCTGTGTTACTCCCATAGCAGAGGTGCATCCTTTGTATCATGAGCCCAGCTCGTCTTCTAGAGAACAGTCCACAGACTCTATGAGGTAGTGTTGCCACTGTAATTTTCATTTACAACCATAAAAAATTTGCTCAGTTTGAATGCTTTGGGTTTTTTTTTTTTTACTACTTTTGTTTGTTTCTTGCATGCAAATAAGTGAAACATGCATGAAGGGAACAGGGGTTTAAAGTAGTTTCTGACACCTGACAATCCTTCTGAATTTCATGGAATAAAGGATGGAAAACTGGTCCAGGTGCACATTTATGTCTCAGTTCTTCCATCAAAATGTTCTGAATCAGCTCTGGTAGTGTTGCTAGGAGCAGTTTCTTTTAAGTTTAAGGAGGCCACGAATAGGATATATTTCCCTTTTCACATCTAGCACTTCTAGTATTTAATATAGATTTGTGACCAAATGTGGTTTTATCAAAGCTTTATTAGACAGAGATTGATAATCTTCCATATGAATTTTCCATAGGGTTTTCCTTGTGCATGTGCTAGTTCAATGATGCATTTTCATATGAAACACATAACGCCTTTTTAAGCAAAAATAAAAGCACAAAAAATCCACATCCGTTCAATTACACTTGCAGATTAAAATAAAACTGTAATATGTATCTATTGTATTGAAATGCAAAGTCTATGAATTTTTGATCTGCTTTAAAAATGTAAATCTTGCATTTGATTAGATTAGCTCTGCAGTAATCTACACTGAATAAATCTGTCTTCTTTTCATGTGATTTGTCAGTGTTTATAGTAGGTTTGTACACACAGCTTTCACCATTATTTTCTAGGCAATAAAAGCAGCCATGCAGAAAAGCCACCCATAAATGTCAGAAAACAGAGATATTTTGTTGCATTCCAAGGGCTTTGAAGGTCAAGTTCAATTCAGTTAGCTCACCCAGCATGAGAGGAGTGTGATATGATGATAGAATGTGTGTTTGTGTAGGATATATACGTTACTGTCCCTGTACTATTCTATCAGGATAACAGATCAGAGAGAGATTAAACTTTACTGCTTGAAAGAATTTCTTTCGGAAAACTATCAATTTTTATGATTTCCTCTAGCTCCAGTTGAGATGCTCTGCAGAAATAATGAAGCCAAAGAATTTATAGCTTTTAGCACAATGGAGATTGGCTCCTGATTGTGGCTTTTGGGTGCTATTCCACTGCAGGTATCCCATTCAACTGTGTGTTTTCACAAAATAGGTCTCAGATCATGGATTTTATTGTAAATGGAAAATTGTATTTTGCTTCCTTCTGATGAAAACTAGTTCATATAAAATTATTTCCCAAATTCCTAGAGGTAAGAGGTCAGCACAGAAGGCAAAGATTGTCCACTGTGGATTTGTCAGAACAGCTGAGGAGTATGTTTTGTAGTGTACCACTAGGTCTTGCCATAAGCTCAGGGCTTCATAGACACTATTTTTAAAATTTTTTTTTTCTTCTTTTTTTTTGTTTTGTTTCTTTTCCCCTTTTCCCTTTTTTTTTTTTCCTAAAGAGAAGACATGATCAATAAAGCTCATAATTAAATTGAGGCTACTAGCTTGATCGGTGTCTTTATTGAAATGCAGTGCCCTGATTTAAGGAGCTCCCTGGTCACCTGAGAGATATGACATCAACTTCTTGAGCCATATGTGAGCAATCATTAAGCTCTGTAACTATTAATGCTGCTTATTCTTTGCTACCTGGAGAGTCTCTCTTGTGGCAACTTCTGATAACCTCTTGCTCATGTTATGCAAGGATGAATAATGAAGAGAGTCCTAAATATAGAGGGAATACAGCTACACTCAATGGGCAAGAAGTTTTGTTTAAGTTCCTGCTGGTTTGCAACATTTTCCTTTGATTGCATCTGCCTAAGTGAGTAAAGCAGGGTCAGACCATGCCAGTGCTTGAAAGGAAAGTCTCTGCCAAAGAAGTCCAGGCCGTTTACCCATCTGTGTCAGTACCGACGCTGCATTGCTCAGTGCAGCCCTTCCTACAGATGAGTTTTAAAATGTGGGCCTGCCTTCTGTTTCTCATTTGGATTGTAAAATTGTTGGGTCTGCTGTTCGGAGCGTACAGTGTTCAACATGGTCAATCTACGCCCTAGATGGAAAGCTCTGTGCTGTAGACCTGTGATAATAATGCAATTGTTAATATATATTAGAAAAAGGGCCTTGCTGGAGTTCTGTGTATCTTTGTCCAAAACCAACCCCTTAAAAAACCCACCCTAGAAATGAATTCAGTGTATGTCCTACAGATGGCTTGTTGCTCTTGCACTGGAAAATGAACTAATAGGAGAGTATGAACCCTAATACAGCTATCCCAGCAAATACCACATCCTTCGCTGTATGCTACAGAAATAGTTTAGCATCTAGATCTAAATTTTGGCTTTGAAGATCTCTTTTGCCATGCTGGTGTATAGCTTCTTTATCAATACTTTTCTTTTTTTCTTTTTTTTTTCTTTTCCAAAGCCCCTTTTTCTAAACTTCCAATAGAGAAAACAGCATGAAGAAACCAACAAGAATTAAACAGCAAGAGTGTGTTTTCCTCAGTAAAAGTAGTATGTTCTCAGCTATATGGCAGAAAATTCCCATTACAAAACAACTGGTCTCAGCCTAGGCTTCTCTGTCATTAGGTCTTGGTTTTTATTGGCCATAAATGATTGTGTCTGTTGAAATGTTACTCTGTGTGCCAGCGTCAGACAATGCTTGGAGGCAATGAATGATACATTTTACTTTTTTCATGATATATGTGGCAACCATGTATGGATGAGGTAGGCTAGAGCAGGTATGTCTAAAGAAAACAGGGAGTTTTCTGCATTGTCTAAAGGGAAAGGGCCTTTAGAGCCCAGGTTGTTTGTTTGTGTAAAAGGCTGTCCATGGAGACTGCTTTTGCCTCCTGCCAACCAAGAACAACATGACTACAGCTGTGCTGGAGAGCATCTTGGTCAAATTCAAAAAAAGGGAAAAAAAAAAAGGAAAGAAACTACACAATGCAAGGGACAAAAGGCTTCCTGCAAGCTGACTGAAGAGCATCATCTCTGCTTAAGAATAGCTTCTCTCTAGATCACAGTGGTCCTCCTTTTTGTGAGGAAGACCAGTTTAAAAAAAAAAATCCTTGTCTTTCTGCTCACTGAATTTTGGCTTTTGCCTGCTGGCTGTGAAAGAGGTCTTTAACCCTTGTATTCAGTACGTTTATCTTCTTATATTTCAGAGCAGAGCCAACCATTCAGCCAGACCCTGAAAAAACCCATATGCCTCCCCAGACTTAACAGTGTTTGCATCCCTGCCACTGGAACAAGACATTAATCTGCATTGTGTGAAGGTGCCTAACACAAGACTAAAATGAATAATGTCCACCTGCTTCTCTTTTCATGCTGCTGAATAGCAGGTGTGCTGCACACACTGTGGGACAGAGAACATCTAGAGCAACTTTCCAAAAGTGTTGACTCTGAAACAGCAGTGTGGGATGAAGCTTGTGTGAAGGGCCAGAGCAAGAGTCCTGCCAATTGACAGACTGGGCAACATCTCTTTCGTCTTCCAGTGTTATCTGGCCTTTAGAAGGAAACGGAGACATGGGGCCAGTTTTTGATGGCTTCAAGTCCAGCGTGGCAGTCAGTGGTCTTTACAGAGGAAAATTCAATGGAAGAAGTTTGGGTTTGTCCAGATGGTGGTAGGCAATTACATTTCAATTGTGTGAATTTCTGGTTATGCAGTTTTTACTCTGTAGCATCAACTTTCCCCTGCAGGTAGAAATGAGCTGCAGGCAAGTAAGGGTTTCCAGCAAAAGACATTTTCTTCACAGATGTGCAGCCTGAGAAAACTGAGAATGTAGGATCATTATAACATTCTATTTACGTTCATTTCTTCTGCCCCTGGGCTGCTGTCATATGTTTAATTTTATTTGTTTGATTTTTTTCTTTTCTAGAAGTTAGTACTTCCAGAGGTTACATCTGGAAGTAGTGTTTGCTAAACATATAAGTATGTGGTTAACACATGAGTTTTTGAAACAAAAAATTGAGTATTTCTGATATTTCATATAAAATATGAAAGAATTTTAATAGTCTTTTAATAACTACATCTTTATTCATATATAGTGAGTTGCAGACCAGAGGTCTGCTGGTATGTTTTTTTCTAAGACTCTTGATGCATCTGTGGTTTTGGGTTGCTTTTTTTCCTGTTTTATGCATTTTTGAGTCTATTTCTGGTTGAAAGAATCAAGTTTTTGAAAGGCATTTTTCTGAAAATGTTGGCAGATATAGGGTGTCTGGCAGAATGCTTGTGAAAACGGCTCAATTAGGGATTCATTCTTATGATCTTGCCTATCATGAATCTTTGTGTATTTCTATCAAGAAGGGAGGTCATCTATGTGAAGTGTATCTGTCAGAGTAAGAGTTAATAGTCACAGATGGGTGGTTTTTACTTTGAACTTTTTCTCAGCAGGTGAAAAATAGCTACAATCAGGTGGTACTTCAATAAGTAGTAACAACCAACTGCCAGGTTGAAAGATCACAAATTCTTGTACCAGCAGTTCTATTATAGGGAAGCGAACGTCAGCCTGTGTGTGTCTGAAAGTTTGCCAAGCTATTGATAAGAAGAGCTGGGCAATAATCCAGAGTTAAAAAAAAAATAAAAGTACTATTTGAGAGCTGTACTGCAGAGGCATTTTTTTTTCCTTTTAAATGCTTCTTTATCATGCAGAGACAACATTAGTATTTATATAATATGCATCTACAGCTACTGATGAAGTTCACCCTAGTTGTGAAGGACATCGATGAATCAGTAGCAGCAGGTTTAGATTAAATATTCTTAACAGATCTTATGGAATAAAAAATCAACAACATTATTTAAAGTCTGTTTCTCTGCCATGGGCATTCTAATGGGTTAGATCTTTTAAGCTACTGGACACCTTTCAGTTGCGGTATAAAATGAAGTAGCAGAAGGCATGCCTTGCTCAGAAGCTTAGGTTGCCTTGTGGTAACTGTGACTTTGTGGTTTGTGAAAATCACAGCAGTGCTAATGCCTTGTTGGGAGTAGAGGCTGTTTGCGTAGGGAACCCTAGGCCAGAAGGAAATATAAAGCAGGAGGGGAGTGGGAGAAACAATTGCTATAGGATGTGAAAAACTCAGAAGCGCTGGAAAGCCTGAAATCACTTTAAGGGGTAAGAATATCTCCAGACAAAAAAATGCTCCTCCTTATCAGGCTTTGAATTTAGGGCAGGAGGGAGTAATGACACAAATTAATTCCTGAAATTTGGCAAAGCTTTGCAACTCGAAGGGCTCAAAATCACTGGGACTTTTCTAATGTAGTAACTTCTT
Organism: Scolopax mira; assembly: GCA_004320125.1. Lineage (NCBI taxonomy): Eukaryota > Metazoa > Chordata > Aves > Charadriiformes > Scolopacidae > Scolopax > Scolopax mira. The sequence continues at coordinate 311,827 of BJBW01001752.1, read as the reverse complement.
ATGCATTATAGCATATGGGGGACCTTCAAAATAATTCAAGCACTACTCCTTGAAACTTTGAAGTTCTTCACCTTACATAATTTCACATTATTACCCAAATACATGTGGTATTTCTGATAGGAATGCTGTATGCAATAAAGTTATGCAGTTACCCGAGACTAAATGTCAATAGAGAGAATCCTCCTATATGTAAGCAATGAAGGCTTTTAATACAGACTGCTGCTGCTTCATCAGTTGTTTGGACAATACTGTGCTGATTCCTGCATTTGTTCATTGCTCATGTCTTACCCCAGTGAGCCTGAGCAATTTCTGCAAATTTTTTACTTTAATGAAGGAGATGTTTGAATATGTTTTATTTTGCTGTGAAAAACACTATGTGGAGCTGTAATGAACCTTGATATGCCACCATCCATATGGGACTGCATTGCGAATCATGGTGAAAATTGATTTGTGTAACAAGTTTTCAACAAATTGCAATAAAAGAGGTACAGTGAGCTTTGTTCTGGAGAGTTCTTTAGCTGTCTTAGCTGTAAAAAAGGCCAGAGCTTCTACAGAGAAGGGATGCGAGAAGTAGTATGCCTTCTACTCATACTTTCTTAAACATGTGAAAACAGTCCTGATTCAGGGTATGTTCTTAGGAGAAATGCTTTCCAGGCCATGGAGGAAGCTAAAAGTCATGTGTTTCATTCGTTGCATCTTTTCTATCTGTTTTTATGTATGTTGCATTTCTTCTCCTGCTTCTCCATCACTGGACTTTATTTCTGTTCTTACTCCTCAGATTCAACCCTGCTTGCATTCCAGTTTAGCAAAGTGCTCTTTTTTTTTTTAAAAAAAAAAAAAAAGCTTTAATCTTAATTTTACTGGGTTTTGAACCCAAACCAGATCTTACTTCTGCTATAAGCCCTTACCTGCTTTGTTCTCTTCTCCTGAGAGAGAAGCATTGACCACCATCTCCTGTGAAACCTTTGAACATACACATGTTAACTTTCACTTCTGGAGGAGAAGAAAGTAAATCTTCAGCTACCGATTTTATGCAAATGTGGTTTGACACATGTCTATTTCTAAAAGGGTCTTTGCTCTATAGTCTTGGTCTCTCTTTGAAAACTTCTAGGACCCCTGCCTGAGTATCCCTCCAGCAGCCCTGTTAGGGAGAGGTGCAGGACAAAAGAAATAGCTGGAAGGCATGTTTGTTTCCAATACCAGTGAAATCAGGAAGGTACACTGAACTAGTGTGCTGAAAGAATTTCATTTTATGTGCTGCTGTTACAGAAAGCAGCATTCAAAGAGGATGATTGAGACTATAAAAGAGAAAATTAAATAAAACTATTTTTTACATACAGTGGTCTACAAAATGAAAAAATTCAGTAAGTGAAGCCATTATTGTTTTCAATTGGTGTTATACTTGAGTAAAACACCTGAAACCCTGCATCAGTCCTATAATAAAGGTAGTATAATGTGCAGAGATATTAAGAAAGTGATTGAGTTATTCAGTATGCTCATAAAGGTAGGTATGGTGAAACTAATACGATATTACTGCATGTTGTGTCATCTAAAAGACTCACAGCCCTTGTGTAAGTCTTTACCATTGATTTGTCCTTCCAAGTGCAGTTTTGTTATGTAGCCATGAAAATAACGGAAAAAAATGAATACTGTAAAAAGTCAATTTCTGAAAAAAGGTTTTTTTGCAATTACCGTTTGGGGCATGGAGCTTTACTGGTTGCAAGAATTCTTTACTAGTGTTCCATAATATCATATTCAACTTTGGCACTTAACAAATTCAGGCAGTTTGTTATATAGAAACGATAAACCTGAGAAAAAGCATAGTTCTAGAACAAAAGTGTAGGAGTAGCTTTTGTTGATTTCTTTGTGATCTTAGGGAAGTTGCTTTCAGCCTCAGTTTATGCATCTGTGAAATGGGTTTTTACTGTTACTGTCACTAGGATGGTAATTTATGACTGTTTGTAAAGTGGTTTGATAGTTTCTGTCATATAATACATTCTAAGTGGCTGGGTGTTGCTCTTGGGCTAGAAGGTAGAATAAAGATACTTACTACGTACCTCAGCAGAATTTACAACATATGAAATTCTTTTCTTATGCTGAAAATATTTCCTTTCTTCCTCTCTGGTAGGCAGCTGTATACAACTCCAAAAAATGTTTGTGTCTTATTATTCTGTCAGGCATTACTGAACTATAAAAAATGGTGTTGTCATCTCCAGACTTTGTAACGGATTATGAAAGAAAAATGACTAAAACTTGTTCAGACTGTCAAGTTCTTCCCAAACTGAAGCTAATGAATCACCCTGGCACTGGTAAATAGCCAAAACCAGATTATATGAAGGTTATAAATAGTGTTAGGGACCACATTCCCAAATATATATATATATATATACACATACACACCCACACCCCTCATAAAAGTACTGTTGTTACTGTTTTATTTCCATGAAGTTTTTCATGAAATCTTAACCAGCATAGTAGTATGACAATCTTGATTTTATTTCGATTCTTATTTTAACAACACAAATATAAATTGAAGCCTTAGAAGTGTGAATCATGCCTACTGCTTATTGATTTTGATATACACACTAGACAGAATGAGCCTGGTGTCTGAGAAATAACTCAAACTGGGATTATATTATTGTGGGGATTGAGTAAAAAAGAGTTGAGAAGAAACTGTTTAGTTGTAGTGTGTGTTTTCTGCCCATCAGGGTCCCAGGTATTGTACTTCATATATCCTGATCTGGAGTGTGTCTGCTTTTACCTGTTTTCTTTTTTTTTTTTTTTTTCTTTTAACCCTGAATGAGCGTCTGCTTAGGCTTAGTGTCATTAACAAATATTAATCTCCATCACTCTTCTGCTATAGGATCCTGTATTCATAAGTATGGTAATTTTATTCTTGCAACTGTCATCTAGACTAGTCATATACTATAGTGAGTGAAATAAAATGTTACAAAAGCTAATACACCATGCAAAGCGTCCATCTAAGAAGCTGTTAAAATATGTGTTATTGTTGACTCTTTACTGGCTATGTATAAAGTCATTTATAACTGAATATGCATTTTTATTTAGATGTGAGCAACATCAAAATTTCTACACTAGATTAGCTAGAACTATATAAAGATTCATTGAGATTTATACAGGAGATATTTTCATGTTAGAGAAACATTTCTTTTGTTAAGAGACTATTTGCATTCATGAAAACTGAAAATTAAGAAGGAATAAGATTTGTTTCTGTTTCTAATTAATGTTAGTTTAGCTCTCCCAAATGGTAGGATGTATAAGTACTTAAAATGTTGATTCAGGCAAATTTGAGACAAATTAGAGTCTGGTATTCACCCCCAATATATCTTCTGTCATATCCTAGTGTCACATAGAATTCCTGGAGTCTCCAATGGTAAATTTTAAGCTTCATCAGAGTAAAGTTAACAAAACCCATTTATCTGCAGAAAGGGAGATTTTGCAAGAAGCACCTACTGACAAATAAAGCCTGGTGGTTTTTGGTTGGTTTTTGGGTGGGGTTTATTTGTTGGTTTTTTTCATTGCTGTTTTTTGAGCAGGTAAAGGAGGGAGGAACGTAAGGGGAACAAATTATTATCAGAGTTGCCCTTTAGAATACTCTTGGTCTACTCAGACTGTCTTACTTGATGCTTAAGAAGGCTAAAATTATGATAAGTAGATTGTTTGTTGGTTTTTAATATTTTTACAGTGAAATTTATAGAGCCACCGAAATTCCAATTTGCAACAGTCTTTCCCCCTGAGAATGCATATTGTGGGATCTCATGCCTTTAACAAAAACTACAGGGGAACTGAATCCATAACACAAGCTTCCTTTGTACACGTTAATAAGTAGGCATTGTGTTTGCATATTGCTAGATTTTCTTTTCCAAAACAATTATAACATATGCCTTGATTTCTTTCTGTTGTAAAAATTCCTTTCTCTCCTTGCACATTCTCTCCTGTAGTACAATGTATTCAAAGAGTATAAAAATTGGATGGCATCCTAATGAAGACTAAGAAATCTAGCTACGTGGTCTCAATTCTTCTAAGGCAGAGGCTCTTTAGAACAGCTCCCTGGGAGAAGCACACAAAGTTGATTGCAACATTTTCAAGTTCAGAACATGTCTGCACAAAATAAAAGTAGTGAAAAATGGTATTCAACAAACCAGGAAGATAGAATACGTGGAAATCAGGTAGTGGTATCATACAGGGAAGTATTGCTGCTTCCTTCTGTGGACATTTTGATTGAAGCGTGACCATGTAGTGGAATGAGACTATAGATTCCCCTTTAAATATTTGCAATCTTTTTATTCAGATTTGCAATAAATTATATGACTAATCCATGCTCCTTCTTATTGCTTTATGATTATCACTTGCAGTGCACATCTTGGCTGCTCTTAACACTTTCAAGGCCCTGATATATAGCTAAACATTTCTGATTCCATCTGGTACAAAGAGAAGTGACACAGAAGTGCTCCCCAGCCAGTTTATTGCAATTTAATGTAAATCTGCTATAATGCAGTTGATGAAGAGTGTAGTGGCTTCCATGAATTCTGAAAGCTGTGATTGGGTTGCAGCTGCTGCGCTGCCCTCTGAAGATTTGCTGGGTTTAATTTTACATTGCACAGCCATTAGCTAAGATTCCTCACTGAATCACACCACCGCGATACCTCTTGATCATCCTCTTCCTTTTCCCTCACAGTGGCTTCATCCACCCAGGTTTTCTATCTTGGTCCTTTGTTGCTTTTATCTTATAAATCACAGCCTCCTAATACAACAAAACAGACATTTTGAATTTTAGCTTCTGCAGACTGTCAAGTGAACCTTCAGGCAAAGAAGAGATTTATCTTATGGTTGCAATCGGAGCTCACCTTTCACCCCTCCATTGGCCTTGCAGCACATGTGATCTTGTTGCCAACATGTACAAAAGCTGCCTTGAATGTGTGCTTTCCTGGTTCCTGATAGTTGGTGGTATTTATAGACAGGAGTTGGGTGATAGGATTCTACCATCCAGCATTAGGTGTTATTATAGACTTACACAGGCCCTTAGGCAAATATTTTTTTCCTCTTCTGTATATATTGTTGTTTAGAGGGATGAAATTACATTCAGTAGGGTGATTAGACTGTGGCAAATAAGGTAAAGGTAGAATGTAATTAAAGTATAGTAAAAACACCTGTAAATGATCATTGTTCCATTCCCTCAGGGAAAATTTAAAAATAGCCTTTACAATAGAGTATGATACCTAGAATCTTTACATAAGCCAGCTAAGATATTTTGATCTTAAGTAATTTTTCTAGAAGTAATTGACTGCAGTATTTAAAAAATAGCTACAACTAAAGGGGGATATTGTATTACTTACAAGTTTTGCTCTTGCAGACTGGGGAGTTAGTTACACAGGGAAAAAGTTGATATCACTCCATGCTTACATTAACCAGTTCAAACAACTAGATAGGTTAGAGAAGGAAAGCAAAGGCTAATTAGATACAGGCTTCAGAACTGTCCCATTATTAACAATGGAGGTCATCTTGTCCAAGGTAATAACGCCTCACTTTGTAAATTCCTGAACCGAGAATAAGGCAGAATGTTGTGCTGACTTCACCAATGTTTTATTCTAAAATCTTTAAGATTAGAGTATGAGTTCTGTTGCATGGGAATGATTTAAAATTAATGCACAATAAGCACAGTCTGTTGTGATAATTTTCACCATAAATTTTGTGTGGTATGGCTGTAAATGGCATTCTCGCTTTGTGCATCTTTAATTTATTTAGAGCACTAATGGTTTTGAATAGAGACTGTGGTGTGGTTGTTTACATAAAAATCTTTATTCCAAATATAAATACATTTTAAAATAGATTTTTTTTAAACTTAAAAAAAAGCTGGGTTGGGGGCTTTTTTGTAGCAAAACTGGTTCATTTCCAACCCGCTCTAAGAGAAATTCTAAAAACCTCTGAAATGCAAATTTATTGAAACAAAATGATGTTTGATTTGTCTCCTGTCTCCTCATGTTCCTGCAGCAAGGTAACTACCATAAAAATAATTTCATGTAAAGCTTTATAAAGTGTTTTCCCTTCATCCTACAATAGAAGATATGTACTTTTATTAAAACCAGTTCTTAATTTTAATAATTGAATTTCTTTCTCATTTTCATTACAGAGAAAATCCATTGTTGCTGTGAGTTTCATTGCAGCATTCCTCTGTCTGATTATTGTTCGTCTCACAAATGAAGTAACTTTCCCTTTGATCCTAAACTGCTTTGGACAAACCAGTGTCAAATGGATACCATTTTCTAATGGCCAAAGGCAGCCTCTGAGAACTCATTACGGATATATAAATGTGAAAACACAAGAGGTAAGACCTGATATCAAGAGCACAGCAAAATGGACCAGTTGACTTCTCTGTCTCTGATCTCACATAACTGCTTTTTCTACCAACCAGTGCAAGCAACGTTTCTGAGCAAAGTCTCTTTTAAAAGTGTGCTACTGTTTAAATGACCACTGTATTCTCTTTAATTTCTGTCATGTCTGCAGGGGAGAAAGCATTCGAAATCATGCTTGATTGAAAACTGTTACGTATACAAGCAAGAAAAATTTTCAGATTAATTTCAAACCTTCTCTCTCTTTAACTCAAAAGGAAATTTTCTTGTGTGCGTTCGTAATAAAGTCCTCCAAATGTTTAATTTTGCCTGGGATACCTGAGGAAGAAGTCGTTTATTTGTGGTTTTATGTGCATGGAAAAAGAAAAGGGAAAGATTTGTGAAATGAACATTTGTGAGTGTAGAAGAGTTACAAAGCTGGAGCTTACTTGATTTTTCTGAAGCTGTTACATTAACACTTGGTAGCTATGTGAAAGCCAGGTATGTATTTCCAAGTCTGTATTTTAAAATACTTTGGCCAATATTTGCTTTGCAAAATACTTGCTGTGTGATAAAAATTCTTGTGTGATAAAACTTTATTTTACAGAGATTCCTGCTATAAACTGTCATAGTTGACAAAATATCTAACGGCAATGTTTGGTCTTAGTCGTAGTGGTGCTTTTTCCCCAGAGTCTTCCCCTCTCTCTCTGAACTATTTATAATAGATGCAAACTTGCAAAATAAGCTAACAAAAAAATTAACTCTCTGTAAAAGTTGTTTCTGATCAGTTATAGAACTGTCAGTCATGAGAAATACTATCAGGCTTCCACTTTCTGTCATTTATTCTTCTTTATAATTATTATTTTCAGGAATTAAAGTCGTGCAAATAATAGCTTTTATAGACAATGAAAATTACTCCATGAAAATAGACTCCATGATATTCAATCCTATAAGTGTATTGGACAAGTTAATTATTATTTTACCTTTAGAGTCTTAAATATGAAAATCAGAATGAGAAAGGGTTATAGTTTTTAGGAGGGAGCTTCTTTTAAACTTCTGTATCTTTTAATTGATGTCCATGTAGGATGCAGACTGAGTATATGGGAGGCTATAGTACCTTCTCTGCAGAGCAGAAAAAGGACAAGCACCCAAAAGGAAATCTGTTTGAGTGTGTGATCAGGGTGTGAATCCTAGTCCCAGTGAAATGAATGGGAGCTGCTGTTGAGTTCAAAAGGGCTATGGCTCCATCCAGCATATCTTAAATACAGAAGGTCCAGGAATCCACCAAAAAATGAGAGGGCAGTGTGTTCTGCATGTCCCTGGGTTATTGCACAGCAGGCACGGAATCTGAATGAGGTTGAGCTGCCACGGTCACTTGATCACTATCAGTCTGACCTGATAACTGAAGAGCAGAGGAGCATGCTAATCCATTTTTATTCACCATTGCCTTCATCAGAGGTTAGATGTAGCTTGTGGGAGCCTTAATTCATTCTTAAATTTGATAACATGCTTGGAAGTTCTAATGGTAAATGCAAATGAATGTCCTGAAAGTTGATGACCAGTATCGATTAGTAAGACATTTGTCTCAATTTAGCTTAGGTCATGAAGGACTCCTTAAACTTAGTAATTTTCATTGTTTTCCCCGTTGTATTTGCAGATTACATTAATATTTGCTAATTAAAATGATAATGAAGATACTGAACATGCTTTGCAAATTGTGAATGCACTACCTTCTGACTTAATTATTCCCCAAGTGAGGGAAGTTTTATTGTGCTGCCAATGTGAAAAACTTTTACACAGTTCATGTTCCTAATGCACACTCATAGTTTTCTTTGGTTACAATTTTTATAGCACATATTACTTTATAAAATATGCATTTGTATTAAAACGGCCAGCAATTCTTGATTATTCATAGGGAGTAAAACCACAGATCTCTCATTTCTGTAAGCACCAAATGCACTGAATATCTGCTCATTTTGTATAATTAAGATGTTCTTTTTTTATGCTGCTATGGTGTGTAAGATAAGCAGAAGGTCAAGCCTTTGAGTGCAGCTAATGCCCTAAAAAAATGTGGCCAAGGTTTTTGCAAAATGGGATACATGCCATTTCATCAATGGGTAAGGACCAAAAGGTGAGGGAACTATACCATAACGAATTATTAAAAACTATCTGATGGGAGGAGAGATAGGAGAGAAGGCTTTTAAAGATGTGAAATTTGGCTTTCTCTTTTCTCTTTTGTTGAGAGAATCTACGCACACCTGCTGAATGTGTTCGTAGTCTTCTAGGGTGTCCTTTGAAGCCTACCACCCCACTGGGTTCTACATGTCTCCTGCTGTCCGATAGCACTCCATCCTGTTCCTCAGCCGCTTCCAACATCCTTCTCCTTTCTTTCTTCACCTTTGTTCTCTGTTCTCCTTTACCTGTTCCTCTCAAGCTTCACTCTGAGGCCTGGCTGCATGCAGCATGGCAGGGTGCTCCAATACCAACTTCTCAGTGTACTTAAATAGCACATATACAAAGTCAACAAAACAGACTAATCAGAGTAATTTACCCAGTCAGTCATCTTACATGACAGGGAAGCTAGAAAATCTAGATGAACTACTCTACATTTCCTGTTCCTCCCCCGTGTACTCATTTTCTGAGGAAAAATGAAAGAAAAAAGGTTGAATTTAGGAGGAGCTGATTTCTTTAGGGGTAAGGCTGAATGGGATGAAACTTGAAAACCTTATGAGATGGTGGAAAATCAATTATGTGTTGGTTAAGGCTGAAATTATCAATGATTTGTATTAAAGATCAGGAAATATGAACATCTATGTTTATCCTGAATAAAAACACTGATGTGTATATTATTAGGTATAATCAAAATAATGCATTAAATATGAATTTCAAGGTTGTTGCGTATTTGACTTGACAATATAATACTATAGAATTTTTATTATTTAAAAATTTTAAAAAATTAAGATTACTATAACTAGATTGTATCGGAGTATTTAATATAAAATGCAAAGAGAGACATAACTTAATCCCTAATTAAGGCTGTACATAATACAGGGTTGTTGCTATGGTTTCCTTGATTTGTAGCTATAGCAACAGCTTTGGAAAAACTGACTTTATGTACCATAAACATACTATATTTAAAATATAAATAAATGTGAGTGTTGTACTATACTGGCCCATTATGTCTAGACAAATTTTACTTTGAATTTTAGGATATTTCTGAAATAGATGATTCTTTACCTAGAAAATTTGTATCTAGTGCCCACCTTTTCTCCCCTCAGGTGAAGAGGATCCCTTAGTATTTCTTGACAATGTGATTTTTTTTCCTTTTCAGAGTCCACCTCTGAGGGTACTCCCTGAGATTTGCAAGTTTTGCCTGTTTTGCAATACTGTTCTCTCTCAAATCCATGAATTTTGATCTTTCAGTGAAAAGGAGTTGTATGGGCAAGATGACATTTCTGTCCCTTATTTCCTCCACTTTGCACCTATGGATTTTTGGTGATAGGTCCCATTAAATCCATCTTTAAGAAACATCATGCCTGCCATGTGTTAGTGACTTTTATCCTATTCCTGGTATTTTTTCGTAGAAAATACTGCTTTGATACAACTCCACAGTGGTTACCTAACTGAAGCCTACTATCATTTGAGTAAATTCCCCCCATCCCACACCCCCAGCTGATGTAATGATTCTTCTTGTGTATTAAAAATGGGAGAGCAGATAAAAGGAAGCAGGTACAGAAAATATAACCTTCCTCCTTCTTTTGTACCCCTCCTACTCTACAAAGAGTTCTGGCAAAATTAATGAACATCATGTATTTAAATTGCAGCATTATGACATCAATTTAAAACCCATTAGCAGTCTGAAACTTTATGCTAGGCAAGTCTAATAGTGTTCTTGGATATTTGATTGTGCTTCCTGAAAGGTGAATATTGAATAGGATTTTACTCTACCGTCAGTATTAAAATAATATAGCATTTTCCCACATACGGAAAATCTGAAATATAGCTGCAATAACACTTGAAACATAATTATAAGAAGTATATTCAAGTACTATACAAAGATTAAAACTGTTCTTGGAAAAGGGTAAGGTCTGAGATGACCTAAAATCCCTACATTAAACTGCAACTGTGAGATCTAATGGCTTCATCTAAAATGAATTCTAAAGGAGAGAAGAACCTTAGTGTCATGAAGATTGAAGAATCTGAGAGTATAGTGATGAGCATCACATAAAAAGAATATAAACTGTAGGAGTTCAGATACTTTTTAAAAATCCTAATGTAACTGAAAAACTCATCAATACCATGGTGATATTGAAGAAATAAATTTGATCATATTACCACATAACATTTTATCCTGTAAGCTGAACAAACTAGTATACAAGCCTTAACTGCTTGCCAGTTGTGGCACACATGGCCACATATATGTGTGAACGTGCAGCCTAAGCCTAGTTTCTTTTCTTTTTTTTTTTTGCCAGAAGTTCTGTGGTAGAACTCAACTGAAATGAATGGAGCTTTCCTCAAATGAAATATCCCAGATCTGAATGAAAATAGGAGGCTGCTACAGACCTTATACATACATGTGTAGTACTTTTTTTTTTTTAACAGAGTAAAGTAATTGCATTAAAAAACATCATCTCCTGAAGTATAAAGGAAAACTAACATAGCACACAGAAATACAGGCTATGTGATGTGCTGACTGGAATGGCACGTACCATTTTAAGACTAGCAAAAGCAGAGCTGTCAAACATGTTAGGAGTAATCATAGGAAGAACACGTACCAATCATGAGACACACAAAACTTGTACAACTAAATTAAAAAAATGCACAAAGAAAGCAAGGAATGTGATGGATGATTTAATATTAGTTTCTTTCCAGATATGGGAAGGAAGAACAAGTTTTAAAAGGACTGAGATTTTTATATTAAAAACTAAAAATAAATAAATAAAGCTACTGATCAATCTGGGAAGTTTTAAGTTTTACCCGTGTTAGTGATGGATGCAGAATGACACTTAGTATGAAGAGAAACTTGGAGAATAGCAATGGGCTTCATGTCAAAACAGACAGTATCAGAATGTGAACTTGCATGGTGGATTCAATTAAATTCAGAGATGTTTGTCTCTTGCTGAGAAGAACTGGGTCCTAGAGAGACTAAAAAGCTACATCAACCAGAACTCACTGTGACAGAAAATCGTTTTATTATTTAATTTCTGACACATTCATGACTTCCACCCTGTCTTTTTCCTTTGGGATCTTACTCATTGTTACACCTTAAGAATTAATAGGATATTTTGTTAAGAAAAGGTCATCTGTTTCATAGTCATTTATCATTTGTATCCCTTCAAAGAGACAATTTTATATCAGCTGCTCGGTTACATCACTTCAGCCTTAGTAATCACGTAATAATGATACAAGTAACAATAATAGAAGTAAAACTAAACATGTCATATATTCTTCTGGATATTTTTCAGCTTCTGCTATATTAATGTTCAGGAACAACTTTTCTTGGAAGTATTAAAGAAGGATTGGCTACACAACATTTGTAATGACAATCACATTGTTTCTTACACTTCTGAGAGAGAAGTGTTTAGGTTGTAGGTTCTCATCCCCCATATGGTTGGTTCTCACCAGAGCTCCCATTCCTGCTTCTGGGAGCCATAGGCACACACCTCAAAATACAATTCCTTCCAAAGACTGCAACCACCAGGAGCAACTCCATGAGCAACTCCAGGAGCACATCTGATATTACAGACCTCAATAAACAAATTATCACCGAAGTCCCCATTGCCGCCTCCTTCTTTCCATCCCCCTTTTTGCCTGGGAGAAAAGAGAACCATCAGAATAAGCTGCAAGGTCCACTTAAAACCATGCAGCCTGTTATGAACCTACAGGAGGGAAGGGAGCACAGATGATGTGTGTCCTCAGTAGAGTAAATCCTGCCAGCTCAGCCTTTTTCCTTCTGTATATATGGAATTAGCTTAGGTTTTTAAAGCTGCCACAACTGTGATGGTGTCTCATGAGGAAAAAGTCAAGTGCCAGGATAAATATATCGAGTATTCTATACAAAGGAATTAAATCTGCTCCACACAGAGCCTGAATGTGATGAGTCAAGCAGTGCTGCTTATGTCGCAGTTCTGGTTTTTTTTTTTTTTAAAGAAAAAAAAAAAAAAGACTAGGAGACTTCAGAAGAGATTAATAACAGCCAATGAGCTGTGCCATCAGAAGTCAACCCTAAGGAATCTGGGCTGGTAGAAATAAATGTCTACAATGCACAGTCAAGGGCTGGATTGATGTGTTGAATGGAATTTACAGGTTAGGCTGGAAAAGGTGCCTGGTGTCATTAATTCTCCATCCCCCTTGGTTATATGTATTTTCCAGAAATTTCTCCCAGCTTCTTGAGGATTTTTTTTTACTGCTAACAAAGGCGAGGTTTACATTAGAAATTAGACTCCTTATGAGAAGGTGCCAGTTGTGTTTTCCATGTGAGAACTGTGAACAACTCCTCTCCAAATGAGAGATGTGACACTGAGAAAATTGACTTGAGAGCATTTGGAAAACAGAGCAAACTGAAGTTTTGCGATGAGCCATTTTGATAAACGGACTTCTATCAGTAAGGTTTTTGTTTGAGTTAAACGGCAGATGGACCAAAGTGAATGAAGTATTCTTTGGAATGGTAAAGAGCAGAGAGATTTGGTGTAAAAGCTTCTTGAATGAGTCCAGAGCACTGAGGAAGATAGGAAAGGTGGGCTTACTTAGTGTAATGAGCACTTGAGAGTCAGGCTTGTGGTCAAGGGGAGGAAGTAGGAACCTGCTGCTCTTACTCTAGATGAGAATTATTAAAATGATGTGATTTCAGCTTTTTTGGGTAACAGTTGCTAAATGAAGTATGGGCTGCTTTACATTAATAGTAAGCAAGGTTTCTTCCTGGTGCCTTATTTTACCAGTTGGGAGAGCAGTGCCCTGTCATTTACTCATTGAATATCCTCCCACTACTGCTGTTTGAAAAATAAGATGCCTCCATCATCAGAAATTCAGTGTTACTCTCCTGAGTTTTTACCTGGCGTTTATTTCTTACAAAGGTTCAAGGTATCATTTGAAGCTAAGTGTTGCTAGCTTTGGATGCAGTGATGATGGCTGAGGTGCACTTTGTACTGGCATATAAAATACACCAGAGTGAGAAGTGCCAGTGAAAATGGAATTTTGCTCATATAATTGGTCCTACACAAGGGGTTTCTGCTGGCTGTGGCAATTAGCAATTCTAGCTCTTTGAGCTCTTGCCCAGCAGAGCTGTCCTGGCAGAGACGTGCAGCGCTGAGCTGACCCGAGGCTATTAATACCTCCCTGCAGGGGAGCAGTGTGCCAGCCACACACAGGCACGTGTACGTGCAGGGGTGCACACGTAAACACAGCTGCTACAACTTGCTCAAGAGGCAGACTCCTAACGCTGACAATCATGCCAATTACTGGCTAGTTTTAAATCCACGGCCATCTTCCTTGAAAGCCTTGCCTTTCCAAGTTTGCTCCCATGGCCATCTGTCACAGCCGGCGTTTGGCAGCTTCGGGTTCTGCTGCAAGGCTCTGCAGATTGAATACACAGTTCTGTCTTTTCTATTGTTCTCTGAGTTGGTGGAAAGTTTCTACCACCAACGGTTTTCTCTTAGGCTTTTTTGTTAGATTAAAATGGACCTTAAGTACATTTTTGAGCTGTTAATCTGTGCTATTTGCTCTCAGACCGGGCTGGAACAGGTGGAGTGGTGTGACTGCTACATAGAGAGAAATGAGCTCAGAGACCCTCTTAGAGCAGATGCAGATTGCACCAGCAATAATTGCTTTTCTTGGGATAGTGTCTCTTGTCTGGCTGAATATGTTAATCCATAATACCAAATATGTGTTATTTGATCTGTAAGAGGGGCTGCATGGCTGTCGTATCAAGAATCTCATGCCCCTTACTGGCATTACTGTACTGGCAGCGTGTGCGTCCTAGAGCTCTACTTGATAGAGTTACACTAGCTTTAACAAGGAGCTACATTTGCTGTGGGTGTAGTTGTAAATTTTGTCTACTCATCATAAATCATGTTTGAACTACCTGTAAACCACTAAGTAATATTACCACCAACGTTGAAAAGTTCATGGTAAATTGTGTCCATGGGGCTGCACCCTAAAATGAAGATTCAATCTGGGGAGAGGTGGGCAGAAAATTAAGTTCTATGTTATTTGTAGTATTTCTTTCCTCTGTCTTTATTTTTCCTTCTCTCCATTAGATGTATTTTTCATATACAGTTAGTCAGAGATTACAGTAATCTGTTGTTTCCTGTCACTCAGAAAAGCAATTGGCATGCGTATTAGATGGATAAATACCATGTTAAATGAAATTCCCAAAATGAGTGCCGAGAAATTACTAGAGTGATTTTGGGATTGTCCACTTAAGAACAACAATTCATCCTCCATTTTTATCCCCAACCCCAGGGGTTCACATTACTGCCTTTACCTTGTTCATACCAGTCAAATCCTCCTCTTTTTCTGCAAGTAATAGTATCGTCTTTTGATGTGCACCTTCTTGAATTTGTCTTTAAGAGTGTATTGTAATTTGGACCCAGGGTTTTGGATTTGAAATTGATGGAAATGCCACAGATCTTAAATCAATATTTCTCCAGGGGGCAAAACCTGCTTGCTCCAGTTAGAGACTGCAAAGAATGCTCAAGGGCCTTGATTAGTATTACACCAGCCAAAGCGCAAGTTGGTTTGGGTTGATTTCCCTGGTTCTAGTTCTCCCTTCCTTCTGCCTTTTTGAGTACTGGTGCCTAGGATTCATGTTTGTAAAGAGAGTGCATCAAGTTGAAAAAGTATTTTTTTAAGCTTTTCTTCAGATGCCTTCAGACGCCAAAGTAATTGCAAAGTGAAGGATAAAGTTTGGCTTTTAGGTAAAAACAATAGGCCTATATTTGACAACATGCAGTATATTATGGAATTGATCAGTCACTGACATATTTGTTCTCAGGTGGTTTTTGTTTAATTAATTTTATTGATTTATTAACATTTTCTAGCTTACAACACAGCTTCTCATGTCATCTTATTTATAGCATGTAAAAGATTTGTAATATCTATCCTATTTCCTGTTAGCTCTTCCTCTTTACATCCAGTCCATGTTGTCCAGAACTGCTGATTTCTTTTTTCAGCCTCCTCTCCTATTTGGCTTTCCTTTCACTGCCCAAAATTTCTTTCACTAGATCATCAGATTACTTCTTCTCTGAAAATATATTACCATTTAGGCCATCTTTGAAGGCACATGTCTTGGAGATCTAGGAGATGAGAGGCTGTTCTTAGGCCAGTTACTGCTGCATTTTGCCCAAGGTTTGGTTCCTGAATGGATTCAAGCTCTCACCCCAAGATGAATGCCTTATATTGATCCAGGCTTTGGAAAAGCAACTGGATTTGAAACTAGAAGCAGCTATGGCAAAATTGTGTCTCAGATCAGAGCTCACGCACATTTTTAAGTTTCTTTCTGATGCCTTTATAACCACAACTTCTTTCTCAAATGGAGTGAGTCCCTAAAAGGTTTATTTGCAGCCATGCCAGTGTCTCCCAAAGGCTGAGCACAGACATTTTGCAGTGTTTTAGAGGCTAAACTGGCTTTCTAGTTAGAAGCCTGAGAAATGTAATTTTTTCAAACACATGATAGATGATGTTTCATCCCCACAATGGCAGACCTTCAGGGATTCCTATGGGAGACTGCCTTGGAGGTACAGGTACTGTCCCGTGGGATCCCCCATTCAGGGGAGTGCACTCTTGAGTCATCCTATTCATTTCTGCTCCAATTGGTCCTTGGTGTTGAATGTGCTTAGTCATCACCAGTATCGGTGACAGCTGGTAGAGCTGATGACATTACTCTATGGCAAATAATGATTATTACTGTTGATCTTTTACTCAGAAGAAAACAGGCAGAGGAACATGCTGGAACTCTCTCAAACTACCCTCATTTTCTGTCCTGCAGACGGTGTGGACCAAAGTACTCTTCACTGTTTCAGGGTCATCATGTTTGTAATGGATTCATGTTTATGTAGAGCAAGTAACATTTTTGGATCAAGTCACTTCTGGTGGGTTGAAAAAATAAAATGGGGGCAGTCAGACTGACTTTCATAAAATGATTTGGCATCTACCATCCCTGATAGATTATCACTTATTACCATTGTCTTACAGCCAGAACTTTATTGTCGGAACAAAACCAAAAATAATCTTTGCACTACATTAACGCTTTATTCTGATTGGTAAAGGACGAGGCAATCCAGGTACTGTGACAGCATGGTTGGCATGTAGTATATAATGATATATAGCAACTTCCATACACTGCCATTAATTTCTGCATGAATTCTGTCTGTCTTTGATAAGCATGTGTAACTCCTAATAAATTATTTTGGAGTTGAGCAAAAGAATCAAGGAGAAATGGACTTTTGCAGGTGTGGAGGCTGGTGATAGCTGAAAATGAGAAGGTAAAACTGACATAATTGTAGATGAGAAGTCATTTTCAAGCAATGGATGGGGGTGATATTGTTTCCTGTTTAAAATTATTTGCCACCTCTGCTGGCCACAATGCAAAGTAAATTCTGTCATGAAATCTAAAACATTTGTTACGTTCAGGCTGTTGATAATCACATAGGAACCAGCCTTGTGGAGCTCCCTCCATTTACTCTTAAATGGCTCGCTCCCATTCTGGTGCATGTTATCCACTCTTCATTTCCTGGGGAAGAAATGGCCTTCTGTGAGCTCATTTATCTGAATAACCCAGAAATAATTTTCTGCAAACCTAACTATTATCATAACAGAATCCTTAAAAAAAAATTACAGTGATGCTCTGAGGTTTCTGAGATTAGTGTCTTCCCTTAAGGCCTCTATTTCCTCTGGTATTACTTTCAGTCCTGTTCACTAAAACTACAGTGCATGTTGACCATGAATAGCATGAATAATGCATATATTTTTCTGCTAGTTTCAGTGTGTGCTAAATAGTTGCATATACAGCAAATAAAATATAGAGCTGAAAAAAACCAATTGGCTGCTCTTCTCACAGCTAGTATGTGATTGACCCATATTCCACATTAACTCAGGTTAAAACCTGGCTTTTATATTTACAATTCTTGGGCCTTTGCCCACATTCCTTGGAATACCATGCGATGGACTAATGGTTCACCATTTCAGTTTTTCCTCAGACTGCGATATGGGAAATATTACAGCCATTTATAACTCTTTATTTCCTGCTTCTTTAAAGATTCTAAGTATTTACACTTCTCATTCTCTTATACAGACATTTGCAGTTCCCCCTTTATCACCCTGTTATCGAGCAAAACTTCCTTATTTTTCCTAATTCATCTATACCAAAAGCCCACCCCCCTCCTCACTTCTTGCTGTCTCAGTTTCCTAGAACTTGGCATTGGATTCAGCTGTAATGGAAGAGAGGAGATGACATAACATGTTACCTCACTTCTAGATATCAGACTACCTGGGATTTATTTTTCCTAAAATGCCTTGGATGTTTTTTCATGAGATGAATCACTTCATGATTTCCTGAGATGATGCCCAGTTTGTTACTTTCCTCATGCTTTTCTACTCTTTCTGCAAATGCCATTTATTTTCTCCTGAAGATAAGGGGCAGATTTAATAAGAAAAAGATCACATAGATGTTTGTTGCATGAGGCCAATTAAAAAAGGTTTGGAACTAAAAGGAAAAGTGATATTTTGTTGTTGTTGTGCTTTGGTTTGTGGCTTCTGGTTTCTTTTTTTTTTTTGGTATTGTTGTTTCAGACCATGTGAGAAACCCTACAGTGGTTTGACTTATTCTTGGAAATAGGATTTTTGGCCATTGTCTTTTTCCATTCGGTGTGCAACAGCATTCTTGCAGTTTAAAAATGTTCATTAGAGGAACAGCTTTCATAGAGAATGTGCCAGATCTGTTAAGAAACTAGAGATTCATTTTACATTCAAAACACCTGATTTGTATATACATTTGTAGTTCTCGTACATTCAGATTAATTGTTCAATTATCTAGGAAGTTGTATTCTGAATTCCTGAAAATCAGTCTTTTTATCAGTCTTTACTAAATGCAAAAATGCTTCTTGTAATTTCCCTTCACTCACTAAGCATCTCATTTTTCTTTGAAAAATCTAGTTTGTCTGTCAAGATCTTTATATACATAAATATAATTTTAGCAACTACATATCACTAGCAGGCATTTCTACGTTAAATGTGAGTGGATATTATTGCATAATACATCTTAAATTTGCTTGAATTTTTAAATTGCTGGAGAATTTATGAATGTAGCGTTTTTGTTTCTTCCCAATATGAGTGTCTCTATATATAACTATTAGTTATTTTTGGATGCAGTGAAGCTGTTGTCTACCTAAGGATGTCCAAGATTTCTACTACTTTTTTTTTTATTTGAGACAGGATAATCTTTAAAAAGCATCTATTTTAGACACTAATACAGAGGTAGTATCTATTATTTAATGATCTGGAGGATTTGGGATTGCAAACATGTTTTTAGATTGCTTGTTGGAGTTTGCCCCCTCAGGTTCTCATGCTTTGTGAGATCTGTGTGTGTGTGTCTCCAAGATTCCCTTTCTGTTAGATAGATTTGGTGTTTTGTCAGGTTTATAACCCAAATTCTGTCACCCTTTGCAAAGCACTGGTCACAGCTTCCTGCAATAGTTCAAGAGCAGAGGAGAATGAAAAAAGGTGAGGAACCACCTGTATTATACCCACCCCTGTGCTTAGTGGCATTTAAAAAAAACATGTTTTGCCCTGTCACAACTAAACTGTTTATGGCAATCAGTCCTATTTGTGATTAACATAAATTCTACTGTGAAAGGATGCCCAGTTTCAGTTTGCAGCAAAAAATGGACTTGACATGAGCTTTGGTCCATAGGTAATAGGTTCTTGAAGGCTCACAGTGTTACTTTCAGCAAAATGCTAATCTTCCAAATTGCTCCATTTAACAGTTGTCCACAAATGCACCCTTTTGTGTAATATGCAGTTGATTGTAACAATTATGGATGCTATTTAATGGTGCCATTCTTAAACTTTCCGGTGTGATACTACCTAGAGAATTTGTTACTGATGAAATCATTATAGTGTTATAGAAATGAAATAGGTTGCTACTGAAACTGCTCTCAAAATCTAATTGTAACTTCACTGGAATTTTTCCCAGAATGGATGTTAAGATTATGAGTATTTTTTATTTTTATAGAAGCAGCGTTTTTATTTGTATGCTTAATTTTATTTCCCTATCTACTATATATATATTAGGTTTCACTTCTTTTTTTCTGTTGCGATGAAAGATAACTTTAGTCCACTTTGGCTTTTATCTGATATTCTTCCGTTCTTATTTCCCCTGTCATACAAATAAATAAAGCAACATATTTCCTTCCTTGAGACCTGCTTAGGATCACTCAAATTAACACAATGAAGACCTCTAGTTTATCAATACCTGAAATTATGCAAGTCCTCTCAATTTCCTTTTGAGGGCTTCCTAGGAAAGAAAATCATGCTTTATAATTTCTAGCCTGCAGAATAGTTCAGATTCCTATTATTTTTCTTCATCAAATCTCGTGTGGTTCCCAAAGGTTTCTTTATAGGTTTGTGATTCCCCCTCATCTTTGGTACAGACAGTGTCTGATGTTTTTAAAAAAAACCAAAAACCCAGCAAAACCCCACCTTCTTGCCTGATTGAAGTCCATAAAGAACAGGTGAATTCCTTGATCAGAACAGGAGATTTCTGTGACTGTCCGACTTCCCTGAGTGCAGTACATCACGCTTCCATGCCATCCTGTTTCGTTATCTCTGTATTGTTCTAGCTCTTATGAAAAGATCTGATCTTTCACCACTTTCAGAGCGACAGCCTGACATCCATCTGTAGTTGTACCATTCTTTCTTCCTGCTCTTGATCTTACAATATAGATTGATCTTATGAGAGTTTTAAAAACGCCCGTGTCTGTTCCTCCGATTCTCTCCCTGTATTCAGAAAGCCAGGCCACAGAGGGGGTACATGGCCACCCACCACCACTTTTGTCACCAGCCTTAGAGTGAACTTGAATGCTGGGCTCAGAGGAAAATGGTGCAGATATAGCTTTTAGTTCGCATACTCTTACATTTCCTGCATTTTTTCCTCTTCCTAAAGCAGTGGACAGGCTGAATGATACTAACCTAATTTGCTAATTATTGTTGCAAATTTGCCTTCAGGAAACTGGAAATTCATGAATCCATGTTTCTAAAAACTTACGAGTATATCCCACATTTATACAAAACATATTAATGTGTACTTGGAGTCTATTCTCATTGTGCTTAGAAGTCAGCTACTGTTCTTCCTAAACAGATAAAGCTTCGCAAAGTGAGGAGAGCAATGCCATTGATGTGGTTTAAATAGTCCAGTGGATTCCTATTATTTTGCTTAACAATTGCTTCCAAAGAATCTCAGATACCAGAAGCTATTTCTTAGGAGCAAATATCATTAAGACCGTTGCGCTTATTTCTTACTGTTGTGAAAATTGCCGTGGGATTGTTACCTTTCACCCAGGTGGTCCCCACTGATGGGCAGAAATGACCTTGATTTAATGTCTCATCTGAAGGCAGGCGGTTCTCACTGTGCAACGACACCCCCCAAACGCCCTGCTGCAGCGTCAGCATTGGATACGAGCCCATGTCTCAGCCAGAGATGTGCATCTCTGACCTTCTAGGGTAGAGGCAATAGTGCTGCCAGCTGTGTTATGCTGACAGGCAAAGGACTTGTTTTCGAAATCCAGAAGTAAAGAAATTGAGCTAAAGATAACACAGGCTTCTACTGTAGAGGGAAAAAAAAAAAAAAAAAAGTGGCAATAAACCCCAGACAATCTTACCTTCAGTTTTCAAATTATTTTGTTTTCCAAGTTGCTGGGAGTAATTTGCTTCATTAATGCAGTTCTGCAGCATGATCTATTTAAATTTTATCCCAGAACGAATTCATATAGCTGAATAAAAGCCTTTTGAAAAACCTGATTTGTGTCCCAGTCACAGCATTAACTGTAGCAATTCTGGTTCAGTGGCAAAGTGGTGGGGTCAGGGTCCGTGGTCTGCCTTTTTGAAGTGCTGTGCGTGGATTTGCATATGCACAGCTTGCATTAGCACTAACACAGTTTGTATATGTGGCCCCCGTGCAGCAGGACTTTGGGAAGGTAGCCCTCAGTAGAGAAGATATTTACAGCACTGAAGCTCATGTTGGGAAATATGAACAGCTGTGCTCCAAACAGAAACCACACATCTGAAGTAAGACAAGCAGACTGAAAATTACGTCTTGGCAGTTAACGTTTTTATTTGTACATGCTGCTATGCAAAACCAAAAGGAAATAACATTCTTTCAGGATTAATATGTTTTGCAGAGCTAATAAGAGAAAAAAACCCCTGTCATCAGAAAAGGTTTTTGCTGATTATATTTTCTTTTTTTGCTGCAGTTCCTGTAGTGTTAGTACAAAAGAAATATAATCAATAAGTAGAAGCTATGTCACTCTGCTAATTAGATTTTAATACCAGTGAGATGACCTCTTCATACTTTTTGCATATTCCATTGAAATCATTCCTCTAGAACACATATGTATGTAGATATTTAGATTTTACTAATTTAATTTTTCATTTCTAATGTCTGAGCACCTGGTGTGCACAGGATTTGAGCACCTGAGAAAGGCATTATCCATCATTCCATTGTAGGATCCTTGTGTTTGCTTGCACCATCTCTAGAGCTGACTCCACATTGAGCTAAGAGGACTTTTCAAAAAAGGATTTGTAGCTCAGTTTAAATGTGACCGATGGAACACGCCAGTGCCTCAGGTTTCCCCCACTGTGCTTCCTCGGAACTGATCTGCCCATCTTCCTCAGAACTGATCTGCAGGGTGATGCCTGGAAGGTCAGAGGTGTAACTCCACTGACCTCCATGTGCAGGGAGCAAGTGGGGCTTTTGCAGGATACATGATAGTTCTCTACCTAAGTGGACCGTGCCAAATACTTCCCCTTCACACGCAGTTTTACATGTGAAGAGGTTTGAGGTAGTGAGGCCTATTTTTTTCAGTAACAGTACCATAAGAAGCCCATGCAGTTCTATTTGAGATCAAGTATCAATCCCATTTTGCAGCTTGGGAAATAAAGACCTTGAGGTTGTCATTTAGCTGGTACCACGAAGCAGGTCATCAGTGGGCCAGACCACAGCTCAGGCTTCCTGAGTCCCAGGCCACTGTTCTGACCTCTGGGTTTTTATTTTGCTATATTTGCAGGGCAGTGGGCTTGTTGTGTCCAATGAATAATTTGTATTCCCAGAAGGAGAACTGGTGGGTAAAAGATACAAAAAGCAATTTAGAACATAGTCTTGTTAAATACCTCTAAATTTGTTTACATAATAAATTTTGCACTATGGCTGCCTGTTAGACTCAAAATTTTGGATGTTTCTTTAATATGAATATTTTATTTCATAATGACATATTTTTGGTCAGGGGAAGATGTATTATTTTCACTAGAGCTGGCTGGAAGAATATTTTGCCAGTAACAATCATTTTATAATTTAAAAAGAAAAATATTGTGGCTACTATACTAGAGGGTGGTATTCTACTACTGCCACTACTACTATGTTAGTTCAATGACTGAAAGCTGTGTGGTGGTTAGGAAGGTTCTGGAACTCCCGTGGGCAACATAGGTGTATCTTTGCAGCTGACCCACTGCTAGTAGGGTTGTGAAGTCAATGTTCAGGCACTGGGAAATGCTGTAACTGAAATCGCCTGTCTACTTTTGATTCAGACTTCTTTGATGTATTCATGTCTGTGCATAGTGGGGCAACTTCGGCCTCATTTATTGTCCAGGTTTTACCATTGCTGGTGCCAGCTGGGAAGGTGTAAAGAAGGTTACATTGCTGCCTCATTTGCTGAAGAAATGGCAAAGTGTGAAGGAGTCATGGGTGTTGCAGGAATGGAAGGCAAGGCTGTCATGGTGAAGTGTTAATGCTAGCTGCTAGATTACTGGAATTCTTGTGGACAACAGGATGACCATGAGCCAGCAATGTGTCATTGTGTCCAAGAAGGCAAATGGCATCCTGAGGTGCATCAAGAAGAGCGTGGCCAGCAGGTGGAGGGAGGTCATCCTGCCCCTCTACTCTGCCCTGGTGAGGCCCCATCTGGAGTACTGTGTCCAGTTCTGGGCTCCCCAGTTCAGGAAGGACAGGGAACTCTTGGAGAGGGTACAACAAAGGGCTACAAAGATTATTAAGGGCCTGGAGCGTCTCTCCTACGAGGAGAAGATGAGGGTGTTTTTAGTTTTGAGAAGACTTAGGGGGATCTGATCAATACTTACAAATACCTAAAGGGAGGGTGTCAGGAGGACGGGGCTGGTCTTTTCTCAGTGGTGCCCAGTGACAGGACAAAAAGAAATGGGCACACACTTGAATATAAGAAGTTCCACCTAAACATGAGGAGGAACTTCTTTACTGTGAGAGTGGTAGAGCACTGGACCAGGCTGCCCAGAGAGGTGGTGGAGTGTCCTTCTCTGGAGACATTCAAAACTTGCCTGGACAAGTTCCTGTGCAACCTGCTCTAGGTGGACCCACTCTGGAGGGGTGTTGGACTAGATGATCTCCATAGCTCAATTCTCCATAGTTCTCAATTCTTATGAGAAAACACACAGCAAACTTTTCATTTCAGAATGAATTTATATGTATCACAAGCAAATCACAGCATTAAATATGTCCTCAAAGGTTTTAGTGGAAGTATGCGCTTCTAATTTACCAGTTACAGTTTTGATTTGGGGTCCTCACAGGGGAGTGGGAGAAATCAAATAATTCCAGCCATCTAGTAATAGTTTAATCCTCTTTTGTGCCCACAGCAAGATTAAAGTCATAAGAGAACTTCCAACATAAACAGTGCCTGTTAATCTGCAAAACAATTTAAAGCACTTTCGTCTAATCTTCCAGTTTGTATTTATTAACCACAGCGCCACGATTACTGATATCTGCAATATTAATAAAATTATGAAGAAAGTTCACTCATCAACAACAAAAATTCCTGAAGGATACAGGGAAGAACAGCAGTTTAACTGAATTAACATATCAATGCCTACAAGTGCATTTTAAATATTTACTTTGAAACATGCGTAATCAACATAATATAAACTACAATACTGCTATGATAGCTTTAGTTTTTCATTTCCTTCTAAAATATGTAATCTATAAGGCCTTTTTAGAAATGAACTTTTACTTCAAAAATGGCTGCTCACTTATTATTCTCTTTCAGTATTATCTCTCAGCATTACATAGCGCTTTAAAATGCTTTTAGTTGTTAAACAATTATTCATTAATCTTCCAACCTGTGACACAATACATAATATACTTCTTCTAATCAAAGGGAGCTTTCCCAGCACCTGGGGCCCAGCACAGTTTAATTCCCAGAGAATCCTGTGGTCAGAAAAATATGGCAACACAATAGGGACAGTACCAGGGGCCTCCAAACCATGGTCTGGGACTTGCCACAGCCAAAGCCAAAGCTGACACACTCAGCTTTGTACAGGTAGCAGTAATTATAAATATCTATTTTCAACAGATGGGCACTGCAGAGGTCTCTCAACTCTGCTTGAGGGCTGAGTTCTTACCTGCCCAGCTACCAGTAGTTACATTATGGAACTCATGCATGGTGTAAGTCATGATATAAAGTTGCATTTAGGAAAAAAATCCAACTACATCTACTTAAGGTATATCAAGAAAATTGGGGGTTTTATATTTTAATCCAATTCATACTCTTATATGAATTTTCACAAAAGGGCACCTAAGTTCACAGCAAATATATGAATTACATTTGCAAACACAAAGCTTCATGCCTACTGAAGCATGTAACAATGGAAGATGAGCAGCTCAGTTAAGAAGACTTGGTATTCAAAACTTGGCCACTGCTACTTTGACAAGCATCTTTCCTTTTAAATAAATGTTGATATTTAATTAATTTAAACAAGAGGAAGATTATTAGCAAAAACAGGACTATAAGCAGAAACAGCACACAGTGCCATGACACAAAGATAAACTTCTTGAGGTCCTTACACTGAAGGGGGTCAGAAAATAACAGAAATACACATTAGCAAGGCAGACCTTGGTGGAGAGGACTTCCAAAAATGATCAGATATAAAAGCAACCCCCTTGCTGCACTTTGGATTAAGCAGAGAGAAACAGCAGCTGCAAAGAACAAAGGAGGTGAAAAGGGTGCGTCGAGGCTGCTACGGGGACAAAAGTATGTTGTAATCCCACAGCAAAATAATGTGCAAACAGGGCAAAGCTATTACCAGAGCACTACTTTTCCAAGAAGCATGCACTGCTTGCTCACTTTCTCCTGGGAAAAGATCATCTCCAAGTCTTGTGTGGTGCAGACCTTGTTGAGAGAAACACAAGTTGGCGGTGCCAGCGGGAGCAGAACCAGAGCCAACCCCTCAGCCGGGCAGAGAGGAGGGAGGCAGCGTGGGGATGGACGGTTCCTCGCCATCTCACTCTGGGAGGAGTTCTCCAAGCACCAGCCTCCCCCAGCCCAGCCCTTCTAAGGAGCACAGCACAGCCACCTCCTCCTTGGCAATCTAACTGGGATCCCCCACAGCATCTCTCTGGACCAGAAGATGAGCCCATCCAAGTGATTTTATATCAATATGCTCTGAGGCAGTTTTTTTTTTCTTAATCTCGTAAAATTAATTGTATGCCTCAGAACTTCCATTATGGAGCATAATTTTGATCATTCAAATTCAAGCAAAGTTGTTTCTGTTTATATGGAGAAACCATGATGTTCATAAATTATTATGCTATTCCTTTCAAAGTAGTAGTGATGCTTCTAACCACACTTTTTTTTCCTGGATATCCCATGAGTATCTATTCATTTATTTCCAGGTGGCAGGCTGTATTAACAACAGATGTTAGACAACATTAGATCTTATATTCAATATGCCATATTGAGTACAAATTCTAATCCAATATCTCAACAGCTACATTTTAAGAAGCTGGAATTGAAATAAATATTTCTTATTCACGTAATTTTATTGTTTATTTTTTAAATCTCTACAACGATAATTTAAAAAGTTCTCCTTTGCCCTGAGCTGTGTGCTACATTATATACGTGTGCAGTAGAGCTCCACATTTTCTAGCTACAGCTTGCACAACTCAAAACTGCATTATATTTAAGAGACAGGCATGAAAAAATGGACGGAGGGAGAAGCAGGACTGAGGCAAAAGGTGCCTGCACATTTATGAGTGAGATCAAATATGGCTGTGTTGTTATTGCAAAACATTTTCATTTGCAGTGAGAAACCAATGTATCATAACTGGTGATAGATCAGTTTGTTCCCCGCCACCACACAGCTTTTAAAAGCAATTGTTGTATTCACTAGTTTTCCACTCAAATGCCAGACAAGTATTCTCACCCAAGTTTATTTCGTATGTACTCTCTATGTGAGCAGGAAAAAAAAAGGAAAACGAAAAAGAACTATTCTGAAATATCAACCTAATACTTTTGGCTACTCTGGCTGCTACACAGCCTCGGAAACAGTCCATAAAACGTGGACACAGCAGTAATACAGACACTTATTTAGTGGTTCCACATAATTATTCCTACATGAGAAAGCCATTTCTGTTTTGTTGGTATATCAAAACCCAAGAAGTCCAGAGAGCAGATCCATTACTGCAAAAAGTTTTTCTAGGCAGCTGCCATTAAGAATGGCAGATTTACGGTATCATAAATATTCATTATTGATCCACGACATTTGCATGAAACTAGATTTATCATCTACATGGATGCTTTGAGCTACATGGAGCTCAAAGACCATCTTTTTTGAAGAATAAATGAGTGTAGCTGAGTGTACACCCCCCAGATTACCACACGCAATACGTACAATATCAACATCTTTCCAAAAGGGTAAGTCTTTAAAAAAGATAAAACCACAGATAGTCCTAATCTAATGGCAAACCAGCTGCACTTTTCCTGCCTCCCATCTAAACTAACCACAGGTTACCGCTCTACTGATGTCATGTTGTCACTCAGTCCCCTGTAAATACTAGTCCTCATCTGTTTGTCAGGCATCTATTTGTAGATGGTCTTTCCCATTAAGCACTCCCCTCATGAAAACATGGGACCACTCACTATATTCACAGAGTCCCACCACGGGGACTGAGCTTCTCCAAGAGCACCAAGCCAGAGGAGACATCTGTCAGTCTGTAGGGCCTCTTGCCCGGGGGGGAGCTGAGGGGAGGAGGTTGGTGGCTATGGCAGGGTGCCACACGCTCAGCGAGGAAGCCACTCGCTGCACAAGTGATCAGATGCACAAAGCTGAATCCCAACAAAGAATTGTGTGGAAACCACAATGTGGGACGCTATCTTGTCTGGCCAACAGAATGAACACAACTGCTCCTTTACTGGAGTCTCCATTCATTTACCCCTTCCATGCATTCTTCAAATGGAAATTATTTCATCAAATTTCAACCCTCTGAATTATTTAGGAAAACAATTCTAGACAGAGCACTAGAGAGCAGCCTGCCAATATCTCTATCTCTGGCCATTCATCAGTCCTGTCAAGAGCGTGTGAGTTACATTGCCGTGCTCCTCACAGCATTCTACTGAAGGGTAAACAAAATATAATTAACTTAACACAAAAAAAATCACCAATAGCACCTCACTGAGTTTACATGGTTAAGTGGGATAAATATGTGAATATATTTGGAGCTAACAGTGCCTTCACCTGAGGAAAAATGTTCAGAAGGTATTTTCCATCACAGCAAAATACATCAAGCTAAGATGGGTAGCATTTATATTTCCTCCTTATCCATGTGAGCTTATTGGTAACAGCTCCTTTTTATGCTGCATAAGCTCAGAAGAAATATAGTGGATAGAAGAAAAAAACCTAGCACAACTGCTACTGCTAATTTCACTACTCACTGAAATACCATTTAAATACACACTGTCTATCAGAGAAGCTTTCATGTGTAAACAATAAAAAAGTAATGATTAATAAAAACTGTACAAGGTTATGTGAGAAATGAAAATGTTACAGAACACTGAACTGACACCAGAAAATGGAATTAAATCTTACATCTTGGACATCCTACTATAATGTACTTCAGTGATCTGCTTTATATAGAAAGCTCCTGATCCTACACATACTTAGTGACGGGTAACACAAATTAAGAATTTAGTCTTACAGTCAAATTACACATGTGCTTACACACACGTTTCTATACCCAGTGCAATCAGTATTAAGCAACAAAATACAATATACAGACTAAGTAATAGTTTGCCCTTGCCTAAGGATCTAACAGCAACCCTTCCTTTCCCTCCACTCCACACACACATATCCATGCACACATTTGACTTTCTTATTACTGGCATTATTATTCCAGGACACAGATAACACACACCAGAAACCCATAAACTGGAGAACTAATTTAATAGACAGAATGGATGCTGAGCCCCCTTTCCAGGCTTCATCTCACAAAAACCACACAACCACATTGTACTTTTTATTGGGTAGTTCCTCTTCACAGCTTTCGGGGAGGGAAGAGCTAAGGAAGAATCAGACCACAAAGTCTAAGGTAAAAAGTAAGAGATGCTGGACGTGGGTCTTGACAGAAGACATTCAGCAGCATCAGGAGAAGTGATAAACAACACACCTCACTCTGTAAATCAGCAGATCACCATCTTTTCACCAGTTTCTACTCAAGAGCGAGCCAGAAAAATTTTGAACAAGATGGACATAATTTGGGAACGCCATCTTTGATGGCTTTCATAGCCCAAAGAGGCTTCTGAAGAAAAAGTAGTTGAAAGGCAGGAAAGATGCCATTTCTCTGCATTTAAAAAAGAAAGCCTCACTAATCAATGATCACCTAAGAATATTGCTTACTTTCATATTTGCCAGTAAGTCTCATTCCAGATGCAAAGCTTGTTCCCACCAAAGACTCCTCCTATCAAACAGCAAACTGTTCACCAAAATGAAAGCAACTCTGGAGAAATATTTCTTCTGTTAAATACTGTATTTACTAAAAGAAAAAGTGATTTAATTGACCATTAAAAATTTTGCTAAATCAGTTTTCTTTTAATTAGGGAAGTCCTAAAACCTGTTTAGATCAAGCATAATTTTTAAACTACTACCCTAGCACTTCATAGGCTATTATGATATAGTCAAGAATTATTTTTTTTTTAAGTCAATAAGAATTAACAAAATATATGTGGCAGTAGTTCTTCTTTCCATTATCTTTTCAGCTTTTAATTTCCATTAAAAGACAATGAATACAGTTACTAAGTAACATTTTTTTAATGTAGACTTTTACTCCTACCGTTCACTATAATAACAATAATAATAATACCGAAGATTATAGTCGCTGCAACCCCAAAATTCTACTGCTAGGAATTACGCTTTCTCACTAAGGTTTTTGTGGTTTAATTGTCTTCATCTAATATTGATATTTGGTACTTAGCTGTAATTAAGAATAGGGGAACCATTCTTAGAATGCTATTCCATTCCATTAGGCAAATCTTCTCACTATGATATGAAAATTTTCATCTACTTAATTAGCACACCTACTTCTTCCGAGCTTAAGTGCACCTAAGCTATATTTTATGATGGCCAAAGGTAAAAAAAACGAAACCACAACACATCAATTATGCCTCCACTCAATTGTACAACTACTTTTAAAATGTGTGAACAGTTAAGACAAAATTGAAAAATTAACATAATAGGCTTTTGACACTTCCCTGCTTAAGCAAAAATTAATTCTAACTCCCTGTTTTTATGCAAAGCCTTTATAATTTCTCTAATCTTGAGTTCCCATGAGAGAGAACACAATACTTTCAAGTACAAGAGTGTGAGGCTTGGCATCTTCTCTTTTTAGTTATGCAGTTTATTTGATGGAAGTCTAAACCGCTAAGCCTCCCTTTGTGTTTAATATAAGCCTTCCTCAGTGGAAAAGCAAGTTAATTTAAGTAAAATGAAGTTTTAGGAAGAATGCATTCTCTTGTACGGAGAGCTTCACTACAGCAAAGCTGTTTTAAATGCAGCATCTGTTTCCTGAATTGCTCTAGAACCTGTAATAAAAACGAGCTAAAAGGAAGCAAAATTTTTAAAAGGTACTTTTATATATGAAACATCATAAACATAAAAACAGTCTAATGGGGTAACTTATTTATCATTTTACATTTTTTTTTAAAGTTTCATCTTGTATCGTGTGGGAAGACGCTCTATCAGTGTAATGAATTTGCATGTTCTAAGATGTTAAGCAAATTCTGTCTTGTTAATGGCGACTATTATTAAAACCTACTGCTTATGTTACAGAAGCCAATCAGCTATATTGCTTCAACATACAGTAAGGTGTGTGGATCCCCTACTAAATTTACAGAGCTATTTTATCTCTTTGCCCTCAACCACAATTGAAATATTTGTACATCAGATGCTATGCTACAGCAGCACATGGTATATTATGATGCCTACAAACCTATTAAGGTCACAGAAAGATTGTGCATATATTTAGTCTATTCCCATGTGAGTCAGAGGTATATTATTTGCATACCATTATGCACTGAAAACCTATCCAGTTATCCCCACTGGAAACAACTCACCACAGTGACCTAAATAGTATTCACTTTTCCAATATTTGAAGGAACAGCAAATAAATGGGACCCAGCGCAGACAAATCCCAAAAGACACAGAACATCTAAGAATTTAGGTTTATAAATGACACATGCAAATGAGCACACACTGGTGTACCATAAAAAAAAAATCTTACAGAAGAATGATGAAAAAAGTGACTTATATGCTTAATAGAGGACTACAATGTTGAGAGTGAAAATGGCTGGAGAGATAATTTTAGCAAAACAGCTCTGACATTAGCCAAGCTTATGACCACAAAGGAGAGCAAAGAGACTCAAATCACAGAACTCACTTAAAAATAACCTCCTCACATTTGCAGGGACAGCAACAGCTCTAATATCAGCTTCCCAAAACAAAGCAAGATAGCTATTGATATTTTATCTATAGTACTGTGCAACAATTCACATTTCATTAGCAATTGAGACCCCCAGGACAGGTACATATTGTCTCTTCAATAACAGCTGTAACATCACGCACACTTTCTGTAATCATGTACATGTACTAACGCACCGTAATTGTCCTCCTCATTTATATTTCCCCCTTAATTACAATATTTTGATTAAACATCTACCAGCCTCTACTCATTACTTTTTTTCTAGTCATCCTTCCTGATTTGAATAGAGACACAAAGAAAGGAGAATATCAATAAAGTATCTATGTACTCTGTGCAGAAAGTCAGAAGAGATTAACATAAAAGTCCTTTATGGCCTTAGTCTACAAATCAGAATCTCTCACTGTTAACCTCGTTTTGCTTTTTGCCAACATGCTATGTGAATTTTACTTTAATCTGTAAGCATTTTTGAACCTGTCTCTTTCTGTAGAGCTCTGAGTGTAGCTACAGCACAAGAGAAACAGTAAGCACAGCCTTAAAATCACAGCTGTGAGCAGGTTGAAAAGCACAAGAAAAGGGCATCATGTCACAATCAAGTTCAAAGCCAGAATAAAGACACAGAAAGATCAATAGTGCATATTGAAAGATTTGTGCATACGACATCATCAAACACATGGCTGTTTCAGCTGAAAAAAGCACAATTTTTTTTTAAATATAAAAAATGTAATAATTTTTAGAGTTCATGGTTATACAGCTACTACCGACCCTTCAAATGCAGTTATTTCAAGTTCAGATGAGTAAACCACAAAGATCTACAGCACTCTATAAAAACTGACATGTTACAGTCAATTCCTGAACTTCTTCCTTCATTTTACATCTTAGATAGTGCTTATTAAAAAAGAAACGATTACAGGAATTACCTCTTAAAGAAGTTGCAAATCCAACATGGCACCTCTAACAATTATAGCTGCTATAGAGCCAGGGTATCTTCTGATATATATTTTTTAATAGTACATCTGACAATTCTATATGCTGCTGGGTATGAAACTGTCTCATAATCCATGAAACGCACGATGCAACGTTAACATATAATGCCTCATATTACCAGTATTCTCAAGGGCAAACTGAGAACTCCCATGATACATGCAAAAGCCTTGAATTTATTTCCATTTCAGCTTTCCAGAGTAACAATTATTTTCACTCTCTTTCACCTGCTCATGAGAAAACATAAACAAAATTTTTCAGGGAATATACATACACTTTATCAGTTTTGGCTGATACTATGTATTCTGGTTGGCTTTAGAAATTCTCTAGTCACATACCCAGCCAGGCTGAAAAATGCCTTTTTTTTTTTTAAAGCAGTAGTTTTCAGCTCACTGCTGTGCTTAATGACCATAGGACTCCAACAAGAATGGGGGAGAGCAGAGTGTGGCCACTCGAGGAGCAGCCCCTGGTTAAATTGCTCCAAGCTGCCTGTCAAACTGATCTTCCATCCTGTGCCAAAGAAGAATGAAGACACAATTCCAATCTTTAAATGTCAGGGCTTTCATAGGTCAGGGAAAGAGAAAAAAGACATGACCTCAGAAAACTGAACAGTTTGGTGCTATAAAATTTAGTCCAAACTACAGGATCTGTACTGTCTAAAATGGTCATGTTTAAAACAATGCATCAGTTGCATCCATTTCTTCACATCACATCTCCCTGAACAGGTGACTGTCTTTGAGGGAGAGCACGGTCAGTGGTTGCTGTCATCTGACTGGGTGCCAGTTCTGTGAAGAAGTGATAAATTCACATTCCAAGACATAACAGCAGAGACTGGACTCTACCAATGCCTGGGAAGCTAGTAATGTAAATGCACATCAGACAGAACATTTTGATAACTGCTTAACTAGTCTTAACAGAGCTGTGCAATAGGAGAAAATAAATAATTATTTAATTGTTTTTAAAATATACTTTGGTTTCATTAAAAAAAAAAGACAAACGTAAGGAAGGAAGTAAAGTTACACATTTTAATGCGTAAACAGGGAAGAAAGGATGGGCCATGCATGCAACATTTCTGGCAATGTTGCATGCACCTCCACTGTCTCTGGGCAGCTGGAACAGGCCATGGCAAAGTTTCCCTGTTCCTGTTCCTCATGCAATCTACCTTTCAATGCATTTAGTTACTCAATCCATTGTACTCAGCTATAATTGGAAGAATTTAATACTACATTCAGTTCCCCAATAATGCTCAGTCTGCAACAAAACCCCTCGTGCTCCTCTGAGCAGTGCTGTGTGCAGACAAAAGAAGTGTTCCCCATGCATGAATATTTTGGTAGCCTATCCTTACAGAAATGAAGTTCCTCTTATTTACTGTTAAATGTTTAAGATTTGGAGGAAGCAACTGAAAGAAAAATAATCCTAAGATACTTATCTTTATTATGTCTTGAAGACTAAGAGAAGAACTTCCATCTAATATTTCAACTTAAAAAGATAAAGAAGCAGAACCTTCCCTGTGGCTGAGAAACAGTAAAATAATGATCCTGGATAGGCAGAGAGTGATCACCCACAACAGGCCTTTAATGGGAGTGTGGAAGAAAAGAGACTGCTTTACTTGGTCTTGGCTTCCAGAAGGTTTCCCTCATTCTGAGATAAAAACATAACAAAACAAAAGCAGCAGCACCTTGACTGTAAAAACATATCATCACTAATTTATGCTAACTCCACATCATTGTCTTCTGTGATCAGAAAGCAGCAAGGAGAAAATCAACAGCAAATCAGTAAAATTATAATTTAACTCTTTTACAAAAATATTGTATATTATGCTCAGACATATGCTCTATTTCAGGAATGTTAACAACTTTGTTTATGAGATTTCATTAGGCTAATGTGCTACTTAATTTCTGAATCAGAAAAAAACAAGCTTCCTGTCTGTGTGGACTACCAGATTATATATGGTAAACTGAATGCCATCACTAACTATGCAATAGTTTGCTAGACTGAAAAATGCCTGAAAACATTCCTGGTTTAATGTTTTGCCAGTAAAAGATCTGTACCTGCTACAACCACGTCAACAGTGTGTTTGGCGATTTCTTGGAGTGAGTTCTCCATTTTTAAATTATTACTTATAGAAAAAAGTACTATAAAAATAAATAAGCACTTATTCTTTAAATCAAAAGGTGCACATTGCATACATTAAATGACTCATACACACAGCAAGACTGCTACTCACAATTTTTTTTAAATTAACCTTAATATTAGCAGACATATTAGGGAGTGAACTTCAAAGCACTTATATGCACTAAGTAGCACCAGTGTTGGCAGGAGTGTCGTTGCTGCTCTATGACATATTTGGTTTGGTGGTTGGCAAGAACATGCAGTAATAGCTTTTCACAGAAAGTTTATTTTACTCCTTTTGAGCACAGAGTTTTCTTCTAGGTAGCACTCAATTCAAAGGAAGAAAAAAGAATTTAAATAATCTCTAACTTATGCAACAGTGAGAGAAATTAAATCCACATACTGTATATAAACTAGGGAAAGAAGCAAGTTCTTATTTACTGGATAACATCCAGCCACAATTCTACTTGAGACTACTTCCATTAGAGTTATAAAATGCAGACAAACCATCTTGAGGTTACACAATTCAGAAACATATACTTAATACAGAAAAGAAAAAAAAATCTTAGTAAACCAGATTAATTTCTAAATCCTACGCACCCCAAGTGCCCTAGATGAAGATGGACTGATTCAGCCAAAGGTGAACCACAGCAAACCTGGGTTTAGTTCTGCACAGGAATATAGTCAGAACCCCAAAGATGACTTTAGCTGGTGGGGAAGAGGATGTTGGCAGATTTCCACGACACGCATCTGAAACAGCTTTTGCCATCTCTAGTCAAGACAATACTCTCTTCAGTACATTGCTCAGAACTGCAAAAGTAAAACTTGAGCCGGCAGGTGTCCTAGTGCAAGGTGACATGCCACAAGGCTTTTTGTTGGGTAGTCGGGTAATGTATTTTGTCAAAATAAAATTGAATTCAAAAGTGAGAGCACTTTCTAATCTTTGATATGAAAAATTCAATTTTCAGTCATCCTGAAAAAAATACAGTTCTGACAAAGAAAAGCATTCCTGAAAAGACTTGTGTCTATGCCAACAAATGCAGAAAAATTTGGACCTTTAGGTAAAAGCTCATATTTTATCTCTGACATCATCTACCTGAATACTATGACCAGTGTTTTAAAAAGCAAGCAATTCTTTAAAAATTTCAAACACAGCTACAGGGCCAGATTTTCTTATTACCCATAAACCACAATTACCAGTTTAGGCACCAAAAAAAAATTCAAACGCACCCAGAAAAATTAAATAAAAACCCACAAATCTGTGCTACCATTCATATTTGACCAAAGTTCTGAACACCAATCATATTGTTTATAAGACATACATAGGAACCAAGACTCCAGCTTCAGAACAGAGGTAGATTGAGCACAAGAGGCCCCCCCTTGAAACCTAACAATTCCTATAGGGCAGCTACAAGGCGAGGGGCAAGGCGCCAGTATGATCACTGAATTTTAAAGTTATGCTTTCAAGACTCTATCAGTATGTGACGAGTTGATTTTCATATTGAGCATTTCACAAAGATCGTAAGCCACATAAAACCACTTTAATTTAATGTTTGTGAAAACATTTAAGTCTAAGAGCTAAAATTGTTGTGCTATAGATAATCAAAAAATGCTTCCAAAAAATCTATACGACATGGTGTATTCTATTTTCTTAATACTGTTTCAACAATTTATGCCAAATGCTGCTAAGGAAAACCTCTCTCAATTAAATCAGCGTGAAACAGGAATAGCATCAATAAATGCAATAAACTGACACCCCTCTTCTATGTGAGAATAAGGTCCTGAGAATGAATAAAAACTAATCTTCAAAGCAAAATAATTTTTTTCTTTTTTTTTTTTTTTTTTTGGAGGAGCAAAGCAGGAGTGGGAACAAACTCTTTACAGAAGCACAGAATTATGGAAACAAAAACCTTCTTGCAAGACAATGCAGAACTGCAACACTACAGTCATCTTTGATGATCATCAGTGTGTCCATCTGTAACTCTGGAGATTCCTCTCCCATCTTCTTCCTTAAATTTCATATTTAATATCCCTTATTGTGTAGTGCAGTCAATACCCTCAAACTAGACTGAATGTGGCAACTCCCTAACATCCTCTGAGTCTAAGCTCAGCAAAGATAATGGTGCTCATGTGAGTTGCTCAACAGCTGGAATCTGGAACACACAGACATATTTACTCAACAGGGTTAGCACAATCTCCTAGTCATCTCCTGAGTCTACAGAAGGCATTTTCTGCTAAGGCTTCTACAGAGAGGTTACAGAAACGCACTGGTTAAAAACTCTACAAAACAAAAGGAAACTCAATCTAATTTAATTAGAAACTGTATCTAACATTCTCCCATGCATTCCCCTACATGAGAAAACAGCTTGGAACTCTTTTTTAAGTTCATGGGCAACTTAATTGGCAACTGTGAGCCACGTCAAATTTCAAGTACATTGTGCAATCACCACTATGGGCTGGAAGTTAGTTTCCTGAAATAGCATCCTGTTTTAACAGCATGTTAATTTATTTGGTCAATGTTTTACAATGGACTAAAATAAGCATGTTAATCATGGCCAGAATTTGCTGTTTCACTTTGTTTTCAATTATAACAGCATCATGAGATCTTGCATTTACCCACTGAATCATGCCTTTCGCCAATAAAACATTCTTCCATCACTAAGACACCTCCAACAATTTAAGTCTCTTCAATATCCTACATCCCAGTTAGACACAATACAAACACAGTGACATTCAGGGCATGAGCACTGGCACTAAAGCCAGTCACTTTTATTAGAACACTTGCTGAATTGGAAGGTCAGCAATGAATATGCTTTATGACAAAAGAAAATAATCTTCTCAAACACAGTTTCTCCTGTTCTTTTACCAGACCCCTTTTCAACTAAAGACAAGTTTTTAACCAATCATGGTACAGTGCATTAAATATATCATATGTCTCAGAATTGGAACTTTATAGGGAAGCTTTATAGAGATGTTACTTTTTTCATTTTCATAGCACTATACTAATAAATAATTACTAATAACAGTAATAGCCATAAAACTTAAGATCAATCCCCAAATCAGATTCTGGGTCTCCTTTTAATAAATACTTTAGGATGTATCAAGTCGTAAATTTTCTTGTGGAATAACCAGATTAGAAATCAAAAGTTTATTTCTGTTTATTAATATTTTTTCAAAGTACTGAAGAGAATGTCAGAAATCACATATAAACACCCAAGAAAACCATGAACACTTTTAGTAGTGTTCAGAATTTACAGTGAAATTTGGATAGAATTAACAGCCAAGTTGGCTACTAACTATAATTAAAGTCTAGTTTGGCATTATATCCATTTAGGACACCTGTCTACCATTGTGAAGTTTTAAGGTATACTATAAATATACATTACTGATTCCTTTATTCCTGCCTAGAAGTAAACAAACCATGGGCTGACATAAAACAAATCTTACATATATATAGAAACAACAGCAAAGGCCCATACTAAACACAGTGATTACCCATTTGGATACAGCATCAAACACTACAAATACCGGTTTACTGAATACAAATACTGTTTACTGGACACTATTCACTGGTTTTACTCATGTTATTTTTTATTTCTTATAATTTATTCCTTTTTTCTTAAAGTAAAAAATAGATTTTAATATAAACTCAACGTGGCCCTTGCACTACGCATCCCAATTGTCAGAGGTCCCTCAGAAACAACGTACAAACATTTTTGCTAATTCACCAGGACAGAGTATGCTTAGCTGATTGCAGCTCCTCGAGGCTCAAAAAGGGCATCACAATCCGGGGCACGCTGCCTGGCTCCCTGACACAACAGCTAAACAATGGCCATTTAATGCTCTTTCTCTTCACAAAGACATTTGCAGTTCTGTTGGATTTGCTTTGCTGCTCTGTGTGGACCACAGCTCTATGCTACCGGTAAATTTGTTACAGCAAACAGATAAGAGTACATAAACAATTTTTTGCCTTTCCACAGCACAATATTCTGTTGCATGTAACACACTGTAGCCAAATGAACCCACTGTGGTTATTACCCACATAACGTTGTAAAAATATTACTATGACATTTCGTCTGGTCAACCATCTTAAAGGTTAATTCTGTTTCCTATTTGAGATTTTCCTCTAGGTGAGCTATTCCGTGCAGTTTCTATTTACTGATTCCAAACAACCCCCAAACTGTTTCATTGCTCACTCTCACTGTTAAGAACATATTGACTGGCTGCCTGCTCTGCTGTTTAATTCATTTATGCTGAGAGTCAGGCATGAAGACAGAATTTTAAATGTGACATTTGCAGGCTGTTGGGTCATTTGAAGCTCTGACAACACCAGGGAGTTCCTGACATACAAACTGGTCCTGATTTCCAATCTTCCATGTTCTGAACACATCAGAGATTCTTCCCCGAGGTGCAGATTTCAGCCAGAAGTTTGAAAATCCCTTGTGTTTTCGTCTCACAGAAAAGACCTGTGCACTTTAAAATTTTAAGATAAAGCCTATGTTTCCTTTAAGGTAAAACCAGCACTGCCTACAGTGTGTGACTCAACTGCTTAAAGATACCGATTGACAAGCATGTTAGGAAAGACCTACGATAATAATTAATACTAATATGATACAAGATTTTGTAAGCAACTGTGACATTTAGTGGACTTTTATTTGTTCCTGTTGATTTTTAAGTGTTCAAAACCAGCCTAGTGTGAAACCACAGCTTTATCTCACAACTGTTTGTCTCACTATTGCTCTCCTGGCCAATGTTAAGCTCCAGTTTTCAAGCTGAAAGTTTTCTTTATCTCAAGGCAGTGAATGGACGGTATCATTTTGTCTCTCATGATGAACTGTCATCATTTTCCCAACTTTCAGGTCAATTTCTCAGAGTACACCTAACCTGAGAGATTCCATACTGCCAGGGTACCACATCAGGAAAACAATAATCTGACCTATTTGTTCTAGACTACAGTTACCTGTCCCTGAAGCAGAACTTGCATCTACTAAGTTAAAAAATAGTATATTTTTGGAAGAAAATTCCAAATGACTCTAACAGAGTAGGTCTTTTATGATTTCTTTAAAGCATCACCAAGAAGGGAGATGCTGTGTCTCAATACCCATATTTTACAGCATATCACAAGTTTTATGTGTGCTATTTGGCTATGAGTGTTTCCACAAAATAGGCAAAGCTAACAGCAAAGAATGAGAAGACATGTGAATGCAGGCTGGGCATCTAATCTACCACCAGGATGGATTGAGAATCAGACCCTGAACTTTGAGAAAAGACTACAACGAGAGCATAGAATTTTCTGCACTGAAAACATCTTCCTCTTCCTGGCCACATATCAGGGGAAAAAACCCAAAAGACCTGTTACAATAAAAACTGTAGCCTGCTATTCAATCCCAGCTCAGGTGTCCAAAATCATCCCTCATTTGGTTACCTAAATCAATGGAAGAGCATTGATTTTAAATAAAGACGCAGTTAGAAGACACAACCTGGGCAAAATATCAATCTCTGTGGTTTTTTATTGTGCAAAACAAAAAGAAAACAAAAAGCCCTGTGCAAAGCAGAAAGTATGATGACATTTCTACATTTAGAAACAAAAATAGTAGTAATGCTTTGTTCAGAGCTGTATTAGTAGGGGAGATTGTTTTCCCTGCTCAACTCGTCAAGACAATTGTTCCATAATAATGATTCTATACTTTGGCGGCTGCTTCTTCAGGAAGGGGAATATGATTTAGGTCAGGCAGCAAATTTGAAAAAATTAGTGCATTTTTTATCTTCCATATCAGTAGACACACAACAATTTTAAGAGCAACCTCTGAAGTGTCAGCTGTGCCACAGAGGACACATCTTTTCATTGCCTTGTTCAGAGTAAGACTTTTATAATTTAATAGTTGTCATCTGAAGCGTATGTTGGATTTACATACTTCCAGCATGAGGACATTGAGTCTGTTTGACCTAGAAAAGCAGTTTAACAGTACAGATGTTGTCTATTCTCAAAGAAAATCCTTATAATAGAAAGACTTACCTGGTGTATTATCTGAGCTACGGGAAGTTGATCAGCATATTTTAGTGGCTCTGTTGCTAATTCATCCTTTGGAAGCCTGGGAAGAAATGAAGTTAACATTTATCAAAATTAGTACAATGTTTACCAAAAACATTTACAGAAATTTAAGATTTTCAGGTACATTACTTTTCAATGTATGAGAGTATTCAGTTTAAGATGAAGAAAAAGTGTATTTTAGGACCTTAATTGAATATATATCTTACAAAGCCAAGTGAAAGAATAAATTTATAGTAAACAGAAGCGTGTGCAAGATTGTGGTCATCTTTCCCTGACCAAAGCACATGAAACACAAATTTAGCAGCAGAACCCTAAGATAACCTTTATATTTAGTTTTAGACAAAGTACTGGTGAAAGTTTGATTGAAATCCCCACAGGAAAATAGTGTTATGCATTTACAGAGGAGATTCAGCCTGTTAACAATACAAGCTTCTTCACTCGGTCCTGCCAACATAATTCAAATGAGCTCATCTCAAAAGGGAAGAGGGATTATTCACTGTTTCCCATTTTTTGCTGTAAGTGCACATCAGTGTTCAACTGTGGTAGAAGTTCAACACCAGAAACTTTTGTGCATTTGCCAGCACAGTAGCTGGTTTTCAAAAGAAACCAGAAAGAATAAAAAGAGTAGAATACTTCACAAAGAAAATGCATCATAACCCTTTAAATTTCGAATAAACTGTCATTGCAATTGAAAAGTCAGAATCCATAAGCAGTCTCTTAAAAGAATGCTTAAATTACAGTAAATTAATATGAAAGCATGTTTTAAACCCTTCAACCATACTGCTTTCTTCTACTGGAACAACACAGCATGTGCTACATTTTCAAAGTATCATTCAAGGTTTTCATCAGTCAGTCCTCAATCTTTCTGAAGAGTTCTATATATAGGAATTTGAGTAAGATGACAAGAAATGAAGGGGGGAAAAAAATCTGCATGAAAACAATGCCTTTTATAAAGTTAAAGCAGAATTACTTTCAGACGAAACTGTGGCCAAGACATTATTTTCCAGGTTCAAATTACTACCTTATGCCCATTCAAGTAAAAAAAGCTACATGCTCACTGAGTTAATATACCTGCAGACTGGCTGCCAGGTAAGAACCAGAAACTACAGGCTCAGACTCTGCACTGGGAGTCAACAGGCTGTGGTAAAAGAGAGGACAATAAACACGAGTCTCTTCCCCTTCCCATTTGTGTTGTGTTTTGGAATGCTTTTAAGCTCCAAATGAGAACCTGAATACCCA
The DNA here is from genome assembly GCA_004320125.1 of Scolopax mira. Taxonomy (NCBI): domain Eukaryota; kingdom Metazoa; phylum Chordata; class Aves; order Charadriiformes; family Scolopacidae; genus Scolopax; species Scolopax mira. Next base: position 270,114 of record BJBW01001752.1, on the reverse strand, counting down.
GAAATCTGTAATGAACAGAGTATGAGGAAGTCTTACTGTACTAGAAATTTAAAAGCAGAGAACGAAAGAAACGTGGCAATATTTCAAGGTCCATAGTGACAGCCTGTCTAGAACTGCTTAATGTGCTTAAGAAAAATTAAGTAAGCAAGCTCTGAACTACTGAAGCTTGTCTACTCCTCATTTACTTATACAGTTTTTAGAGGTTTTGGACTATTATGGCAATGATGAATTTCTACTCACAACATGAAATATACTGCTGTTACAGGCCAACACAACCATCAGAGCTTCAGTGGGCTCCACAGCCCCACTGTGTGTAGAAGGAACCTTTCTACTGATTTCCTTTCTACTTTCTATCATTTGTAGAGTCCTGACTGGCAAACATACCACTGCCTATTTAGCATGAATTTGAGATGACTTCTGTTCATGTGGGAGCCCGTTAGCTGACACAACACCTTGATTTATGGACACCAGCTACATAAACCCATTTCTTAGCCATAGTTCTAGATGTGAAATCACTGTAGACAGAACAAAATATTCATCAATAACTTGAACACTTTACAGAGACACTGCAAATTTGTAAAAAAACCCAAAACAACGGTATCTCAAATCCCAAAATTAAATACTTCAAGTTGCAAGGAACAGCTACAATTACCATAAACTGAATGTTAGCAGAGAAAAAAAAAAAAAAAAAAAGCCTGTCTGTTCTATCAAGGACTTTGTGAATTTGGCAATGTTTTCTGTCTAGACAAAGTCAGCATTCCCTTGCATATTCAAACACCTTCCTTGACAATTACAGAAAAAAGAGCTTTCTTCATATGTCAAAGGATTAAAAAAGAGAAAAATTATCAAGATAATCCTGAGCCTTAGGAAGCTTTACTAAAAAAGCAGGGAGGGAAAATAGTATAAACATGTAATTTAAAGTAATTAGATTTAAATTGAAAATAGGCTGATAAGAGCCTTTCAACATCAAGAAAAAAGTATTTTCTTGTTTTTCCTAAATTTACTTTCTGAAAAAAAACCACAATTACACTACATTTTTAATATATATAAGACATAGATTGGATAGGTGCACATTATAATACATATACATACCTGTGTCTACATATATGTACCCACACTAGTAAGTATACCCACAGGCAGAAAGAACACTCTGGAAGAACAGTTCAGAACTGTTCCCAAAATTTTTGCTTAAATGCCATGAACTTCTTGGATATGTACTCAGTGATGTACTAGCTGTCAAGGTACAAAAGAGTTTTGATTCTTTCCTGCAGATAAGCCTCCTCAACCGGATAAGCATGTATCTCAATCTTTTATATTAAACTGCATAAATTAAAGCATAGAAGCTCAAAACTCTTGACAAAAAAAGCTGTATGAAATATTGCCCAACTATATTCTCTACCTGGAGCAAGTCATTGAGCTAGCAGGTATGATAAAGCAGTGTATCAATAAACTCGGGGCATCTGAGGCTACTAAATAACGTGCAAGAATAACTTGCAGTAAATGATCTTTGAAAATTTGACAATAATAGTGTAGACTTCATTATTACGATACTGCAGTGCTACCATCTAAAACCATTGCATGGCATTTTGTCAAGTGAAACTGGTCTAAACATTGGTGTAACAAGTATAAGGCAACTTCCTCTGAATTTCTTTCTGCTTCTTTTATCTTACCAAGCTGCTGTGCAGTCATTCTCTCTAACAAGGTGAAAACGGGACCATGCAACAAGAAATTGCTACCCTGTAAGCAGCATGGAGGATGAAACATTGCATCCAAGAGGTTTTTATGAAACAGCATCTGTTGTGAAAGAACAGGAGTAAAGTCAACACTTGTCTGTCCTGAGAAAAGGCCAGAAACAACTATTGGAGCCTAAAATCAAGTGGGTGCAGAGGCTATATTTTAAATAAGAACAGAGACAGCTCACTACCAGTAAGATCAAGCAACACAACATAGCTCACAACTGCATCGCTGACTTCTTTCCCCGAAAGCAAGGATCTGTATCCAAAACTGGCTGCTCTTGGCACATGTTATGCCCTGAACAACATGAGAACACTGTCCAGGAAAGCCCTACCTGCCATAAGGCAAAATAGTATCGGGGACTGTGCTAACAATTAAACATCACATATGACTGCAAGACAGTCTATCAGTCTGTCTAATTTACAAGCACAGAAGCAGCCTCGTATTCTAAGAAAAAAAAATTAAAAAAATCTGTTGATGGAATTTGTGCTCAGATCAGATGTGGCAATTTAAGGCTGTAATTTCACAAAATTAGTTGGTCTCACTATTTAGTTCCTTTCTAATTGACACTTAAACCTTTATAAAATTAAGGGCTAATTTGTTGTAATACAAATTTTCCTCGTATGTTTAATTTCTTTCAAAACAATTCTATTGCAAAAACAAAAAAGTCATTTTTCATGAATTAATTTTCCAGCAAGAAACGTCCCTTTCTGTCTCAATTGAGCACGACAGCAGAGTGCTGCCAACGGTGCCAAGGCAAGCTAACACAGCGGCGTGTCAGCACATACGACATCGCGCCTGGCAGCTGGTAACGCAAAGCATAAGGAGATCTTGATTTTCAGGGAGAGGACTAGTAAGAAACATAAAATCAGAAGAGAAGTGGGAAGCAGCAAGAGATAGCAGAAGAGGTGGATCTTGAAAAATTCAATTTAAAAGTTATTTTTATACTGCCACTGTGACTGCTCTTAGATGAAGGAAAGTAAGCATGAAACAGAAACTGTGGAAAGTGAATCTAAATCCAGTAAAATGTGTCAAGATATTTAGTGAAAAATCTTATTTGTTATTTATATTTGCATGCTCGCTCTTACGGGAAAAATCCTGAGAGTGTCAACATGTGCTAAAGAAAAATAAATCCCTTGCATTCACGGGGTGGCATATTTTGCCACAAGTGCTAATCCAGCCTACGGTCTACTACACAGAATAGCTGCAGTCGCTTTAGGGCAGAGGGACATTTTCTCCCATGCAAGTATTACAAAAAAGCAGAAAAAAAGAGCAACATGTGATCACTAACTGGTTTGCTCATGGCAGAAATACACCATTAAGACACTTCAAGAGAGAGAAAAGTTTAGATAACAGGATAAACCATAAAACTTGGCTCTCTGGGCAATTATAAATATTCAGTAATTATATGAAGCAAAAGGATTATGGCCAATATTTATTCCTTCCTATACAGTCTCTAGATCTGATGGTTTGGACAGCTTGCATATTATTTCATGCATAAAAACCACTCATAGGTAATACTGTACCTCTTTGAAACTACTGTTCCTTGATGGCAAGTCCTAATATATAACCACCTCTCTTGGAAGCCAGAAAAAATCAAGTCAGAGTGTGAAGAGGGTAAACAAGAGGATCTCAGAGACAAAAATGCATTATGGAAAGAAGGGTTTGGGGATTACCTTCTTTATTTGCTGTAGATGTACACAACTCATTCTGGCCCTAAAGTACAGCCTGGTTTGTTTGTTTGACATACAACTTCTGAATAGCACAAATGAAAATACTGGACCAGATTGTCCCACTTCTAGAAGTGGCTCAAAATCAGAAATACTGCAACTGGCAGTTGGTACGTGACCGAAGGATGCAAATAACACAGCAGTGCCCTGAATCAGACACCCTAGACTGAAAGGCTGAAATTATTAATCTAAACCTGTGTATAGCACTGATAGCTTTATTGACTGTAAATACATGGACACGCTTGCATCTGGCAATAAAAAGAAAACAAAATACCAGAGCTTTATGCACCACATCAGAAAAAGTTATTAGGTTTCCTATTAAAGAGAGGCTGAAATGGGCTATGTCGGGTTTGAGTGAATAGTTTTTAGATTGGCCATTGAGAAATTTATCTACCATATCCATACTACAGAAGATTAAGAATTAGACCTTGGATTAACGCCAGGTACTTGATCTATATGCTAAATCCTAACTTCACACATATTTAAGAATAGGGTATGTTTAAACAACAGAACCACTAATATATGTGGAAAATGCCAGTGCTTGAAAAGATGAGATCATGGTTAACTGCTCTTCTCCAAAAAGTGTGCTAATCCCTCCTTTTATCATCTTTTTAAGAGAATCCAAGATTTGCCTATAAGCATGTTCACCACATGGATAATCACAAAGAAGAGAAGCAAACACTCGAGAACATGATCTTTCCAGGGAAATTCCTCACAATGTCTCCTTCATTACATTGGTTTCTTCAGTTAAAGAGTCAGAACAATTCTTTTGGCTACTTAAGAAAGCATTCAGCCGCAACCTTTGCTCAGTTGAGAGTGGATGTCCCCCTCTAAATACCTGATATACCTAATAATGCAAACTACCACAGTACTGAGCTTTGGTAAGCTGGGCAGCTGGCAGCTTACCTTGGGCGACCTTGCAGGACTGTCTAGCAGAATGCTAATGTGCATCTTTTGCAGTTCATTGCCGTGGAGTCTGAAAGTCATGTCTTTGAACCGGTAAGCAATTAGTGCATATTCAAAGACGAGAAGGGGAGGGAGCTATGTCTACAGTGAAAATGTGCAGGTATTTAATAAGTACAGCCAACCACACCAAGATTCTTTGGTCCATGAATGCTCTGACCTCTGCTTTATGATGCCTGCGGAACCTAACATGTGGCATACTTTTAAAGATGGCTTAAAAAGAAGATCGCACAAAAATGAACAATACGATACCGAGATAAAGGAAAAAAATAAATTGAAGGCAAAAATGATCTTTGAGGAAATGAGAAACTAAATCAATCCTATACACAGTCAGATTTATAATTATCTGAAGAAGGAAGCTACTGACTTGTATTGAAAAGAAAAAATATTTTACTTCAGTGTGCTGGCTTCTATAGAGAGACATTAATGTAGAATAAACCATCAAAGCATCTTGTGGTTTAGAAACACAAAATACTTTCCGTAATCTACTCATTTATTTTCAAATAAATGTGAAGGATTTTGACCCAAACTATTTGTACAGACTTATTCCTGGGGTTTAAAAAAACACCTTAAGTCTCCAAATGCACAATGATTTCTGTTGGACCTGGTCATAAACAGGTCTGTTGGTATTCCCAGTCTGCCAGACACATTGAGCTATAATCTGTTTCTTCATAAACTGAGGAAAACTAGACCATAACAAGTGTTTCCTCTGTCTTTCTGTGATCCACACAATTTCTTATCTAAAGAAATTCAGGTGATTAAGAATATGTAGTTTGACAAAAGTTAATCATCCCAAGATCCTAAGAAGAGGTTAACAGAAGTCTATAGTGTGTTTTAACAGAGACTGACCAGTATCGATTCTCTGTTCTTTTTCAGCCAATGACATTTGTCAAAATACATTTAGTTGCTGAAGGGACTTTCTGTTCTTCCAGTTCCTATTTTTATACTTGGGCAAAACACAGGAAAGGAATTAAAAAGAATATTAGCTTAAGTAAGCAGAACTGACTTTGCTGCTACTGGAAAGCACATGACCTGTAGGGCTTCGTTTTGTTATCTCAAATATTCCACATTTTAGGTAAATTAGAAAATCTCTTTTGAATTAATTTAAACTTCAACATGATGATGCTGCTGAAGCACAAAATGCTAATCAAAAAATGGAGATAAAAAGACCAACTAAGTCTCTCCTCTATCATTGAAAATCACCACTGGAGTCCACATCTAAAAGTAGGCACTCATTGTTTAATGTTAATTCCTTTTCATAGCAGGCAGGATTTTGGGGTGGGGTGGAAGAGAACAAGTGTCTCCCTCGATTTTCCCAAACTCAGGGCACATTTATACAGACAAGTCCAACGATATCAGAGGAGTTTCCACTGATGGTCCAAACAGTCAGAAAAGAACATCACCCACCCAGATCTAGTTTGAAGTGTGTATGGGCTGTAACTGATAACTGAGGCTCCAAACTTCCCCCTTGAACCCAGTCCTTTCTAATTGTGCAGGAAAATGTTTAAAAGAGTAGTTAAAAAACCCCCACAGTTTATTATCGCTCTATGATTAGCAGTTTGGAAAACCGTGACTGAATTTTACAGAAACCTCAAAGAAAAAAGACCAAACCCTCCCCTGCCACCACGTCATATATGCAGTTTAAATACTACTACCAGTTCATACTAGAATTATAGTTTCAGCTGGATAAAGCAAGCTTGTCCATTTTTCAAAACTGAAAGTTTATCAGCGGTGACCAATTCAACACCACCTGCCAGTGCACGCAAAGTCAGAAAAACCAGCAGGAAGATTATTTTAAGGCAAAGAATTAACATGGGAATGTGCCAGGATGGCAATTCCATTATTTAGCGGCCACAGTTAGCCTGCATAGAGAAATTTGTATTTTGTTTGATACCACTGTTCCTGCATGTGTTCAAATAAACAGTGTATCTGCATTTGTTTATATTGTTACACTTTTAGCAAGCACCTTCTAAAAAACCCCATAATACACACACTTTAAGTCCCAATATTTCTACACCTACGGTATAAATTTCTATTTTTTCAGTCCATGAGTCATGTAATGTACCATCCAGCTATAATTTCTCACGGGACTGCTTAGTTCACTACAAGAATCTGTCAAAGTAGCAGTGGCAATGTCTGTTCTCTGCCCAACACCATATTCAGACCTTCTACCTTACTCCTCCATTTCAAGCTTCCTACTTTACTTTTTTGTCCCTTTATTCCAATTAATCGATGGAGGTAACTACACAGAATTATAGAAACATTTCTAAGGGACGTTCGGGTATCATGTGGTTCAACCTCCCAACACCAGATCAGGTCAGCCATGGCTCTGCCTGGCTTCAAAACCTCCATAAATTCCCCATGTAACATGCTCTGCTGCTTCTTTACAAAAACTTTTCTCCTAATCTACAACCTGAACCTCACAAGCCACAACCTACAGCCAATGTCCCTGTTACCAAAAGAAGACTTTATCTTAACCATCTCCATAACTGCATGTATAACAGTTGCAGCCTGTTACTACATTTCCCATCTTCTCAGGGCTAAGCAAGCCCAGATCTCTCAATACCTCTCACAGGTTAGTGTGCTCTAGGCCCTGACCATCTTGGCAATCCCTCTCCACTACCTCAGCAACTTCCTTGAAGGGGAAGGCAACAGTATTTCAGGTGGGATTTCACCAGCATCAAAAAGAAATAACAACAATATTGCTTGATCTGCTAATCATATTCCTCCTCATGTAGGCAGCTTGCCTTGATGATGACTGTACTCTGTTGGTTCATATTCAACCTGGTGTCCACCACTGCCTCCTTTCCTTTACAGCAGGGCTGCTGATCAGCCCGTCAACTTCCAGCCCCTACGGATATGAAATAACAAGAAAAGACACCAATTGAACTTCTTTCTACAAGTGTATAAAAAAGCATATATTTGTACCAATAACAGACCTAGGTTTCCTTGAGAGAAACATGTTATGCACCAGGCAGTCAGAAAATTAGTCACAAAAAATTACAGTTCTGGGCTTTTGAGAAATTGTTTAGTGTGCAATCAAGTCTCCCCTGACCACTAGACGTTGCATTTGACCTTTCTGGATAAAACATGATCAGGAACACATTTCTGTAAAGCAGACAACCAAGATAGACCAAGAACTTCAAAACACTATATCACAAAACTTAACCAACTGCTTTCTCTTCTTTCCCCAGTAGTGTTTCTATCTGTAGCCAACTCTAGAAGTCTTAGGAGTGGCCATGGCAGCCAGAACCAAGTATCACTCCAATCAGCTAGCAGCAAATGCTTTAAATCTCCTGTCAACGCAGGTATCTAGGTAACATTATATTGCTAAGCATATTAGGAGGGCTTTTCTTCACAGAAAGCTGCACAGAATGCATGCAGCTCTTAAGCTTTTTATCAATCTTCCAGACCATGATTTTCTGTTATTTATAGATGACTTGTGCACTTTTTTGTCTGGATTCTGGTTTTGTTTGTTCTTGTTAATGGCAAATGAAACCTCAAGTTCAGACACAAACACTTAACTAGATTATAGTCTCTGAGGCCAAGAGACCAGTAACCGCAGGCTACTGAATCTGCTGGTGTTGAACAATGAATCTATTAATCATAGAATCATAGAATCATCTGGGCCGGAAGAGACCTTCAAAGGCCATCTAGTCCGACCCCCCTGCAGTCACAGGGACACCCCCAACTAGACCAGGTTGCCCAGGGCCTTGTCGAGCCTCCCCTTGAATGTCTCCAG